>CAJHQP010000218.1:0-236768 GCA_905132765.1 Moricandia arvensis | reverse complement strand
AACGAAAATCGATATGGAAAAATACATTGTTTATGTGACCGGTTTGAAGAATTTTTAAATTTCTATATTCTCATCCGAGTATGAAATTCTATTATTCTTGTCACATACGTTCTTGATGTTTACATTTCACCTGTCTAATTACGTCTCCATATCGTTTTATTCTTATAATCCTTCATGTTTTAGTTTATTAACAAACTATTTTGTAGTATCACATGAATAAACAATTGAAAGCCTTAGCCTCTAAACTCTATGAAATGGCGTGAGACATGCGATCTAAATTAAAAACTAGAAAATTTGTTGTCAGTGCAGCCAACAAAATTGTAACACAAAGAACTTTGGTTAAAACATTGTAATAGATGGGGTTTGTAGACAATTGATATATATCCTAGTTGTTTGTAGTGACTGTTTTTTTTAGCCTAAAGGAATCATTGAAACCTCCAGTGAATGGTAAATCATCATAGAAGATTGATGGTGTTCTGTATAGTTGTACATCTCTAGTTCGATTTGTCAATTACAAAAAGGTAAGGTTTAAAAGTAGAAAACAATCTCTTCTATTTCCTCCTTTAAAGCTTGAGACCCAATCCATTTAATCTTGTTAAAGGTTTCTTCACTTGGGTCAGTTGAGGCCCAATCCATTTTTTTATCATAAAGCTTCCATGTTCTCCCCTCTTCTAGATCAACATCTCTTTAATGAACACGCATCTAAGTCAAAACAAACAAGCATCTAAGATTCTGTCTGCACCCTGGTTTTTATTTCCACCTATAATAAACCAATCAGTAACACACAACGGGAAATAACAAGACAAAACCCCCAAATAAAAGATACACCAAAATGACATACACACAAACATTATTAGACAGCATATGAATGTCTCTATGAAAACAGAAAGGAAAACAAACAAAAAAAAACAAGAAACCAAAAGCTAAAGAGAGAGAGAGAGAGAGAGGAGAAAAGATCATTCCTTTCCTCCAATTACAATCTCTCTACTTTTACGGGGTGAAACCAAACAAAAAAAAAGTGGGAATCAACGAAACAAAAAGATCGAAATTGATGAAAGTTAAGAGTACCAAAACACGTTTTCCCAGAACACAAAGAATCAGAATCAAAGCATATAAAACTTTCCGGTTAACATCTCTAATTTCCCGGTTCACCCATTGAATCAAAATCTCGTCTTGTCTCAACGGTGACGACGAAAGTGTTCATCTTTGCGGAGAACCCAATTCACAAATCATCCAAAGTCGGAACCTTTACAAACGAGATGCAGCCTAATCTCTTCACAACGATGCGAAGTTTAAAGCTTATCGAAGGATGTAAAGGCACACAGGTCTACGCTCTCAACCCTTCCTCCTCTCCTCCTCCTCCGCCACCACCTCCGTCCACCGGCCTCCGTGAAAAGCTATTACAGCATCTCCAAGACCACCTCCGTCTCAACTCCAAACCCTCCCGAACCTACCCACCTCCGAACCAATCAAACGCCGTCGTTTCATTAGACTCTCTCCTCCCTCACGGCCTCCCCGTCTCTGATCTCCTCGAGCCTCAGATCGATCCTTCTCTAAAGTTCGTTGATTTGATCGAGAAGCTCGCCGGAGTCTACCGTCGGATAGAGAATTGCTCAGAGCTCAAAAAGTCCGAAGCTTTTTTAGAGCAATGCGTGATCTTCCGAGGGTTATCGGATCCGAAGCTTTTCCGGCGGAGTCTCCGGTCAGCTAGGCAACACGCCGTTAACGTTCATACAAAAATTGTTTTAGCTTCTTGGCTTAGGTATGAGAGGAGGGAAGATGAGCTTATAGGGACTAGTTCCATGGATTGCTGCGGAAGGAATCTTGAGTGCCCTAAAGCTACTCTCGTTTCCGGGTACGACCCGGAATCCGTTTACGACCATTGCCTCTGTTCCGGAGCCACCACGAGAGTAGAAACTAATGAATGTTCAACGTCTGAGGTGGACTACGATATGTCTTTTTGTATAGGTGATGAGGAAGTTCGTTGCGTGAGGTACAAGTTTGCGTCTTTGTCTAGACCCTTTAAGGCTATGTTGTACGGTGGGTTTAGAGAGATGAGATGTAGCACGATCAACTTCACGCAGAACGGAATCTCCGTGGAAGGGATGAGAGCTGCAGAGGTTTTCAGTAGGGTTGGTAAAGTTGAGATCTTTCCTTCTAATGTTGTCTTGGAGCTACTCACATTAGCGAATAGGTTCTGTTGCGATGAGTTGAAGTCAGCTTGTGATTTGCATTTGGCTCGTCTTGTTAGTAATCTCGATGATGCGTTGTTGTTGATTGAGTATGGATTGGAGGAGGCTGCGTACCTTCTTGTGGCTGCTTGTCTTCAGGTTTTTCTTAGAGAGTTGCCTAACTCGTTGCATAATCCGAATTTTGTGAAGATCTTTTGTAGTGTTGAGGGACGTGAAAGACTTGCTTTAGTTGGGCATGCTTCGTTTGTATTGTACCTTTTCTTAAGCCAGGTCGCTATGGAAGATGATATGAAATCAAACACAACTGTAATGGTTTTGGAATGTTTGGTTGAATGTGCGGTCGAGACTTGGCAGAAACAGCTCGCCTGTCACCAGTTAGGTGTTGTGATGCTTGAGAGGAAAGAGTATAAAGATGCGCAGAGATGGTTTAGCTCTGCGGTCGAGGCAGGTCATGTGTACTCCCTTGTTGGTGTAGCCAGGTCTAAGTTTAAGCGTGGACATAGATACTCGGCTTATAAGATCATGAACTCGCTGATCTCGGATTGTTCAGCTACTGGATGGATGCACCAGGAGAGGTCCTTGTATTGCAGCGGTAAAGAGAAGCTGCTGGATGTGAACATTGCAACCGATTTGGACCCAACTTTGACTTTCCCTTACAAGTTCAGGGCAGTGTCATTGGTCGAGGAGAGTCATTTTGATGCTGCGGTTGCGGAACTGAACAAGATCATGGGGTTTAAGGTCTCTCCTGACTGCTTAGAGATGCGAGCATGGATATCTATAGCTAAGGAGGACTATGAGGGTGCTTTGAAAGATATCCGAGCGCTTTTGACACTGGAGCCGAACTTCTTGATATTTAACAAGAAGATTCATGGCGATCATATGGTGGAACTCCTCCGTCCTCTGGTCCAGCAATGGAACCAAGCTGATTGCTGGATGCAGCTTTATGATCGTTGGTCATCTGTTGATGATATTGGATCTCTAGCTGTTGTTCATCATATGTTGGCTAATGATCCAGGGAAGAGCCTTTTGCGTTTCAGACAGTCTCTTCTTCTCTTAAGGTATATCCTCTTGAAGTGGTTCCAGTGAGACAATTGATGATGTGTTGGTTTGATATGATTGTTAGATATTTCAGGTTAAATTGTCAAAAGGCAGCAATGCGTAGCCTTAGGCTGGCTCGAAACCATTCAAAGTCAGAGCATGAGAGACTCGTGTATGAAGGATGGATATTGTATGACACCGGCCACCGTGAGGAAGCTCTTGCCAAGGCTGAAGAATCTATTTCCAAACAAAGATCCTTTGAAGCATATTTCCTCAAAGCTTATGCTCTTGCAGACTCCACGCTTGACCATGAGTCCTCAAAGTATGTGATCCAGCTCCTTGAAGAAGCACTCCGGTGTCCATCAGATGGTCTTCGTAAGGGGCAAGTAAGTGAAACATTAACTGTTTCCATTTGTTAAAATTATACTTTATCATCTTCTGGTGCAATATCATGAAGAGTTTGTTGTATTTTGCAGGCTTTGAACAACTTGGGAAGTGTATATGTTGACTGTTATAAGCTGGATCTTGCAGCTGATTGCTATACGAACGCACTAAACATCAAACACACAAGAGCTCACCAAGGCCTAGCTCGTGTGTACCATCTGAAAAACCAAAGGAGAGCTGCTTACGATGAGATGACAAAGTTGATAGAGAAAGCTCAGAACAATGCATCTGCCTTTGAGAAGCGCTCAGAATATTGTGACCGAGAGATGGCACAGAGCGACCTAGGGATGGCCACACTGTTAGATCCTCTGAGAACTTACCCTTACCGATACAGAGCCGCAGTTCTAATGGATGACCATAAAGAAACCGAAGCCATTGAGGAGCTATCAAGAGCCATAGCCTTTAAACCTGACCTCCAACTGTTACATCTAAGGGCAGCATTCTATGATTCAATGCATGAGTCCGCAGAGGCTATCAGAGACTGTGAAGCAGCTCTGAGTCTTGATCCGAACCACACAGATACCATAGACCTTTATAACAAAGCACGTGAACCACAACCATAGACAAAACCATCTGCAATCTTATTTATCTCCTACACTAGGGCGAGAGAGCTTCTTTCCCTATGAAAACAGAGGTGCACTTGTCTGCTTATAAAGCCGTTTCACACCCATTCTGGAACACTCCAATGGAAAAAGCTTGGTTCTTCTGTAATTAAGAAGTTTTGATAAAAGGGAACTTGGAACAAACCAAAGGAGCAGCAACATAGATTGTAAATATAAACTTTATACTTTGTGGTTTTGTGATTGATTCTGGTTTTGATGATGACTGGATAAGATTAGTATAATATAGTGCAGAGTGTTCTGTCCTTTTTTTTTGATCAAATATTGTTCTGTCTTGGGTATTGTGTTTGATTCTGATCTGATGTGATCCTCCTTTCTTCTTTTAAGTGCAATTGTATATCTAACTTCAATCTTCTCATGTTTGTTTTGTATTGACTCTCATTCGTAACATGATACATATAAGTGATTAATAATATTGAAAAGGTTAAATCTCTCAAAATAAAAATTTTGAAATTTTTGTTACAAAAATAAATCTCAAAAATGATTAAAATGGATTTGTTTATTTAAAAATTTTAATATATTTTTTTTTACTTTTTTGGTTTTAAACTTCACATCCAAAACTACACCCCATAACTTTTAACACTAAAAGTAAATTAGTTAATCAAATGGTATGAATATATATCTATACTCTTTAATAAAGTTTATTTTAGTCTTTTTCTTTCTTGAACAACTATATTGGTGACAATTTTTTTTTCTAAGTTTATATTAGGGTATAAGGGCATCATTATCCATTGTCCTTAGGATGGTGTCCTTAGAATTTTTTATTCTTATTTTTAGTTTAGGACATTTGTAAGGACAATTTGCTGAAATGGTGTTTATTGGTGGGACAATACTTGGTCTTTAGGTAAAATTTTTTTTAAAAATAACTAGTAACATATATATATATATATAAGATAAGAGAGGAGCACCGCCGAGAGAACCGCCAAGAGAACCGTGGAGAGCACCGCCGAGAGAAGCCTCGAGATAACCGTGGAGAGAAACGCCGAGACAACAGTGGAGAGCACCGCCGAGAGAAGTCACGAGAGAACCGTGGAGAGAAACGCCGAGATAAGCCTCAAGAAGCGCCGAGATAAGCCTCAAGAAGCGCCGAGAGACTACGAACAAACGATGAATGATCTCGATCCAGTCCGCTTCGGTGTTGCCCTACACGTTTTCTCCTCGACCATTCTAAGCACGCCACGTATCGCCTAAGGACGAGCCGAGATATATCTTAGCTAAGACGCGTCCCACGATTATCTTCCTTTTTTTCATTTAAATTAAATCGATTAATACTTAAGATACATGCTTAAGACATACGGATAATGATGCCCTAATAGTCTGTATTTATTTTGTAAATTTGATAGTCTTGGTCAGTACATATGTAGATAGAATCATCAAAAACCGCATCTTCCACCTGGTCCTCCAAAAGAAAAGGACTTCCCGTTCTCCTTGGTGTAACCACGGTCCAATAGTCTAAAACACTTAGAATCTGCATTCCTTTTTATTCCTGTAGCATCGATTGGCTTATACTTCTGATTCGTAAGTTTCACATTAACAAAACTCGCACTCCTTTGAAAGTCATCAACCGGAAAATGACCATTCCCCATTGGAGGACTAATCCCATCTGGAGACATATATGTGTTTCCTCCAAAACGCACCCGAGAAGCTCCTCCTTTCAAGTGTGTAAATAGCTCTTTCGGCCAATATCCAATCATCTCGTCATCTACTCTCAAATTCCAGCCTCCAGAAAAGCTATCCTACATAAATATTAAAGCCAAAAAAAATTGTTAATAGCACCAAATCCATTCTCCTGAGAATCGACTGGATCAGTCGATAGAGCATATCGGAAAGAAAAGAAATCATTTAAGAAGTATTTGATAGAAACTATATACTATATACTTTCCATCCCCAAAACTAATGTCAAATAACATGCATATAGAATATAGTAAATAAAAGTTTACCTGGAAAATTTGTGGTGTGAAAATAACTGTTTTGTCACCACCATACACAGAGGATAGTTTAAAAATGCTTCCAATGGCGGGTTTTCGAGTTACAATAACAAAGCCAGGACAATCTGTATTATAGCATCCAGTGGTTTTATATCCATCTGCCTAATAAATGAAAGACAAATTAATACACTATATTATCAATATTATTATGTAAGAAGAAAAAAGAGTATAAGTTTACTCACGGTCCAATAAATAGTAAATCGTGTGGCACTGTCTCCATACACTCTTGGATGCACCTACGTGAAATATGTTATGAGATGTGGTGATTTGGTTCCATTGCATGTGTATTATGTATGTATAAGGTCTATAACGTACCGCCCAGCCAGCTTGTATGCTATTGAGTTCGCCAGGAGGTCCATTCTCAAACCAAATTTGACCTTTACTTAATTGGTTATTTCGTAACGTTAGGTTGTGAATACTTATGTCAGCTTGTGCTCCTCGATAGATGCTCCCATCCGGAATAGTTTCCATTACTGCAAACTATATACAAGAATATATAAAAGTCATATATATTATATATTGCATGTTTCATAACACGTTGAATAGTTTGAATAATCATTTTTTAATATGGGATGGTTAATTACATGGTTGCCGGGATGATCGACTGTGTCGAGATGAAGGCTCTCAGTTCCACTTCTTTGTCTTAAGATTGCCACGGTTCCTTTTGGACAGATTTGATCATTTGTTTTGTATTTATTTTCCCTATCAAAGCTTTCATTTGAAATGAATTTTTCCTGTAACATAACAAAAAAAAGATATCAAGATTAATTTACGAGGAAAAATAGATCAAAACATTCCTAATTAAATTTGTCCACATTATTTCATATTGATTGAATTAAAGTTATTATCATACCGGAATCTTGTGGTGTTTCAACAATGGATGTTGGAAAGCGGGTTGTTTGTATATATCAATACAATCAAAATCCTGTAATATTATGAATACAAAAAAAAATATTTTTTCTTAAAAGATCAAATACTAAATGGAAAGCAAAGTAGACTAGACCAGAAAGAATAATTTAAATCTTACATGCATGTTTCCTGCGGCCATTTGCGTGAAAAGCAAATGAGAAAATATAACGAGCAATAGACGCAAATCCATTGTTAAGTTTTACTTGTATTTCTCCATGGATATTGATCGTTATTTATAAATCAATTGGAGTCAACAACAAATCAATTCATTAATCACCAAATTAATTCACCTCTTATCTCTTTATTAAAAGTGTGGTGTATAATCTCACATAAAGGATTTTCTTATTGGTTACTTGGACTTTCTTATTAAAGTTGATTTTTTTCTTGGTCAACTCTTATCAATTTTTAATTATCAGTCAATCTTACCTAATGAATATATAATAATTAATGATTTTAATAACAAAGATTTGATAATTATTCTTATTTAATTTTATATTATTAAAAATTAAACTATCCCATTAATCATATAATAAAATTTAGGATTTTTTTATAATTTTAATTTTTAATAGATTATTACTTATTAAAATTGTTAAGGTCTCAATGTGATCAATGGTTTAATTTATTTTTGTTATAAAAAGATAAAATGATCATAAAACATATGAGTATAGTTCTATTTAAAATATATTACTATTAAAAATATATTTTTATATTATTTAAATTAAACTATATACCATATATAATTGTATAAATATTTTAATTTTGAAAAATTTAAAATATGTGTCATATTTGAATTGATAAACATAAATACTTTTTACAATTTTAGATTGATCAAATCATTTAAATAGATTATATATATATATTTTATTATTATTATTTTTAAGAATATATTTTTCAAAAAGTTATATATTTACTAAATATTTTATAATTATCTTATTACACACTGGACAAGGATTGATACCTAGTTTAAGTGTATTATTCAAACTTCCAATAATTATATTTTTAATTATTAATATTTTAATATAAAATATTGTTGTTTTTTATATGTATGTTAGCTATCACTAAAACATAACGTAAATGTAACTCAATTGACTAAAAATATTTAATTCGATTATAAATAAAATATATTCAATTTCGGTTGACTAAAACATTTAAGTTCAGTGATAGTATCAATGAAATTCAGTTAACTAAAAAATGTTATGCATGTTAATAAATAAAATGTTTTCTTTTTTCATACAAAAACAAGATAATAGAAATTAGGAGGAACATTCAGATATTCGTTCAAGTTTATTGAAACTATTTTAATTTCATTTAGATATTTATAAACTTTTGTTTGGATTCAGATTGGATTATTGGCCGACTTGCAGATGCGGAGAAAATTTTATGCCAAACTTAATGGGCCTGGACCAGCTTGCTTATTCTGTATTCAATCCCAATCGCAATTTACCGTTTAAAAAGAGTGAAGAAGACGACCAAGTTAATGAAGTCGATTCTCGGCCCATTTAGATTTGGGCTTTTAAGTAATTAGGGCTCACCATACTCTCACGTAGATAAGAAAGGTGAACGCAGAGTGAACGGGCTGCTTGAGCCGTCGGAGATTCACCTTCTGCAAACATGGTTCGTCATCCTCCTCCCACTCTAGCTTCGTCGCTCTTTAACATGTCTTGTTTTGCTATTCATAGTGATCACCAAGCTGTTATTTACTCCTTGAGAAACACTGGCTTGTGTTTGTAGTAGCTTCGACTCTGTTATCCTCTGTTCTATGACTTGAACTTCTTTGAATGATGTTTAAATGTCAAACCTTTGTGTGAAAGAACGAGACTTTAAGCTTTTATGAAGATACATTTCAAATGGGTTTTCATTTTTATTTGCAGGCAAGGGGATTGAAGAAACATCTAAAGAGGCTTAATGCCCCCAAGCATTGGATGCTTGACAAACTTGGTGGTGCCTTTGCTCCCAAGCCATCTTCTGGACCACACAAGTCTAGGGAGTGTCTTCCCCTTGTTCTTATCATCCGTAATAGATTGAAGTATGCTCTCACTTACCGTGAAGTGATCTCAATTTTGATGCAAAGGCATATTCAAGTTGATGGGAAAGTCAGAACTGACAAGACATACCCTGCTGGTTTCATGGATGTTGTGTCTATCCCAAAGACAAATGAGAACTTCCGTCTGCTTTATGACACCAAAGGACGCTTCCGTCTTCACTCCATCAGGGATGAGGAAGCAAAGGTTTGGATCTCTTGCATGTTCATTTACTTGATTACAGTTCATTGTATGTAATCTATAACATGTTTTCTTGTTTGTCATTCATTGTGTAGTATAAGCTGTGCAAAGTGAGAACCATCCAGTGTGGTCAGAAGGGAATCCCTTACCTGAACACATACGATGGTCGCACCATCCGTTACCCTGACCCGTTCATCAAGCCTAACGACACCATCAAGCTCGACCTGGAAGAGAACAAGATTGTGGAGTTTATCAAGTTTGATGTTGGGAATGTTGTGATGGTGACTGGAGGAAGAAACAGAGGGCGTGTTGGTGTGATCAAGAACCGTGAGAAACATAAGGGAAGCTTTGAGACCATCCACATTCAAGACTCTACTGGACATGAGTTTGCAACGAGGTTAGGGAATGTGTTCACTCTTGGGAAAGGAACAAAGCCATGGGTGTCTCTTCCAAAGGGTAAAGGTATTAAGCTTACCATCATTGAGGAAGCTAGGAAGAGGCTCTCTGCTCAACAAGCTGCTTAAAACTGTGTTTTTTCCTCTGTTTCAGAAAACCTATGTTCTGTTATTTTGCTTCTTGCTAATGAGTTCCTTATTCTTAGACTTGTATGCCTTTGTTGGTATCTCTTAGTCTATGACCTATTTTCTATTGGACCTTTATGGTATTATCACTTTGAGGATATTTACAATTCTACTGAAGCTTATGCAGCTTCCAAATTCTTCATTCATACTATTCCATCACCAACACTAAACTCTTACCTTTACTCACAATATATATTTGCTTATATGTTTTCTGAAATGTATAAAGAGTAATCTAAAGTTTATTATCTGTCATTGATCTCTGTTTACTGGAACACAATTAAAGTAGCAACATTCTCATAAATCAAGTATTAAGTTTGCTTCATCAGGTCTAGTTTAACACAAGGTGTTAAAAGCATACATACATACACAAACTAACTTGGAAACGTTTGCTTGTATTATTCGTACCATAACTGATCCATTAAAATTTATCAACAATAACACCAGGCCGTATAACCTCATAAGCATCTCGGCTCCTGCTTTTCTTCATCCCAGCCGTGAAGTATACCTTTGATGCATCTGCTGAGATACAAGTAACTTTCACCCAAATCATCACTTTAGTTTTCAAGCCTTCCACTTCAGCTAGCTTCCCTTTCTCCAGGTAACCAGTTACTGTTGTCGAAAACCGCAGAACCGATGAATCTCTGTACCCAACCTCGCAGGTCTCAGGGATGAAGACAGTCAACTTACCCGTCCCTTCGTTGAACTCGTAGTTTGTGGCGTCCTGTGGAAAGATCCCAACAGGTAAACCAAACTCCTTCAGCAACTCAGGCAATGGCTTCTGCATCTTTCCTATTCAGAACAAGACAAATTGTCAACAGGCAATGCTACTTTGACATATACTACAAGAAGTGAAGCGTGTCACATCATAGCACTGAGTTTTGAACTAGATAATGTGTTCACCATGTCTGAAACAACCATTTGAAGAAGTTATAAAAATAACAAACCTTTGAGTTTGTTGACCAACCACTTGGTACCTCCTTCAATACTGCTAGACAATGACTGCAAGAAAAAAAAAACATCAAACTCAGGACACTTTGTGTACTTAGAGAAAATAGAGACTCAAAAGCAATAAACATTTTTTTTCAAATAACCAATCTTCTTCTATCTATATAGTAACTCAAGTATCTTCTACAAGGGTTTTCAGTTAAGCTACCAAGTAATGAAAAAGAAGCGAGCTTTAGATCAAACACACAACAAGTTTTTCGATTATGTAAAGATAAACTGAAACTACTAAAAGCAAATTAAGGAAAGAGATAGGGAAGGATACATTGAAGTCGTCACCGACGGAGTTGAACTCTTTGTTTGCCTTTTGTCCTAACCAATAAGAGCCCACCTTGTTCATTATCTGATCCATCTCCCCCTCTCCTGTTGTTGTAATAATCCGCCGAAGGAGAGAGAAGACGATGGCTTGCTCTGGCGTTCTACTTTGACGCGTATGATGAAGACTATATTTGTACACACGGAACAACTAAAACAGCACAACGTTCGCCGTTCAATTCATGAAACGACAAGAGTTTCGCTTCATCTTGCCGTGTTCTTTAAAATGTTTTGTACTAATCAAAGAAATAGTCAAACACGCTCAAAGGTCACCTTGACCATTCCCCCCACAAAAAAAGTTATTTGAAAATGCCTTTCATCACGTTTCAAGGAGTCCATAGGCAAAGCTTATTAAGTGTTATCACGTTTCAAAATGATTTTCACATAGTATTAAGTTTCCAGGGTGTTTACATTATTAACTTTTAGTTATTGTGTGTTAGCATCAATTCTTGTTGAAATGATCTGGAACTGAAGTTACCTATTGGAACCTCTCGTACTTCATAGCATCAATATGACAAAATCTGATACATCATGGATTCATGGTCACGTTAACCATATTAAACATATATGATATGATTTACTAAAAAGTTGCTATTGCCCACATCTCAATCATCTTCATGTAGCAAAATACTTAGACGAACTCTCTCTCCCTATTTGGTGCATCACATGATATGTGAAATGGGTCTAATAGTGCATATCCTTTCTCGTGAAGTAAAATGGACGAGATAAAGATGCTTTTGTATATTGCATAGTACATGATAATCAAAGCAATGCAAGGATTTTCCTAGAAAACTTGTTCCATCATCAATACTTCAAAAGATAAAATGTAACACAAATTTTTAAATGTTGTGCATTAAATTTAATAAATACTCCAAATGGGAATTATGGTCCATTGCCAATTTTAGATAGAATACAAGAAAGAATTAAAAATATTTTTGTCACCAAAATAGCTTTTAAGGAAAAAATGATTAAAATAGATTTTATAAAAATGTAAATATATATATTTATACCATTTGGGTTAACTAATCTATATTTAAAATGTAGAGTTATGGAGTGAAATTTAGGAAATAATGTTTAATTTAAAAAAAAAAAAGATATTAAAACCTTTAAAATAAAAAATATATTATAGTCATTTTATTTTTGCGATAAACACTAAAAAATTCTTTTTGAGGGATTTGATTTTTTAGATATTAAAACCGACTAGTCAAGTCAACAAATGGCCAGGGGCATATCTGTAAATTAACAAAGAGCAACTTGCTATGTTTTTAGTTTACGTTATCAGAGCAGCCCCATTAGGGGATCTAAGGGAGGGTTCACACGTTTTTCGAGAGGAACAGTGATGAACCCGGCGCGCGTGGGTTCGTCGTGGTGAACCCGGTTCATCACGGATTTGCCACGTGGAGGGCTGTGATTCGCCAATTTTTTTTTTTTCAAAAAAGTAAAAAAAAAAAAAAAAATATTTTTTTTCCCTATGAACCTCTCCCCCATCAGGTTCACTGATGGGAACCTGATGGGGATGCTCTCACCACTCATCACATGAATTCTGCATTAAAAACTCTCTCTCAAATCCAAACTTGTCACAAGTCGCTTTTAAAGTTGATTTTGCTTCCTTATTTTATATACTCACATCATCTTCCTCTTCAATCCTCCATTTTTTTCCCTTAACCCTAAAGAACGTTATCAAAGATTCATCAAGATTATACAAAACAAGAATATCTATCATCAACATAACTCATATCAACATGCTAGCCCTTCACCGACCTTCTTCCGCCTCCGTATCAAACGGAGACACCGTCCAGATACCAATGATGATCGCTTCTTTCCAAAAACGTTTCCCTTCTCTCTCACGCGACACAACCGCAGCTCGTTTCCACACGCACGAGGTTGGTCCTAACCAGTGTTGCTCCGCTGTCATCCAAGAGATCTCCGCTCCTATATCCACCGTATGGTCCGTAGTCAGACGCTTCGACAACCCTCAAGCTTACAAACACTTCCTCAAAAGCTGCAGCGTCATAGGCGGAGACGGTGGTCACGTTGGTAGCCTACGTCAAGTCCACGTAGTCTCTGGCCTACCCGCCGCGAGCTCCACCGAGCGTCTTGACATTCTTGATGACGAGCGTCACGTTATAAGCTTCAGCGTTGTGGGTGGTGACCATAGGTTATCTAACTACAGATCCGTCACGACTCTTCACTCTTCTCCAGTCTCCGGGACCACCGTTGTTGTGGAGTCTTACGTCGTTGATGTGCCTCAAGGGAACACCAAGGAAGAGACATGCGACTTTGTGGACGTTATAGTAAGGTGCAATCTCCAGTCACTTGCTAAGATAGCTGAGAGTTCTGCGGAGAAGGTGAAGAAGGAGTCGTCCATGTGATGAGTGTTTGGTCGGTCGTCTTTGAGTAGTTTAGTTAGATCCGACGTTTTCGTTTTGTTGTTTTTTAAGCCGTCGTGTGATCTATGTTTTTGCCGGCTTGTTGTGTGAAAAGTACATTAGTGAATTAATCTCTCATGCATGCATCATGCATCATGCATCATGCATCATGCATCATGCATCATGCATCATGCATCATGCATCATGCATCATGCATCATGCATCATGTACCTTTTTACTGTTTCATAATAACTAAAAGGTGGATTGATATCTTTTTTTTTTTTTGAGGTAGATTGATATCTAAGTTTTCTAGTTAAAAAAAAAACAATGCAACAATTAGTTAGATTTCTTTAGAATCTTAAACATTTCTTTGTCATATATTTTATGAATTAACATTGAAGCGTGGAAATAGTTGAAACTTTTAGTCTAAAGGGTAAAATTAAAATGAACAAAATACATACATAAATCCATCCAGGCATAGATATATTTGTATATAAAATGGTGATGAACATGTTGATGAAAAAAAATGAAATTAAAAAATTGCAAGTGGACAAGCCAACCTGTTTTATTAGTTTATCGCTTAATAAAAGGAATGCAAGTTGCAACGTTTTTAAATTCTCCACCTCGTTTCTTTATGCGTCTTCCAACAATAGTAGATAATAGAGAAGAGAGCAAGTTGCATGTCTTTTTACATCACGAGAGTCACGATATGTGTTTCTTTGGGGTTCCAAGTGATCTCTTAAGAATATAAAAAAAATATTTAAACTGATTTCATTTGGTTTATCATATACCCAAGTGGTTTTTAAACTTTAATGCAACCATTTCTATCTACAAAATAGTAGAAGTTTTCTGTCGTTATATTTCATTGTTTTATTATATACCCAAGCTTCTTTTCTTCTGATTGAAGAAAATAGAATATTTTTTCTGTGCTTTGAGATCCTTCACGCCCCATTCCTCTAATTTGATTGGACCTCTTCCCCAAGTTTCCGCTCGTCTCAAGAGAAGGAAAATAACAAAACGAAATCGACTTGAAATAAATGAATATATTCACAAGTTGCAAAAAAGATGAGTACTTGAAACTTTCCAGCATTTTTTTATACGAAGAAGGGGGATCGGATGATATTTTTAAACGAGACACCAATATTGACGTACGGCCTTTGATACTATACGTTTGAGTCAGGTTAGTACTTAACTCCCTTATTGTATTTGATTCTAAACCTTCGTAGAAGAGAATGCCCTAGGGAATGTAGAAAATCTTTAACCCAATAATCAAGATTATTAGTGGAAATACTTTATATTAATTTACTTTGTTGATCTAAGGCATATTTAATGCATGTCTTAACATGAGGTTTTTAGGTTTTGTTAAAAAATGTTTCTTAATTTTTAAATACGAACACTTAAGAACCGTCTTTTAAATAAAAGATATAAGAGATGTCTTTTACCCGAAGTGTTAAAAAAAAATAGTCAAATCAAGTTAAGAATTTCACTCCTAAGAGACCGGGTTAAACATGGTCTTAGAGCATGATTAACCATGGCTCTTAGCCATGGTTCTTAAAAAAAAACTAATTAAATATGATGTGGGGTCCACAACAAATTAAGAGTTGCCTCTTAAACCTCTTCCCTAAGAGGTGATTTTTGCAAGGCTCTTGCACTATTCGCGGACCCCACCAACACGTGGCGGCCCGCGATTCGTTTATCTTTTTTCCTTTGTTTTTTTTTTTAAATCCAAAAAAAAAAAAAATGTTAAGAGCCCTTTGTAGGCTAGGGTTAAATGTGCTCTTAGTCCGGCATGCAATCTATTTTTTGAAGTGAGTTGGTGAGTTGTATAAATACTAAACAGAAGTAAGACCTTTAATTTATTTGTAAATCATACTGTTGATATACCTTGGTTATATCTTTGGTGAGCAAAGTGTATATATTTGTAAACACAAGGGTTTTTGGGTATAAATACTAAAATCCCTAACTTCTTCTTCTTTAATCAGCTCCCTTGAGCTGGTTCACTATGAGTGCTTT
Source organism: Moricandia arvensis (assembly GCA_905132765.1). NCBI lineage: Eukaryota > Viridiplantae > Streptophyta > Magnoliopsida > Brassicales > Brassicaceae > Moricandia > Moricandia arvensis. The sequence goes on along the minus strand of CAJHQP010000218.1, from coordinate 221,075 downwards.
GACTCCATTGTTGTAACAATGAGCCCGATCATGAGCTGTACTATTTTTTCTTAGTGAATTGTCAGAATTGATCTGGTCACGGATGTAGAATCCATTACACCGATAGATCGAACCAGGTTAAAAATCTTTATATCTCTGTTTAATCTCATTTTTCATGTTAAATACAAACAAATGAGTAAAAGAAATTGAGAGCAACAAGATCAAAAATCTTCCTTCCTTTAAATATTATTCCATGAGTGCTAGAGTGTGAGGGAGGTCATAACAAGTTTGGTAAAAGAGCTTGTTGTGTAACACATACATTACTTTGCATTGATTAGAACTTTTTCCACGAGATAATATATCGTATTATGCATTCTAAAATCTTTGTCTCCACAGAGTCATGGCATTATTATCCAACTATCAAATGTAACGTCTATAACCACTTGATGCAACACATTAGATGCAATCCAGATGGTATAGTATACTTGATGCCTCATTTCACCTAGATGCAAAAGTCAAAATCAAGGCACATCAACAAATTTCTGCATTGTACTACGGTTTAATGGTAACGCGTTAAGAAAAGGTAAGATAACGTACGTAGGTGTCCTGTCCTATCTTTGGAATAGATCCATTCGAAGTTTTCACTGAAAACAAGTGATAGTATCGTCGAAGACAATCTCATGATCGATGATTGACACCCATCCCATTTACCACATGCATTACTTTACTAATTTTGGTACTATACCAAATACACTTAAACAATGATAATAACGTTTACCATGCACATGCTTGATAGAAAAATCAATTACGAAACAACTGATGTCATCTACTACTAAACATTACACTACTTTATACTGTCGTGAGGAAAATGAGTTGGGAGTTCGAACGTGAGATTACTCTTTTTTATCGTTTTATTTTTAAAATTTGGAACAAAACAATCTTCAAATCTTAGCCTCACTTTTTCAATAGGTTTTTCATTTTTGACAATATTTGTGGTAAAATAAAATGAAAACTGTGATTTGTTATCTAGATTTTCTTTTATAAGATGAGGGGAAATATCTTAAGATGAATAGATGATGTAAACAGAAAAATATCAGTGGAAATGAGCTTTATACAAATATTTTTAGAAAATACACTATTTTCCTGATAAAATCCAATTTTTAGAAGATATATATGCCTTAGAAATTCGAATTAAAATTAAAGTTTTCTGGATCTAAAAGTTTAGTTTTATGGTTTACATATAACTTAAGAGTTTAAAACTTTTAAGTCTAAAAAAAATAAGCTAATTGTTTCAATTCATAATTAGAAATACGTTAAAGGGCCAACTTGTCAAATTAATTAGTTGGGTAAGTATATATAGGTTCGGCGTCATCAAAATCTCTTTAAATAGTCAAGTCTCTCAAGACATCAACCATCCAAAAGAGTGTCGTAGTCTGCAAACATTTCATTTTCATCAAGAGAGAGAGAATCGTGAGGGAAAGAATATGCAGAGATTCTCGGCGAAAATATCGGTCCAAAACATTCCCACGTCCCTCTTGCGACGATGCATGATCTCGTCGACGTCCGAATTTCCGGGGAAGCTCCCGCCGTTTGAGTACACCCCGCCGCCGTATACAGGTCCCTCCTCCGATGTCATCCTTAACAAAAGGAAGGAGTTTCTCAGCTCGTCCATGTCTTGTCTCTACAAAAAGCCCGTACGTAACGTTTTTTATCATGTCTATCTGAGATATTATACACTACATCCGTTTCAATTTAGTTGTAGTAAGTTTTTGCCATGTAATTTTACATATTTTCGATATAAAAACACCATTACTTATACATTTAAACATATCTCAAACAATAGAAAAATAAATTGGTATATAAAATCAATAAATTTTGTATTGAAATTATAAAACAACACTTATTTTGAAACAAAAATTTAATCTACAACTACAAATAAATTGGGTAATAATGGAATCTAAATTCAGTGTTGAATCTGCAGTTGAACATAGTGGATGGGAAGATGCAGTATGTATTCGACGAGAGTGGTCGAAGATACTTAGATGCATTTGCTGGTATTGCAGTTGTGAACTGTGGGCATTGTCACCCTGGTGTGGTTAAACCAGTCATCGACCAAATCAAACGACTCCAGCATCCTACCACTCTTTACCTTAACCATGCCATTGCTGACTTCTCTCAAGCTCTCGCTTCTAAACTCCCTGGTGATCTCAAGGTGGTCTTCTTCACCAACTCAGGGACGGAGGCTAATGAGTTAGCACTCATGATGGCTAAGTTGTATACTGGATATCAAGACATTGTCTCCATTCGTAACGGCTATCATGGTAATGCTGCTGGAACTATGGGTGCTACTGCTCAAAGCATGTGGAAGTTCAACGTGGTTCAGGTACTAATTAAGAGCTAATTTTGTTTCTTGAATCATGCATGATTCATATCTAATATCCATATTTGGTTTTGGCTGGTGGGGTGGATAGACTGGAACTCATCACGCTTTGAACCCTGATCCATATAGAGGTGTGTTTGGTTCTGATGGAGACAAATATGCAAGAGAGTTGCACGATCTTATCCAATATGGCACCACTGGAAACATTGCTGGTTTTGTTTTTGAAGCTATACAGGTTAACATATTAATATATACTACCTCCGTTTCATTTCAGTTGTGATTCTAGAGTTTAAACGAAAATTTTAGTCTACAACGACATTTAAATTGAAACGGAGGGAGTATCATACAAAAGAGTTTGTAACAAGTCTCTATCATTTGACGATATAATCAATATAGGGAGTTGGAGGGATTGTGGAGCTAGCCCCGGGCTACTTGTCAGCAGCTTACGACATTGTAAAGAAAGCTGGAGGATTATTCATTGCAGATGAAGTACAGTCTGGTTTCGCTCGTAGCGGTGACTTCTGGGGCTTTGAGGCTCACAATGTTGTCCCTGACATAGTAACCATGGCAAAGGTGCTTAAGTGTTACAAACCCTGAAAAATATATATAAGCAACATAACTCTGATATGTGGAAACAACAGGGAATTGGGAATGGGTTTCCTTTGGGAGCGGTTGTGACAACTCCAGAGATTGCGAGAGTGTTGACACGTAGATGCTACTTCAATACGTTTGGTGGGAATGCTGTGGCTACTACAGCTGGTCTCGCTGTTTTGAATGTGATTGAGAAAGACAAGCTTCAGGAAAATGCCTTGATGGTTGGAACTTATCTCAAAGCGAAACTCAACCAGCTGAAAGAGAAACACCAACGTAGTAAACAACCACGTTCTCTCTATTCATAGTTTGATCTTGAAACTCGATTTTCATCGTATGGCTATGTAATGTAGTTATTGGGGATGTACGGGGAAGAGGACTGATGCTTGGAGTAGAGCTGGTGAGTGATTGCAAGCTTAAAACTCCTGCAGCTACTGAGACTCTGCACATCATGGATCAAATGAAAGGTTTGTTGGTTTCCTCGTCTTCTCTAGGTGAAACCCTTACTAGATAGAGAAACTAACATTATGAAAAACAGAGCTAGGTGTTTTGGTTGGGAAAGGAGGATACTTTGGAAACGTGTTTAGAATCACACCACCTCTCTGCTTCACTAAGGACGACGCAGATTATCTCGTCGAAGCCATGGACTACTCAATGTCCAAGATGTGAAGAAGAAGAGAAATAAAACACAATATAATGCTTTTAATTTTGATTTGAACAACCAAAATGATTGATGAACCAACATCTCGTTGCTTCTCACTCACTATATTTTTCTTCTATCTTACGCTTCAAAATGAATACATTGATACAAACATGAACACTTAACCGGATTTGCTCATACCACATGACAAATATCATCAATGTAGATTCAAAAATTTGGACGTCATGAACATCCTTATTCCTGTTATCATTTGAGTTGTCCCATGATATGAGAGACTTGGTGTATCCATTTAAACATAGCTAATAACATTTCGAGATCACGTCATCTTATTCGTGTTGCCAATCATCAAAATAACGACCACTAAGCATAACTGCCATTAAGATTCTAGTCTCAGCTGCCCATTACAGGACCCGAACAAGTCCAATTAACCAGACAAGAAACTCACTAGTTAGCTATTTCTCACACCAAACCAAATAGTTCACACAAGGGTAAGAAGATGGAAGACAAATAAAAATCTCATGGTCTCATCAAATCGTTTGTCATACCAAATCCTAAAATCAAACAAGATGAAAAGAAAATGTACATTCAGTTGTACACCATTATATTCACAATGAGAAAATAACGAAGCCTGCAAACTTATGTTTAAATCATTTTCCTCCCTCCTATCATGCCTTGAGAAGCATTGTTATTGTTGGTAGACTTATTATTATGCTTCCCCTCTGCGCTACCAAACACATCGAGATCTTCGAACAGTCTGTACGATGGAACAAACGGCTTCTGCCCTCCAGACACACCTGGATTGCTTGCACCTGAAGTAGCCTGGGGATCTCCGGCTCTCGCGGGGAATGAGTTGGACTGCTGCAGTGTTCTCCCCGCATTTGTCTCTGTGTATGACGCAGTTGCATTGGCTCGTGGAGTGTAGTATGCATTCGCTGATGTTGAAGCCCATGGCGGAGGCGGATATTCAAAAGGACTCTGAGGTCTAGCTTGCGGTTGCATCTGGAACTGTGCTTGCTGTTGCGGTTGAGAATAGCCCTGCTGTGTTTGAATTTGTTGTGGTTGAGAATAACCCTGTTGTGTTTGAGGCCGTTGCTGTTGCGGTTGAGAATAACCTTGCTGTGCTGGAGGCTGTTGCTGTTGCGGTTGAGTATAACCCTGCTGTGCTTGAGGCTGTTGCTGCTGCGGTTGAGAATAACCCTGCTGTGTATGAGGCTGTTGCTGCTGCTGTTGAGAATAGCCATGTTGTGTTTGATGCTGTTGTGGTTGAGAATAGCTCTGATGTGTTTGAGGCTGTTGCTGTTGAGGTTGCTGGGGTTGTGCCCATGGAGCGACATAGCTCTCAAACTGTGGCACAGCCTGCGGATAGATATGACTGTTTTGATCTGACACAGTAGGAGGAGGAGCAGGTTGAGATGATGGAGGTGGAGGAGTTGACGTCAGTGTCAAACTCAATAAGTCAATCATGTCTTGCTCCCTTGTGGTGTTCACTGGAGGCGGCGGGTCAGGAAGAGCAAGAGCAAGAGCATTATGAGACTCTGAACCCGCGGGGTCTGTAGTCACAGATGCTGGTGGTTTAGAATGCCTAATACAACACATCATTACATGTCAAATATTAAGAGTTTATGATATGACTGTTTCTGAATCCAATTGTAAAACAGACCTTCGAGCTAATTGCGCAAACTCATCTTCCTCCTCGTCTTCCTCATCAACTGGGCCTTTTCCCGAAGAAACAGTGGCGGGTACTGGGGAACTAGAACCAGCTATAGAACTAGAATCTTTAGCTTCAGAAGATTTTGGGCTCGAATCAGCTGGTTTTAAAGCTAGAACTGGCAGAGGAGATCCAGAAGCTATTGCATCATGTCTAGCAAGCAGAATTTGAAGACTGTCATTTAGATCAAGTCCCCGGCCTAAAAGTTCATCATCACTGCCAATAAACCAAGAATGTTTAGAACAATAACTCTCAAGTCAACACATTCTAATATATTGCTTCCTGAAGAATAGAAGACTAACACAGTGGAGGTTAGCATCTGCATCAGCTTTTTCTGATTGGAACGACAACGCTCGACTAAGTCAACAATGACTTCATCTTTCACAGCCTACATAATACGAAGCCATATGTAAAACAATCGATTTCGTTCCCAAACCCTCGATAAAGCTGTATCTCACATTACAATACCTCACGGTCACTGGTATCCACAGCGCTTAGCATGTCGCCTAAGAGATCCATCACGTCCCTCATGGCCTCGATACTTGACAAGCTACAGTTTAACAAAGAAAAGAATATTGAAATTGATGAAAATTTGTGCATAAAAACTAAAGCTGCCAGTCTACATCGATAGCATAATGAACTAACAAATCTACTTACCTTAAGCCCTCAACCTCACTTGCCATTGCTTCATCAAGCCTTCTCGACGAACCACTGGGCATTCCGTAACCCACTTGAGGTATTCCATAACCCGCTTGAGGCATTCCATAACCCGCTTGAGGTGGTACTCCATAACCAGCTTGCGGTACTCCATAACCCGTATACGGTACTCCATAACCAGCTTGCGGTGATCCATAACCCCCGTGAGGCTGTCTTACCGCTGGATGACTCACTGGTGGAGTTATTATAGGAGACGCATTAGGTGACCGCCGAGGGAACTCGACTCCAGAACGCTGCGACATACAAGAGCAAACACAAGAATAAGAATTTCATGCAATGACCATCTGCATGTAACAAGAATTCGCAACTATAATTTAGCACAGTGCCAAGACCCTAAGAGGTGTAGCAGCAAAAACCAGCCTTTTTAGCACAGTATCAGAAGCAAGTCTGTGAAAGGTGACCCAGAAAAGTATTTCAAGCAAGTTACTTACCCTTAACTCATCGTACGCCCAATAATATTGCGGATATTTTCCCTCGGGACCTCCAAAAGCCTGCTGCCAAGAGTCCAGCATGACCAATATTTTATCCCTCACTTGCATATCCGCCTATAAAAAATTACAAAGAACCATCAGCAACATGAAGACTGACCACTATGAGAAACATATACAAAACTACCTTCTTCTTCACAATCTTGACCATTTCCCCCAATATATTCTTCTCTGCAACTTGGTGGTGCAAATAATCTCCACAGTTGTTCACCAACGCCTCCAAAAGCTAACACATAAAAAGAAAAAGTCAAAAGAGAGTCAAAACAAAAGAACAAGATCCCTAATCTCAATACCGTGAGTGCAAGTTGCTGAACTCTGGGACTCTTATGCTGCAGCCTCTTTTTCAGAGCTTTAACCACATCCTTCGCTTGCCTGAGCAAGTCAATACGCATAGAAAACGTCAACATCTACGATGATTGCAATTTTCTAAATTAATCCATACATATTAACCAATGAAATTTTGGGTGGAGCTTGCATCTAGCTATAGCTAAACCTAGGACCGGCCCTGATTCTAGATAACCATAATCTAATTCTAGCGAAGAACAATCCAACAGTTCCAGAACCCTAAACACCTAAGATCAAAAGGTCTAACCAGTGAAGAGAATTAACGGAATCGCAGATTTCCATGTTGGTGGTCCAATCAGGACCTAGAAGAAGATCGCTGGTCGCTTTCTCAACCGCCACCGTCGCGGAAGCCGCCATATCTTCGCCGAGAGAGGAAACGAATAATCTTCGGGAGGGAGTCAGCGGGAATCTTTGCTTTTCTATCTCTCACAAGGAGGAAGAAGCAAATCTTTTATTTATTTTGTTTTTTTTCTTCAAGGACGGCAACCTCCGCTCCACGCTCCCCTTTTGTGCGTGACGCCACGCGGTTTTTATAATCTGGTCAACGTGATATATACTACTCATAATTATAGGTGGATAGTGGATAATGCGTTTTTAATGCTGTTTTTTTTTGTCATTACGTTGTTTCCTTTCATATGTTCTTTGTTGTAAGGTGATTTGAAAATTTTAATTATTTGTATGGTTCATTATTTTATACCGTTACGTGTTGAAATGCCAAGCAAAGTGTATATATAAGATGTTGTGATCGCACTTAGATAAAGATGAAAAGGAAGTTATTATTATTTTTAAATTATACATCAAAATAAAATTTATAACTTTGGAAGTGTATCCCAACCAGAAAAAAAAAGACGTGTGTATTCCACCAAATCTGTTTTTTTTTATTTCCATGAACAATTGTAGAAATATATAGGGCAAAATATCCACCATTATTAAAGAGAAAGGAAAAGTTACAAATTCTTTTTATACTTTAATAGTTTAAAAGTAGGTATATGCTCATATTAGAATACATATTTTCCTTTTTGCTAAAGTTTTCCAAAACTTGTTAATTCTTCAAAATGTGATAGAATTTACCAGAGTATTGTAAACAGAAAAGAATATATAGTTTATAGAGAGACACAAGATTTGGAGAATATTATCTCTAAATACGATTATATCTTCTGTAATATTATTTTAATTATCATCAATATCTAGTTATTCCAAAAAAATTGTCGAGTTATGAAATAGAAATGACCAAAGTAAGACATAGGATAAATAAACAAAATGCTCAAAGAAATTTTATAAATGGTTGGTGGAAATGTCTACATAACAGGTGACTTCGTGGTCGAGATGGTTGAAATGTGTGATCCAAGTGACCAGAGTCAGCACAAGGGAGCTAAAGCAAGTCAAATATGATGTAAGATAGAGATATTGGTCAAGGAAACTGGAAGGATGGTCGAGAGAGAAAAAAGATTAAATAAAGATGATGGTTCAACGGTTGTTCCGATGGTCGAGAAAAAGACATTCAAACGGCTGTATTGAGTAAAGTGGCTGAACTGAAGGTGGCAACAATGCTCATGAGAATCATGAATAAGGAGAAGTGAGCGCGGAGATGTGGATCACGCTTGCGTAGAAAAAGTATCTAAAGAAAACCTATGGCGAGTTTAGGCAGTATCTGCTAAGCCACGCAGTGTCCAAATGAGGAAACAATATATCACACGAGTCTAAAAGGTTATTGTTGTAAATTTGTTTTGATTAGTCTATTTTTAATTTTGTACATATTTATGGCTGTTTTTGCAAATTTTCCATAGTTTAACAGTCTTCCAGAGTTCCGGTCTGAATATAATCCTAATTAACGCCGACGGTCGAACGAACTTATCCACCGATTGGACATGACAAGATCTTCATCATGGCACCGAATGTCAAACTTCCTGAGAAAGTATCGAAAGATCCCTCACTCATCCTTCAAAACGAAATGGAACGAAACCCTCAAGCACAAACACGCAATGGAACAACTAAGAAGCGGTCTTGTCTCAAGCTCGAATGGTAGCGTCATACAAACACTCACAAACTCATTCCGTCTCCAGAACTGCGACCCCACTCCACAAGCCTACAGATTCGTCATCAAAACCCTAGCCAAAGCCTCTAACCTCGAGAACATCGCCTCTGTTCTCAACCACCTCGAAACCTCGGAGAAGTTCGAAACACCCGAACCCATATTCAAAGATGTAATCTTTGCTTACGGGTTCTCCGGTAAAATCCAAGAAGCGGTCGATGTGTTCTCCAGGATCCCCAAGTTCAGGTGCGTGCCTTCTGCTTACACGCTTAACGCTCTGCTCTCGGTTCTCCTGAGAAGGAGAGAGAGTCTTGTAATGGTTCCTGAGGTTTTGGTGAAAGCTAGTGGAATGGGTGTGAGGTTAGAGGAATCTACTTTCGAGATATTGGTTGATGCGTTATGTAGGATCGGTGAGGTAGATTGTGCTAGTGAGTTAGTGAAGTACATGAGTGATGAAAGTTATATCGTTGATCCTAGTTTATACTCTAAGTTGCTAAGTTCTGTTTGTAAGCACAAGGACACTTCATGTTTCGATGTGATTGGGTATGTGGAAGAGCTAAGAAAGGTTCCGTTTTCGCCAGATTTGAGGGACTATACAGTGGTAATGAGGTTCTTGGTCCAAGGAGGAAGAGGGAAAGAGGTTGTGAGTGTGCTGAACCAGATGAAATGTGATAGAATAGAGCCTGATATCGTTTGTTACACGATTATATTGCAAGGAGTTATTGCGGACGAGGATTACTCGAAAGCAGACAAGTTGTTTGATGAGTTGCTCATGTTAGGTTTGACTCCTGATGTTTATACTTACAATGTGTATATCAGTGGATTATGCAAGCAGAATGATATCGACGGCGCGATTAAGATGATGTCCTGTATGAAGAAGCTAGGTTCTGAGGCTAATGTAGTTACTTACAATATATTGATAAAGGCATTGGTTAAGGATGGGGATATGAGTGGAGCGAAGACTCTTTGGGAAGAGATGGAGAGGAATGGGGTTGACCGGAACAGCCACACGTATGATATTATGGTTGGTGGGTTTATTGAAGAAGGCGATGTTGGTTATGCTCAGGGTTTATTAGAAGATGCATTTAGTAGGAACTTGGTTGTTAAGAGATCAAGAACAGAGGAAGTGATTTGCAGGTTATGTGATAAAGGTTTGATGGATGAAGCAGTGGAGCTTTTAACACACCTGGTTTAAGGGTTTTTTTATAGGTTTAGACCAACTCTATTATACCTGCAATTTTTTTTATGTATTTGGTCTTCTTATTGCTAGAAATTTGATAGAAGTGAGACTTTATGTTCAAAGCAGAAGAAAAATCTTACAAATGTATGTATCGGTTTCTTCAAAGATTTAATACAAATTGAGTTTGGTTTTGATGTCCATCATAGTTCATGTATATTTGTCTTACCCAAACTAACAGAACTGTTTAACCGCAAATGGTTTAGACCGTCTCATCTGATGAATCATTTGTTAAGTCTAGATTAACGTTAATCATTGCTTAAAACTTAAATCCTGAAAACAATAAGCCCAGGCTGGACTAGACTAAATTACATGTGAGCTTCAGAGTAGGACAAGGACAAGCCAACCTAGACCGAATGACATGGATACAAAACATAACAGAATGTAAAAGAACCAGCTGGTGTGTTGTATTCTACTTTGAATAAGACAGAAGTTTAATCCAAAACACAACCCCTCTCAAGGTTCTGCTCCTGCAGACCCACAAGTATAATAATAAACATAAGCCTTACTTCCAATGTATTTATAAGGAAATTGCAGAAGCACAAGAATGTTACCTGTAGATTAGTGTTCATCTCTTTAAGTATAAGAGTCACCCCTGTTCCATACCTCTCACAAAATCCATCAGTCTCTCTAACCTTCAGCCCAAGAGTATGCTTTTTTGTAGATAGTAACTTTAACGTGGCAAACTTCAAATATTTTGTAACCATCTTCCAATGAAGTTGTACCAAGCGGCCACCTTAATCTTCCTAGATCAACAATTACTGAACTAAGTAGTCCTTGATGTTAAGCTAAGTACAAGAGAGGCATGTCTATTGTCAAGAATAACTCACCGTGAGACTGATGATTATCCTTTTACCAGCGAGCATAAGCCTCATATCAAGATCCTTATCAATGCAGGATTAAGCTCGGCCTGTGCAACAAAGGGGTTTGTAAGATGTTAGTAAAGTAAATATTCCGCATATTACGAGTTGTTATCAATAATGAGATGTATCATATGTTCAAATGATAACGTCATTTTTTCCAGTTGTGGTTAAAAACAAACTATCCATAAGATTTGATGTTTTCGATTTGGTATGTCTATATTCTGAAGCGATACATAGCGTGAGATGCATGAGCATTTCAACTATTATATATTCTGAAAAATATAAATATATATGTAATTTTCAGCCAAAATAATAAGAAACTGTTTAAATGTAATATAATATAGACGAAACTATAATACATGTTACAGCCTACATGTTAACAATATGTCTTAGCATTATTTTCAACATTAACAATATTTGTATTATTTTTTTAACACCAAATAAATTTGTATTATAAACTTCGAAATTCAATTATAAACTTCCAAATTACATCGCTTATGTTTTAAACTTTAAAACTAATTATATTTACATTAAATATTTTGAAATAATTATTTTTTTAAAAATAACTTACATGTTAAAAGTGGTGAGTATTTTTTACCTTTATTATAAATAATGATGTTTTATTATAATTAGTTTGAAGATTTAAATAGTGAATATATATTAGTATCATTTAAAAAGTTAATAAATATTAATTTTCTAAAATTCTTCCTCCTTTCACGGTCTAATTTTGTTTACATCCACTCTCTCTCTTCTCCGTCTTAACACCCGCCGCTCGAATCGAATCCACACACAGAAAATCCGTTCACGAGAGTGGTAAACCATCTCAACGTGGCCACCCACAGAGAGAGAGAGAGATAAGAGTAGGTAGCTCAATTTAAAATTGAAAGTTCCTGAGCACAACCATCATCCACCTACAATGCCGTTGACGAGGTACCAGTCACGGAACGAGTACGGATTAGCAAATCCGGATCTGTACCAATCCGCCGATAAGGATGACCCCGAGGCTCTCCTCGAAGGAGTCGCCATGGCTGGTCTCGTTGGCCTCTTGCGTCAACTCGGTGACCTCGCCGAGTAAGTTTCCTCTATCTAATTGAGCTCAAATCGCGTAATTTGTATTGACGAATCTGATCGGAATTGACTTAGGTTTGCTGCTGAGATGTTCCATGACTTGCACGAACAAGTGATGGCTACTGCTTCTAGAAGCCACGGTCTTATGGCTCGTGTTCAGCAGCTCGAAGCTGAGTTCCCTTTCGTTGAGAAGGCGTTACTCTGCCAGACCGATCATTCCCCCTTCTTTTCCAATAAAGGTCAGCTTTGATTGTAGAAGATTGCTTGGTTTAGTGTAGATAACCGTCTAATCAGTGTTGGTTTAGTTTGGTTTAGCGATCATAAGCTTGATTACAATTCTACTCATCTCACAGATAAGATTAAGAACATCAATATTTTATTGTTGCTATGAACATTTTATGAGCTATATGCTGTTGGATTACTTCAGGCGAGCTTTGTAACTCTGTTTCAGGTGTGGAGTGGCATCCGAATCTACAAATGGAGCAGAGTGTGGTTAGTCGTGGTGACTTACCCCGATGTGTGATGGATTCGTATGAGGAATCTCGGGGTCCCCCACGCCTATTTCTTCTGGACAAGTATGTTTTTACCTTGGTGTAATCTTGATGAGGGTGAGGTAACATCTTTTGTTTGGTTTTGATTAGGTTCGATATTTCGGGAGCAGGGGCATGCTTGAAACGCTACACTGATCCATCATTTGTTAGGCACGAAACATCTTCGTACGAAGCATCATGGGATGATGTTCAGAGAGAGAAGAAATCACAGAAAGCAAAGGTGAGTAGTACTTCCAGAACATGTAGGCTGTAGGCTGTAGCTTGTTTCAGTGTGATCCGAGGTTTTCTCTTTGTTTCCAAAACATGGTAGATTTGCTGATTTTTTTTATGTTCTTTTATTAGTAGCATTGCAGATCCTATGAGGATTCTCATGCTCTCGGTGTTTTAAATCTGTAATATTATCTTCGTCGGTGTACTTCTCAGTTTCTCATAGTTTTTTTACTTATAATCTCATGCAGAGGAGAGCATCTCACTGGAGGAATGGAGGAACACCCGAAAATGCACTAACATCACATGCCAAGTGGGTATTATCTATTCTTTTATGTTGTATATATAGTCCCCTAAGTTGCTATATTTGAAACAACTGTGCTGACGATGGTTGCTTCAAATCATTCAACTGGCACAGATTGCATGAATTATTTAAGGAGGAGCATTTAGAGGCTAATCATTCAGATCCAGAGCGTGTTGTGAAGCTGAAAACTAGAAAGCTGGATGGCTATTCCCTTATTTCAAAATCAGGAGAAAGCTACATGGGGAAATTTGTGCAGACATCTGTCAACAATGAAGCAAGTTATGAAAATATTTCCCTGAACCAGCCCGAATTGTTGACATGGAATATAGATAGTTCTAAAGACGTGGTAACCGATATACCTGAAATCAGTATGGTGGATGCTCCGGAAAAGTCTAACGGAGGAACCAGAACAGAGGTATTATTGCCAAATGAGCAGGAAAATGCGGGTTTTATTGAAAAGGACATAGAAACTGTGCCTGAATCTACTCACAGTGGGCTCCCTCGTACGACTTTAACACATTATCCACAGACTAATGGAAAGCATGGATTTCTTCAACATAGAAGTTATTCTGAAGATTTAACCAGTGAGGCTGACAATTATGTGGATGCACCAGCCACCATGGAGTCAGAAATAGAAACAGATGATGAGTGTAGCAGACCTAAGCATAGATCGGATGCGTTGAACGATGGGAATGATCATATATATTCTGATGTGGATGAAAAGAGGGAAGACCCACCTCAATTTTCATTTCTTCATTCAGTTGGAAACACACCAGTATCAGAAAATGGGCAAGGCTCGTTTGGGAAACGGAGCACTAGTTTCTCTTACTCGGACACTGCAAGCGTATCAATTGATGATCAATCTGACGGAGAGAAATTTTCTGGACGTTTACCTTCTACTTCTAGTGTTAAAAGTGAGCTGGTTGGTTCCTCGTCTCACGCAACTCCTGAAGCTAACAAAGTTTCTCATGATTTTAATGTTCAGGAATCAGTTAGTAGCAGCAACGCAGATAGACAGACATCATTTATTTCCAATGAGTCATGTTCAAGTCCAAGGGCAGACTCTCAGAAAGCTGAATCAAGTTCCCTGACTGTTCAATCTTTAGCACCAGAAGTCGTTGAAACGTCTGCAGATCTTGTTAGAATTAATCCGGTTAAGGGAGGCAATGATGGAACCGAGGTGGATCCAGTCGATTCAAGATCCGGTGCGTCTTTTGATGTTAGAAACTCTAACATTCCTTCTGAAACTTCATCAACTAGTTCAATTTCTGAAGGAAGCAGATATGATACGGCCATTCAGAAGAACTGTATGGCTGATTATTCTTCAGATATAGCAAACTCAGGCACTGGTCCTCAAGTGTTTGATGATAGTCAAACAGGCGAACAGTTACCTGTCGCTGATAATGATGTTGAGACAGCAGCAAACTCAGGCAACGATACTAAAATCTGTGATGGCAGTAGCTCAACAGGAGAAGTGTTACCTTGCTCAGCTGGGATGGAGATGGAAGTTTCACCTGATATGCCCTCTAAAGTCTGTCTTCCTGGTACATTAGATGAAATTCACTTAAAAGATACTCTTGATGATGAAACCGATTGCGTTACAGTGACGGATGCAGTTTCTGACGTTGATTCTCGAAGCGCTGATGTTGACATTGAACAGTCATGTGCCTTTGGTACCATTGCTGAGGTCTCTGTTTCAGAGTCCCATGAAGGCACACTGGAGAATGGAACGTCCGTGCCTACTGAACTTGATAGTAAGCTGACTTGTGGTTTTAACTCGGGAGGAGAGAAATCGGTGGGAGATGCTTCACCTACTTGTAGCAAATTCGATGAACAGATCTCTGAGTTACCTGCTGAAATTCATTCCAGTCACATCCATGATGAAGGCGACCTTCCTGGGCTGGACAACATATCCACAGACATTATCCCGAAGGAAGACCTTGTTGTATCTGATAATCACGCTGACATTTCCAGTGATGATGAAAATGATGCTGTTAGCCTGTCATCTACTAGCATGAAAGGTTCTCTGCCTTGGATATCGACCAATACTTCTAAATCGTCATCTGAAGCTGGGGGCATCTGCCATGATACAGCTGTGGAGGCTAACGAGATATTACCAGCGAAAGATAATTCAGAGTCAGAGAAAACAGTGCAGGAAAGCCCACTGGAAGCGTCTTCAGAATGTTTGGGTGCTTCCCTAGAAAATAATGATCTGGCAAGTAGTGAATCTGCAAGTCCCATGATATCTCTTGATCAAAGTGACAGACACACAGAAACCAAATCTCATTGTGAGAGCATTCCTGATGAAAATAGCATGGACTCTTTGCCAGTGAATAATCTGAACCTCTTAGAGAATTTGACTATCGAGCAGTCAATTAAAGTGCAAACACCTTGTTCAAGCCCTGCATTAGAAGATGAGGAAGTGAAGCAGTCGAGTGTTTCCAGGGGCATAGATTTTGTACCACAATCAGCAGGCATAGAATGGAACAATCCTAAGCAAGAGTTGAATCTGGATCCTATTTTCCCTAGCTTTGGTCTGATCCCTGAGACCACTACACCTAATCAGGAGGACATGCCACCGCTCCCGCCCCTTCCTCCTATGCAATGGCGTATTGGAAAGGCTCCACAATCTTTTCTTCCTAGCTTCATGGGAGCACTCGGTGAAACCAGTAGTTCTGCTCCGTCAGCCGCTCCACCCATTGGTTCTAGCTTAAATATTCAAATTGGGTCAACACCTGTAGCTTTAGGAAGTGAGAAATCAGAAGAACATCCTGGAGAGTTTGTGACCAGTGCATCAGAAAAGTCGTTGCATTCATCTATTCAGTTCCCATCCGTTGCCACTGATTTGAATAATCAATACGACAGTTTTGGCTCTCAGAGAACTCAGTCAGCGGATCTTTCTGCTGAGCTCTCTGCAAAGCCTAACCACGAGCGTATAGAGGATGTTAGTTCTGAAGAGAACCATCTTTTGGCTGACCATACTGCTCAGAACCAGGAGCTCATTTATTCACAAGAGTCGTCATTGCAGCTGCCTGAGGATCCCTCCGCTAAAAACGAAGACGACACAGATGTGCATTTTTCAGAAAGCTCAAGAGATCATTGCAATTGTTCTGAAACCGAAGGGTTGACACAACCTCAGTCAGCAAAGGTAGAAGAGAATAGTCATTCTGATCTAATAGATGCTTCAAATGCAGAAACAGGAGAACCATCAACCTCTTCTGTTCAGAAGATAACAACTGCTTCAGTAGGAGATGCTATGTGGCCTGTCAACGCATTCGCTGTTGCGCCTACATTGGACACAGATAAACTAGAAGAGGTCTCTATGGTTAAACTTCCCCGTCCAAGAAGTCCGCTTGTCGATGCGGTTGCAGCTCATGACAGACGCACGGTAACAATTACATCTTTTCTCCATACCGTGCTTCCTAATCAATATGTTTCTAATCCTTTTGTTCTGATGATTTGCCAGCTGAAGAAAGTCTCTGAGAGGGTCCAACCACCAATCAAATCAAAGCAAGATGACAAAGATTCATTGCTTGCACAAATACGAAACAAGGTAACTCTGCATTTTTCTTACCTTAAAAAAATTAGGAGTTGTATGACCTTGTTTTGATTATGCAGTCCGTGAGTCTGAAGCCTGCGGTAGCAACACGACCCAGCATTCAAACTGGTCCTAAAACGAACCTAAGGGTAGCTGCAATCTTAGAAAAAGCAAACACAATACGCCAGGTCCGTCGTCTCTCTTTCCATCTCCTTATTTTTTACTCTTTGTAGCATTTCGACCAAATACAATATCATCTATAAGGCTCACACATTTGAAAACACGGTGTGACACACTGGTGCAGGCAATGGCTGGTAGCGATGAGGATGAAGATTCAGATAGTTGGAGCGATTCTTGAGTCATGATCGCTGGGTACATAGTTAACTTTTTTTTCGTGTTTGATAAGTGCACCAAGGAGCGCGCGAGTCAGGTAGGCTATACAATACAATTTATATTTCAGACATAACATCAAATATGTACTCTTATTGCTTTTAAATATGTGTTATCATCATATATATACTGTATACTATTTTACTTGTGTGTGCATGTTGTAAGTAAACTCCGTAATTTGTATTAGTTCGACGGATGTTTGTGGATTCTTTTTTCGATGAGATTATTTTAGTTGGCTATGTAATATGTTCTCTAAATCATTTGTGTCCTTTTGTATATGTGCTTCTCCAACCGATCATACCATCACAAACAACACTTCCAAGCAATATTTGGTTACTCCGTTGGAAAGTGTTCTCAAACCAAATCAAATTAAACTGAAATTGAACTAAATCTTCCTTATTAAAAGAAAATTACACTTTGAAATTAATTTTGGTATTATGTGGTATATTATAAGAAATGCCACTGATTCTGAACTAAAACATAAAATCTTCATTAATGTTATTTTGGTCACTTAACAAACCCTTAAAACTACTCAATGCATCCACTAACTATATATTCTTGAATGGTAAATTAACACTAATTTTATTAACAGATGCATTTTGTATGCCAACTTATCTAAACAAATATCACATACAACTTTTAAACCAAGTAGTTCTCCTAGAATCATGTCATAATTAATTCTTTCCTAAATCACAAAGATTTCTAATGTTTATCATTTAGTTAGAAATAGACCAATTTAGCAAAAAAGTCGAATACCCTAAAGATGTTGCCTACAATCCTACATCTATATATAATATAGAAGTACCGATTAATATGTTATATATATGACGTTATGATATTTATATTTTTAGATGAAGTGTTTGATTGTCTATAGAAACAAGTAAATGTTTTAAAATAATTAAGTTTTTTTTTTCATATACATGTAATCTACACAACCATATTTGAACTATAAGAATACAAACAAAATTAAAATTAATAATTCCACATAAAATTGTGAGACTTAGATTCTAACTCGTAAACACAACGAAACGATAAGAATAAAGAAGAAATGAATGAAGCAGAATAAAATAATATGAATACTTATTCTTTTATTCCTTTCCAAATTTGATAGAGAATAGTTTTGTTTTATAATTTATTATATTAAAAAAGAATGAGAATGAACAATAGAGAAAAAATAATCTTTATAAATGATAACAAAATTAAAGAATGTAGAGGAATTGGTTATTCCCACTCATTCATTTGGTCATCATTTAGATCCACAGTTATTTCTAAAAATATAAATGAAGTAATCTTTTTGGAAAATATATAGTTTCTGACATATCAATATATTAATATAGATATTAATTGGTTAGGTTTACAAACAAATACAATATATAAATAATCCATGCGAATGATAGAATTAAAATATATGTACAATATTTGTTTGATTGTTTATCAGGATACAATACAATATGAATAAAGTCACATATCTACATATATTTAAAAACCACTAAACAATTATAATAGCTTGACATTCTAAATTTGTAAAAACATACGTGCAGATGATGTACGGATCAAAGTCTAACATCTTTTTGTATAAACTAAGAATCAAACCTAATTTGATTATATTACAAAGTCTAATATCTATTATGTGCTTGGTGTTGACAAATTTCTGATATTTGTGACAAAGATCAGATACTAAGCATTATAAGTTGATTTAAGGAAATAAGCTTCAAGTACCTTTTTTTGACAAGGGATCCGTGGAGAATGAAAGAAAATCTGAAGTTGACTCCTCACTCAGCAAACCTTGAATCTAACACCATAACACATCTCAGAAGCTCAATATCTCGTGAAGCAACATCATAGCATATTCACAACTCATTATCCATGGGATTGAAGATAATGTCATAACGTAACGGCTAACTTTTTTTTAACGAAGTGAAGACAGAACACCTTTACCGAACGAATGTTGCGCTCCCTTAATAACCAAGCTTCCGACAGTAGATTATGAGCTTTACAACCTAAACAACATATTTAACAAGAACAATAAGCATAAACGACCAAATAACTAGGAAACAAGGGGCTCTTCCATCAATGTCCCTATTATAAAACTATGCTAGCTCTTTCAAATAGAAACTATCTTTGTATCCACATTTATAAACGGTAGTTTGTCAATCTTAAAAAAATTGGTTTATGTCCTCCTCATCATCATTCTCTTCATCATTCCCAACAGCCTCGTCATTCTCCTCATCATTCCAAAACCCCATCCACTCATCCTCGTCATTCTCCTCTCATTCCAAAGCCCTATCCCCTCAGACTTGTTAGACTCCTCAACTTTTTCAGGAGACACCCACCCCTCCAACTTCATAGCCTCCTTTATCTTCTTGAATCTTGCTTGAAACGTGCAATCTGAAACTTTGATCTCACGACTGTCCTTTGAAATTGAATCCGTTCTCTCTGCTCCATCACCTTTCTGTTTCATAAAGATGTATCCAAAACTGTGAAGCAAAAAAAGAAAAATTGAAGTTAAAATTGAACATCATTAGAAATGATTGTAATTAATATAAAACGAGAAGACTAACCTCAAACAATGGCCAGTGTGATCTTTATGGATGTACATCTTCTCGATATCCAATCGAGTCCTCGGATAAATTAGTGTCGAGATTTCTCACTAGAAGCACAATACGCTTGCAAGTTGAAAAGTGAAAAAAAAGTAGCATAGAATTTTTCAAAGCAAAGATGAAAGAGCAATTATTGGCGTGGGAGACGAATCGGACGACCGCACAATAATTCTCCATCTTTCGTGAAGGCCTAAATATCAAAAAATGTATGTTATTAGAGAAAGAAACAAACAAACAGAAGTTTGAAAGCACAAAATATGCACATTTTGTGTCTTGAAGAGATGCAAACAAAACCGTGTTACCTTGATCATTTTGCCTTGGGGGTTCTCTTTGTCCAAATTCGACGCGTAGAGTTCTGTAGCTTCGTAAAAGTCTTCTAACTCAGACTCTGAAGCACTCAATTCCCACTCAGTAAAAGATGAATCGGCAATAGGAGGATTCTGCTGAATCTTGTTATGTGCTTGGTGTTGACAATTTCAACTAGCTCAAATCGCATTTGCACTTGTTATCACTTGACAAGTATGGCTACGCTACCGTGCTCAACGAGTTATTGTATGATTACGGTTCTTTGGTTAATTATGTTTCAGATTCCTCAATTTTGGATCCGAATTATCTCGCTTGATCCCAATTTCATTAGTTGTTATTTTCGATTTGTTCAAAAAGTTTTGATTCAATTCTCAAAAATTGGAACTATTAAAGCATTTTTTTAATCTGGTTTGGTTTTGTTTTCGGTTAATTTATCAAGCCCTAGTACCTTACTTGATAAGTTATTTTGCATTTAGATATACCAAGCAATGTTTGCTAAGATTGAAAAGAAAGAGAACATACTCTTTAAGTTGTGGCTATTAAGCAATGCCAATTTGTAAATCATAAAAGTTTTCAGTAATCTAGTGGTTGATGGAAGAGCTGTACAAAGATTCATTAGTTAAGAAACTCGAGCCCGAAAGACTGTTAGTGGTCTTACTCGACCAACAAGGTTATTTTCAAAATTTTCCCTATACTTAAAGTATTTCTAACCGAAATTCAGTTCAATTTTCATTGTTCTTGTAGTCTAATCCAGCAATCTAGCAGATTACTTAAAATCACAACATGTACCTTGTTGCTTCGGAATGGCTTAAGTCTATACATCCTTGCTATCGCCATGCTTCTTAGTCTAGCTCAATCAAGACTTCACTGAATCTCCGTGGTACTTAGTAACTCAACCAACTATCCCACATAACCAAATAACAAGAAGAGACAGCTCAGTCTTCCAACCAGACTCCCTGATCACATCTTGATCAATCAATCACCTAACATATCCGGAAAAGTCAAAACACCCACTCGGCCTCGTGGATCGTACATAACCAGTCCTTTCAGCCAAACCGATCACCATAGATCCAAACCACTCTCGCCCAGTGCATTCATCTTTACATCGATCCACATCTAGCTTCTTGAGGTTTGTAGCTTTCGTTGTTACCTCTGATAACTTTCTCACAAAGTTATCAATTGTGTCTAAAGAATTCAAGGGTTTGCAGTTTAGCCTCTCTAATGCGGTCTACTCCAAGATGTCTTGCCTAGGTTGCATCCTATATGCTACTCCACGGGTTACGTGAGCAGGATTGCTCTATAGATTTCATCTCTACCGTATCCGTAACATACTTTTCACTTTGAGAAGATTTCTTTACTGAGCAAATGTTTATTTAAGTTCATACTCCCTTCTCGTGGAAAAACATAAACATATAAATATTGTGGAATCACTAGTAAAAAAAACACAAATAGCAACGACATAAAATCGTGGCTATAGAGGAATTTTCGTAGCTATATGGGGGTTTTGCTACGAAAAGCAACGTTTATATTTTCGTAGCTATACGATCGTAGCCATTTCCGCATCGTAGCAAAATCGTAGCAAATGGATACGAAATTGCTACGAAAATAAACGTAGCAATTTGCTACGTTTTGCTACGGTATAGATCGTAGCAAATGGACACGACTTTGCTACGAAAATAAACGTAGCAACTTGCTACGTTTTTCTACGAAAATAAACGGGCTACGAAAATGATCGTGGCATATTTCTACGTTTTGAGATGGCTACGATCATCTGTCTCATATTGAAAAGAAAACGTAACAATTTTTTATTTCATTTGTTTCCTTATTTGGTCTCATTTTCCTAGGTTTCAATTTTGATTCTTAACAATCTAAAAAGAAAAGCTAGAACAAAAAGAGAATATATTACATTAGCTCCTTAAGAGTTCAAAAGATCCACAAAACATTCAAAAGATACAACACATTCAAAGTTCAAACATTCAAAAGGTTCAAAACATGAAACCATAATACATAAACAGCCACATCTAAACCTACAATCCAAGTTCATTACACCACCTATCTAAACTAGAATTGTTAGTGGTGATGAGATGTTGAGGATGTGTATCACCTGGAGCTTGAGGCTGATCGTTAGGTGGAGTTGTAGCTTGACCGTGACCTTCTTCAGGTTGAGCTTGACCTTGACGTGGAGCTGCAGAATGAGAGGGAGAGTGATGCTGAGACTGACTTGCTTGTGCAGCAGAAGCTTGAGGCTGAAGAAGTTGCAGAATCATGTTGAGAGTTGTCTGAGTTTTAGCTGTGCCTTCATTGAAGTCAGACTGCAAAGCATTTAAATCAGACTTGATTCCCTGTGTGACAGTCTCCAGGCCAGAAACCCTCATCTCCATATTTATGTCTCGCCTGAGTGCAGCAGGGACAGACTCAGAAGGACGCTTGTTCTTGTACTGGAGATTGCCAAGACCATAAACTGTGCCCCTGCGTGTCTGTCCACGCTGAAAAATACAAACACAAGACAGCATTAATCAGCCATAAAAATACATGAAGAATCATTCATAAAATTACAGTGTGATCTTGTTATAATTTCAATACTAAAAGTGGAGAAACACTGAGCTAAAAAGCAGTAAAAAGAAACAAATATAATGAGCAGGAGAGATTATTACCTTGATGTATTCTTCGTTTAGGAGAAGGCGCTTTGAAGTTCTTGTGGCAGCCGTTGAGTCAGTTTGGCTATCTCCAAGAGGAGATCCATCTTGTATCATCTCTTCAACCGCTTGCTCTACCTCCAGAACCAGTGCCTCTGCTCGTTCGTCGAGGAAAGTCCCATCTTTACGGCAGTGAGTCTTCCTCACAAGGTCTGGATATGAAACTGGTCCCTCCAGACCTTCCTCAACTACCTACAACAAAGGAAAGAGGAGAAAGTTAGATAATTAGCAGTTAAAAAAAGAGAATAAATGGAAGTTAAAAGGGTTGGAGCTCACCATTTTGTGAGCAATATTTGCAAAGGTGCGTGGTCCTGCACCATGGACATGCATCTTCAGACCTGGAGGAGCAGAACAACGAGATTCAGCTGCAGATTGGCTCTTGGCTTTGGCCTCTTCTGTTGACCAATTAGCCAAGATTGTTTCCCAGTCAGTCTTACTGACATAACTTGGCTGCTTCCCTTTATTTCTTTTCTGGCTGATGCGTCCGCAGATAGTCACTTGAGTCTGATGCTCTTTTGTCAACTGGAAGACCTAGCTCTTTTGTCAACTTCTTCATCTCATAATATGATTCAGGAGCTTTGTTTGGTTGTGGCAGAACATCTTTAAACGTTTGTGATATCTCATCCAAACACGACTCCGGTAAATTATGATCGGTTTTTACTTTCATTAAACGGGATGCCAAGTATAACTGAGAAATACCTTCAACACATCCTTCGTATAATGGTTCATTAGCAGCTTCAAATGCTTGAAACACGCCATCTCCATATTGCTCTTCGTTGGGTGCTTCCATCACATCCTCCAATACTCCTTCCATAACATTCGGATAATTTTCTTGGTATGGTTCTTCTTCCGTATGCAGTGTGCCTTCTCCCATAAATTGACCTCCTGTCGATGATTCGCCAATATCATAGTAATTTTCTCCATGGCTTGACCATAAATAATAATTACTTTTGAACCCGACTCGGTAAAGATGGCGAGAAACGGTTCTCGAGTCACGTTGTTTTCGGTTTTGACATCTTGCACAAGGACATAACATGGTTTTCCCCTCGATAAAAGAAGTTTGATTGGAAGCAAACGCGATGAAAACATCAACACCTTCCTTAAACTCACGAGAAACGCAATTATTGATCGGATCAAAGTGTTGATCCATCCACTCTCTTGAATAAAAATAATCAGCCATTGGACTCACGAATTCAACCCCAACGATTTTAAAATTTGCCCCAACTCATATAATGAAGGTGTTTTATGTTTGATATCTCACTCGTTGTTATGAGAGTGAGAGAAATGATCGGTTGCTTCTATATAAAAAATAGCTACGAAATATGCTACGAAAAAATTTCGTAGCAAGTTCAAAATATCTTGAATTATTTGGTCTGCACATTGTCGGACCGAGGGGACGATGGGACTTTTTTCGGTGGGTTGCTACGAAATTGATACGTTTTTGGTCGTAGCAATTTGCTACGGTTCTTTTCATAGCAAATTCGTAGCAAATTTTTGCTACGATTTTCTTCCGTAGCAATATCGTAGCAAATTTGCTACGAAATTGATACGTTTTTGGTCGTAGCAAGTTGCTACGGTTCATTTCGTAGCAAAATCGTAGCAAACTTTAGCTACGATTTTTTTCCGTAGCAAGATCGTAGCAAATTTGCTACGAATTTGGTACGATTTGCTACGTTTTTTATTTTCGTAGCATAACGTAGCAAAATCGTAGCTTTTTTATTTTTAGCTACGATTTATTCGTAGCAAGTTCGTTGCTATTTCAGTTTTTTTTACTAGTGAATGCGGTATACCATTTCTAAAACAACGGTAATCAGTATCCTAAATAAGATTTGCTTTTCTCATGTTTCTGATAAAGAAACAAGTCCAAGGAGTAGGGATGAAAACAAAAGAAGAATGTGTACATAGAAATCTCTCTTGAACATGAAAGTATTTTCATAGAATTTACTAGTTTATAGAAACGCAATATTAAGACAACATTCCCTTAGAATTAAATTAGCAAAAAAAACATTAAGAAGATTGATGAAGTCTCTTCTTGGCATTCTCTGCTTCATCGGTTGCTTCAACTTGCATTTTTGTCTCTGTTAGATGAGCTTCCGTAGCTTCTTTCTCGTTCTTCGCCGTCAACCTCTTTGTCTTTCAAAGCAAAAAAAATGTCACGAATCAATATATATATTTACTCATAACTTTAAATAAACAGGTTCTAGTATTTGACCATAACAATATGAAACTTTTTCTTTAACACATAGTTTTCTTAAATAACAAATATGACACATGAGTATCTGATGGCTTAATATGAAGTACTTAATTAAATTAACTAATACATAAGCCACCCAAAACGCGTAATGTGATCATGATCCAAGACCCATAAGTCTTTGAACCCTGCTAAACCGGACAAGATATTCCTAAGATCAATAGTCGTTTCCTTCAGTGGTTTGAACCACACACAGACGAATGATAAAGGCAATTTCGAAAACATACCTGACCGACAAAAAAGGCTTTGACGTAGCTAAGACCTTCCTTAAACGTCACTGCCATGGATAAACAGCTCGTCTTCATCCGATCCATCAGAGACTCTTGCATAGAAACGTTAAAACGCTGCGTTTAAAGAGAGAGAGATGTTGAAAGCTAGCTAGGAGGCTACGAGATATGTATCTATCTCACTTGCTTTCATGGGCAAGAGATTCTTTTAACTACAAAATGATTCTGGAAGCAGACAATGCCACGTCTTTGTACGTGTAGGCTTCAAAGATCACACGCGTGTACTAAAGTAAGACCATGTTTTGTTTATCAGTAGAATGAGGTTCTTAACTTAATTTGACTTTTTTTTTTTTTTTTTTTTTTAAATTTTTTTTTTGTTAAGAGACGGCTCTTAAGACTCTTATTTAAGAGACGTCTCTTAGGTTTTCTTAGTTAAAAGTTAAGAAACGTATTTTAGAAAAGTTAAGGACCTCTGCTAAAGAGACCCCAATAAGAGTCTTATTAAGAGGTACATACATGAGTAAACAAAATAACCGTCAAATAGCGCACATGGATTTAATAACGACTTTAATTAGGAAGTTTTTGCTAATTAACCTCTCCTAATCCAAATGAAAGGAACATTAGGAAATTACACGTGGCAGTCAGAAAAACATCCAAATTTTTAAGGGAAAATTGTTTTTTTGGGCCAAAAAAACAAAGACATTGTCTCTTTAGACTAATTTCATTCACTAATTGTCCCATTAGCTTAATTATTTCAAAAATGACAATAACGCCCTTAAAATTTTAATTAATTTTCGTTTATATTTATTAAATAATTATAATATGTTTAGATATTTTTAATATATAATAAATTCTATTATTATAATAAAAAACAATTAATTTTCGTTTATATTTATTAAATAATTATAATATATTTAGATATTTCTAATATATAATAAATTATATTATTATAATAAAAATAAGTTATAACATTAGAAAAAATCCCCAGTCTAAATCTAATTAAATTTTTTTTATATTTATTAAATAGTTATAATATATTTAGATATATTTAATATATAACAACTTATATTATTATAAATTATAACATTATAAAAATCTCGAATCTAAACTTAATAAATTATATTTTTTCTTTTCGTGCAAATATTTGACTTTTTAAATATAGAAACAAAATATTTTCAAATATTTTCTTTCCATATTTTTGTAACTGCTTATAGTTATCCGTAGAATCTGAATTCTACTTTTTGTAGAATACAATTAATATGTTTGAAACCAACTTCTATGGATTTAGATTTTATATAATTTGTAGATTATGTATTCTACGCGTTTTAGAGTTATGGGCAAAATGCAGAATGTGTATTCCAAATATTTCTCGATTATTGTAATATACTTAGATCTCTTATTCTAATCTTAGTAGAATTAATAAAATATTAGATTTCATTTTCCACTTTGCAGAATGTAAATTCTACAGTTCGTAGAACAAAATTTGAAATTTTTATTTAAACTTTGTTAGAACCAAATAAAAATATTTTTATAATGGTGTAGGTATTTCTTCGTATTTTCCTATTTTTCCTAATTTTTTTGACCAATAAAACTATTTATTTTGTTTATTTTCGTAATTAAAAAAGGGTGTTATAGGTAAAATTTGTACAAAATAAAAATTAGCCTAAAAGGACAATGTCTTTATTTTTTTGGCCCAAAAAATTAGCCTAAAGCAATGTTTATCTCCGGTCGGTTCTTAACATAATTTAATTTTTTTCATTTTTTTTAATTTTTTATTTAATAGATGTTTCTTAGATTTTTTTAATTAAAAGTTAAGAAACAGTCTTTTAAAAAAATTAAAAATCTTGATAAGAAACCTCCAAATAAACTATTGCTCTAAAAATGACAATAGCATAAAGCTGACGTAAGCCTCTTCATTCAAAGTCAAGGACACAAGGTCTGACCATCTCTTCTCCATCTTCTAGCTTTTCAACGGTCAAACTTTTTATCACCTTCTCAGAAACTACAACACTCTTTTTATTTCCTTCAATTATGCCATAGAAAAAAAAGGAAAAAAAATCACCCAATCAGACCGTGCAATATGTTTTATATATACAGACATAATAAACATTTCAAGAACCTACCCATCACATTTCTCTTTTCTTTTCTTTCTTTGCCCCCTTCTCCAAGCTCTTCCACTTTCTATAAATATCTCAAGTCAGTCTTTCATAAGA
Organism: Moricandia arvensis; assembly: GCA_905132765.1. Lineage (NCBI taxonomy): Eukaryota > Viridiplantae > Streptophyta > Magnoliopsida > Brassicales > Brassicaceae > Moricandia > Moricandia arvensis. Next base: position 193,723 of record CAJHQP010000218.1, on the reverse strand, counting down.
CAAAGAGAACTTTCCCTTTCTGTATGGCTGCTTCTTCTCTCCTTACAATGGACAATAGCAGAACCAGACAAAACATGAATGGTTCTGCTAATTGGTCCGGAAGATCTCTTGAAGATCTTGAGATCCCACCAAAGTTTAGATCTCTTGTCCCTTCTTCAAACTCAATATCTCCTTCCACTTGTTTCAGTCCCTCTATTTTCCTTAATTCCCCTGCTAACGTAAGCCTCCTCTGTTTTCTTTATTTTCAATTGCTTTTGAGATAAACTATATAACTTGTGATTGATTCCAGTTCTTGAATATCATTCTTGGTTATGTTTTGTAGGTTCTTGCTTCTCCAACTACAGGAGCTCTTATCACAAACGAAAGTAATCAGAGAAGTATAGTTGAGGAAGAGAAGACAAACAAGAACAACGTTAACTTCTTCGATTTCTCATTCCAGACTCAGTCATCAGGAGTTTCTGCTCCGGCATCAACAACAACACTCATCAAGAACCAGTCAGATCAATGGAACCAAACCGAAACTCGTCCAAACACCAACACTCATCATCAAGCTGTATCTTACAATGGAAGAGAGCAAAGGAAAGGAGAGGATGGTTACAACTGGAGAAAGTACGGACAAAAACAGGTGAAAGGGAGCGAGAATCCTCGAAGTTACTATAAGTGTACTTTCCCAAACTGTCCAACGAAGAAGAAAGTGGAGAGATCTTTACAAGGTCCGATCACAGAGATTGTGTATAAAGGAAGCCATAACCATCCTAAACCTCAGTCAACTAGAAGATCATCTTCTTCAGCTTTGTTTGATCATCATGATTCCTTTGTGATCCAACAAGATGATAATAATACTACTTCTGGTTCTCTTGGGGACGATGACTTTGAACGAGGCTCATCGGTAGTGAGCCGAGGAGAAGAAGAAGATTGTGGGAGTGAACCTGAAGCAAAGAGATGGTAAAAGATCATAACATCACTCGCTTTTGAACATTACTTGAATTAGAAAGTTTCTTAAAATGTTGGTTTCTTGTGTGTTTTTTCAGGAAAGGAGAAAGCGAAACAAACGGTGGGAATGGTAATGGAAGCAAGACAGTGAGAGAGCCGAGGATTGTTGTGCAGACAACAAGTGATATTGACATTCTTGATGATGGTTACAGATGGAGAAAGTACGGCCAAAAAGTCGTTAAAGGAAACCCTAATCCTAGGTAAATAACTTAAGCCATGTTTATTGGAGTTTCTTAGGACATGGTTCTTAATTTCGGTTAAGATACATTTCTTAATTTTTAACTAAAAAAATTAAAAATAATTTTTAATTAAAAAATATAAGAACCGTTTTTAACTAAAAAATGTAAAAAAAAAGAAGTTAAATTATAGATTAAGAATTCCAAATAAAAAACCCTCAATAAACATGCCCTTACAACATTTGTAGCTACTTTATATCAGTCTTTGAGAGTTGCTGTAAAACAAACACTAATCAAACTTTAAAATAGCAATATACTCAAAGTGCAAACACAGTAGGAAAATACTCGTTTTATGGTTTTTAAATTAATTATGTGAATGAATACATTCACAACTTTTATACCCGTATTTATACAGCTTCAAGAACTTGTCCCTTAAAAAAATCATTTATCTATTAAAAGTAGTTTTCCTAATCCTAAAATATATATATGGTGCACCAAGATCAACAGTCTCACAATTATATGAATCTTAACAGAAGCTACTACAAGTGCACAAGCAACGGTTGTCCAGTGAGAAAACATGTAGAGAGAGCGTCACACGATATGCGAGCTGTAATCACAACATACGAAGGGAAACACAACCATGACGTACCTGCAGCTCGTGGTAGTGGATACACCACAAACAGACTAGCACAAGATCCTTCTTCAGCACCAATTAGACCTAATGCTATTGCTGGTTACACTACTTCTTCTCAACCACCGTATACACTTCAAATGCTGCACAACAACAACAGCAACAACACTAGTACCGGGTCTTTTGATTACGCTATGAGCAATAATAATAACTTTGTTGGTGGTGGGTTCTCTAGGGCAAAAGAAGAACCAAACGATGAGTCCTCCTCCTTCTTTGATGACAATTCGTTTTTCCTTTTGTAAATTTCTGCTAGAAAAGAGGACTATAGTCTATATAGTCCATAGAGAAAATTATTTCATTTGTTTTTTTCTTTTGTGCCTCATGCGAGAGCTTTTACACACCTGTAATGTAATATTTATTGTACTATACAACTAGTTTAAATGGAATAAAGCCAGTCAAGCATCGATGGACTTTTACATACACTTAACACGCGATTACCGGCAGCTACTATTACTTTATAAGGGCACCTTTAACTTAAGCTCTTAAAGACCACTTTCATTGGGGGTTCTTCCCATTAAGATTCCTAATATATGTATTATATATATATATGTATGTATGTATATATTATATATGCGGAACCCCATAAAAATGGTTTTTAACGATTCTTAAAATCCTCTTTTAAGAATCTTTGCCTATGGGGTTCCACAATAATTGTGGACCTCACAATTATTTATACATATATAATATATACATACATATGTATATACATAACACATATATTAAGAACTCCATTGAAAAGAATCTCCAATGGAGGTGTCCTAAGAGCATGTTTATTGCTAAAACCCTTCTTTGGGGTTCTTAGTTTTTTTTTTTCAAATTTAAAAAAAAATATTAAAATAAATCAATCGTGGACCGCCACGTGGCAGTGGACCCACGAAACAGTGTAAGATACAGTTCTTAATTAGGAAAAGTGGTGGAACCCACCATTACTTTTGGTTAAAAACTCTTCTAAGAATCCCTCAATAATCATGTTCTAAAAAGTGTTTAGAGGGTTGCTTAGCGGGTGGACCCACTAAAACTCTAAGCATTATTGCTTATTGTTCCTAAATAAGCAATGATGCTTATATTGTTCACGGGTCTCACAGATACGTGGCGACCCGTGAATGATTTGTTTTAAAAAAAGAATTAAAAAAAAAAAGAAAAAAAAAATAAGCAACCCATTTGGGTTGCTAAGATTAATGGTGCTCTAACATCTCTCTTTTCACTCGACTTCGACTAATTAGACGTTGAGCACTAACGTACATATACACTATGTAGTTAACTTACCTAGCTATGCTATATTTGTTTTTGTTAAAATGGTAATTTTTCTTGTGTATGATACTACTTTATTAGATAGTTTAATGCTGCAAAAAAAAAAAAAAACTTTCATAGCTTAAAAATAGTAATACACAAATAACATTCACAAAGACAATCAACAAAGATAAATAGATTACAACGGTTGGCATGTTCCAAAATACACATAGGTCACACATACACGTAAATACCAAAGTGTTATTCAAATTCTCTCCAATGAATATTGCAAATAATTTTTGTTATTTTGTTAAATAATATTCTCGAAAAGAAACAAAAAAATCGATTTCCGGTTTGTAGTCTTCTTTTTTTTTTATTCTTCTTGTAGTTTCTATATACAAGGAGGTCAATCTTCCCAGTACTCTCTCTCTCTGCCCCAATGTAAACCGAACCGGTTCACTATAATGCTTCTCGAATCCTCAATAAAACCGGTCGTGTTGTTCCGTGTTGCATTGGAAATTCCGAGAACCCAAAACCAATTTTACGGACCCCTATAAACCGGTTGGTTAATGATACGACGCAGCTTTCGCCTGAGCTCATCGGCCCAAGCTAAGCCCACGTCTCTTTGCTTGTTCTTCATCTCCACCATCACCAACTCATCCGTCAGTCTCCGAATCTTCACAACGATATTTGCTACTCCCTGTGACCCTTCCAGCTTCACAGCTCTCTCCTTCTTCTTCGCAATCCTCAGATTCAACTGCCTCGCAACCTCCACAACCTTCCTCATAATCTCCGCCGGACTCTCGTCGGAAACAAACTGATCGCAATGATCCGGCGTCACGAAGCTTCCGAACAAACCTGCAAGATTCGCCGTCGACGACGACGCGATTAACTCGAACGCGTTTAGCTCCTTCCCGCTTTCTTCTAGATCGTAATCATCGGCTTGGATCCCCACGATCTCACTCGGATCCACTCCGTGGTTAAACCACGGATCCTTTAAAATCTCGTCGACGGTGATCCGTTTCTCCGGAATCGGTTCCAATAGGCGGCGGAGAAGGTTCTGCAGCTCCGGAGACGTCCACTCCGGCATGGTGTATGTAGCCGTTTTGATTCTCCGGTACAGTCCCGAGATGTTTGAATCTCTAAACGGCAATTTACCCGCGTTGAGGAGAAACAAAACGACGCCGCATGACCATATATCCGCTTTTGATCCGTCGTATCCTTTCTTCGTGAGAAGCTCGGGTGCCACGTAAGCAGGAGTCCCGCAGAGAGTATGTAGCATCCCGTCTGCTTTGATCTGCTCCTTCATCGCGCTTAGACCAAAATCAGAAACCTTCAGATCTTGATTCTCGTCTAAGAGGAGATTCTCCGGCTTCAGATCACGGTGGTAGACCCCCCTCGCGTGGCAGTACCTCACGGCGGAGATCAATTGCCGGAAATATTTCCGGCTGAGCTTCTCCGTAAAACGGTTGCTTGAGACTCTGGAGAATAGCTCTCCGCCTCTGGCTAGCTCCATGACGAAGTAGATCTTCGTCTTGGTGGCGAGGACTTCGGAGAGGAGGACGATGTGAGGATGACGGAGGCGGCGCATGACGGAGATCTCTCTCTTGACATGCGCCGTGAGTCCGTCTTTCAAACGCTTCTTTTGGACGACTTTGATCGCGACGCTTTCGCGGTTGTTGTGAAGATCCTCGGCTCGGTAGACTTTGGCAAACGCGCCGCTGCCGAGAAGCTTTCCGAGATCGTACTTGCCGAATAACGCCGATTTGTTATCGTCTCCGTCGACGTTGACGATGATGGAATCGGATGAGTCTTCGCCGGCCATTTTTTAAAAAGAACAGTAATACGAATTGTAAAAGACATGGGCGCGGCGCCTCTTTTTAAAACTCTTCAACTTGCCACGTCATCCAATTTTAAAAGATTTTTAATTTGACTTTCTATGGATATATGAAAATCTAAAAAAATCACATGCGACAATTTCAATGCAATACTTTTATACTTTTACTAATTCGGATTAAGTTATGAATATATTAACCAGTTTAGTAAGAAAGAGGCTCATTCCTCCTACCTTATCAAAAAAAAAAAAACATGATTACTGCTTGTTTTAGGATAAATACAATCTAAATTCAAGATTAAACTTTTAATTATCATTCCTAATATTTGGTTCATACACTTTTTTGGGTAAACTACGGCCTCTGAAAACATCTGTCTTGTGAGGTCAACCATAATACTCGAATTCCAGGTGGGACAGTTTATACCTGACCTGCGAAAACTCGATGTGCATTTATAATATATACTTTTTTATCAAAGTTAAAATCGATTTGAAAATCTTTGAATCAATACTATTAAAACAACAGCGGATTGATGGTATTGTCATTGAATGTTAAGCAATATTCATGTAGGTGGTTCAAAGCTTGACTACTGGTTTAAATGGTACTTTAATTTGTTTAAAGGTTGATCGAACAATCCATCTATTCAATTGCAAACAGAATTATATATTTTGGTATACTTATGCAAATGTCAGATCTATTAAGAAGTCCGAAAGAGTTATGGTTGGGTCTATTAAGAAGCCATTAGTTCATTGAGAATATTCTCTAACTGGGATTTAACTTAAAGATATCGTTCATCTTGATCTTGATGAACCCCTAAAATACGTGTGCGGAGTAAGTAGAATGTGAAAGTATATAACAATTTTCTGTCAATAATAACATTTTAATACTGCTTGAATTTCAATGTCAGCATAACAAAATAAAGATTAACAATAGATTTAATTAGTTTTTGTCATAATTTATTTGAAGTTGGATTCGTGGATACAAGCGATCTGTTTTGGTCAATACCATCGCAACGATATCCACCGACTACCGTCACTCTAAATCTAGGAAGTTCTTCTTGGCCAAGCACATCTTACTTTTTTATTTCCTAAAGATAATTAAAACTTTGAGGAAGTTAAGTTCCAAATATTTGGACGTTTCAGAAAAGAAAAACGAAAATGGATGTATTGATTAAAATTTTGAAGAATCGCCGACAAAAAAAATAACAAAAGTTTGAAGAGTTGAGGAAGAAGAAGAGTAGACAAGGACGAGAGTTTATGTTTTTAATGACGAAGCCAAAACGTATCGTTTCAATGATTAACAGAAGTTTAAGCAAAATTAACGGTTGACTTTATGATGCTTAAAAAGGCTGAGTTAACATAAGTTTAGGATTATTTTAGTAAAATTTTAAAAGTCTGGGGATTTTTTGGCTTACCTAAAAATTGAAGCTTTTTTTAACTTATTGTGGTAAGTTTAGGATTTAAATGGCGTTTTTCTTTTCATGAGCTTAATTAAAGTTTTTTTTTCATATATGACAATATATTTTGATCCTAAAACCCATTGAAGACATGTCTTCAAGAACACACACAACCACAAAAAAAAATGCATAGATGATGCTTAAAACAAATAACTTGCGTTTCTGATAATTTTGAGTGCAAACAAAAAGCCAAACAATTCTACATTGCAATTTAATAAAAGGCACACACCTTTTTGTGTTGGTTTCTTTTGTTGCCTTGTGTTACATATACAAGTACAACCGAATGTTCAACCTCAACCTAATAAATAAACACACTTTATACCATTTCCATTATCCAACATTCAAATATACGTATGTCACCCACAAAAGAAAAAAAGTATATATATGGAAACTCTAAGTGGCCGTGTGGGATACATAACTCCAAAAGGATTGGAAGAAAAAGAGTAGGAGTAACGCAGTAAAAATCTGATGAGTTAAAGAGAACGTTTTGGAAGTTCTTGCCATAGAAGCATGTGATAAGAAAAGAGACATGCATTTGAGCTCTACTGAGAAAGAAGTGCGCGAGCCATACACATCTGGATGATAAATGATTTCTCCTTGACGACATTTGAACTCTCCTAAGCTCCATTCCTAAGTGTATATCACAAGATTACAATCATATAACAAGATTTTTTATTCATGCAAATCTTGAAGTGTTCATATAACATACCTCAAGCTGGCGACCAAAAGTGACAAGAATAGTATCAGGATCAGCGTGGAAAGATAGTGGACCGCCTTTCCCTGAGTTGACACGGAACTCGCAGTTCTTAGCCGGAAGGTGAAGGCTGAGTGTGTACTGAAGCATTTCTTCAGTCGTCTCTTTAGGCAAAGGAGGGCTTTGCTCTGTAACGTTCTCATGATTGTATCTGTAAACACTGAGCACAGATTCTCCTCTTTGAATCTTCTTATCAGTCTGTCTCCTTGAGTTCTCCACCATGATTTGCCCTAGCTTCCTTGCTACTCCTTCAAGTTTATCAGCTACATTCTCCATTTCTTGGCTGCAATAACAAAGATTCATTTAGGTTTATAAAAAAAAACACGGCCCAGTAACGGCCCGGCCCATTAATGGCCTTAATAACCTGAAGCAGCGGTATCTTTCCGGTCCGATATACTCGCGGGCCCATTCCATACGTTCCTTCCACGACCGAACCCAAACGATCTCGTCTCTGTTTCCGACAACACTCCTCCGAAAACCCGTGTCTCTTCCCTCCAAAACTCCGAAGACCCGACCCGATTCCCTCACCAGAGACCTCATCTCCTCGCTTGATATCCCATGGTAGCTCACACGAAACGCCCCGAACTCCCTCGCCGATCGCACCAGCCGATCCACCGATGCTTCTCTCCTCGACGTCGTCAATAACCTAAAATCAATCTCCGCAGGGATCAGGTGACGTGAACCGCACGTTTCACCTCCGGAATGAGATTCAGGGAGCGTTAGCTCGGGGACCTGGATGGATTTCTCTATGATCTCGGTGAGGATCTCGTTCGCGGCGGAACGAGATCCTCTGGCTCTAGGGATCGGTGAGGGGAGAGGTGGTGGTGAAGAAACGTTCAATTGGCTCCTGGTTCGCATCAGAGCCATTGGAAGAGAAGAGAAGAGAAGAGAAGGAACGTTTCAATACAAAAAAAAATGGCAAAGAATTGTTTGATTGTTAGAGAGTCACATTCATCTTTTATTTTTGTTGTGTTTTAATTTTCTAAAAGAAAGTGAGGGTCCATTATCTTTTTAAATTATTATGATAAGTTGAATGACATGAAATGATGATGATGAATGATCGTTGTATGGTTCTCTAGCTTCATTTTAGCTGTGTTGATATTTGAATATGTCAGATGGGAAAGCTTTGAGTTGAGATATAGCCAGCTTGGACTTGGGCCATTATATGGGCTTCGTTTAGTGTTTGAGCCGATCCTGTTGTGCAGTTTCGGAAGTTAGTTGATCTCTATGACAACATTTCAGAGAGAGCAAAGCCACATAGGAGAGTTTTGGGCTTTTTTGGGCAAGAGATCTCTTATTGATAGGTAGATGAAGCATTAGTGAGGTTAATGATATTTTTGAAAGATAATTACCAAAAGCTGAGACATTTATTTTGGTATATACAAATTCATGATATAGTCCACTGATCATTTTTTTTTTCATACAAGAGCTAGGAGTTTTGGGGCTTTTGAGCTACATTAAGCAAATTAAATTAAGACTGTATAACAAATTCTTTTGGACTGTGACTCAGTCACTCGATTCAATAACTCATTTATGTAAAAGCACAGTTTTATTGAAAGAATAATACGTGAAATAGCGTACGTTAACTACGTGGATTTGATAGGATGACGCATCCTTAAGAGATTTGGGTTCAAATCTGCACCACTCCAAGTTTATCCATATGTATAGCTAGACCATAGGAGTATCTAATTTATTTTGAGAGCAACCGGTTCTAATTGGTATTAGTTGTCAAGAGTCCAAAAAATTAATCGGTTGAATCTCGATCTATCGAAAACTCTAGATTATCCATAAAATAGCGTATTTTTAAGTTTTGTTTTTCGTTTAAATAAAAGCCGTTAGAGTTTTGAATGCAAAATAGTTTTATATTGATTTTTGGTACAATTCCTAATTTTAAGTAGTGATGCTATATTGGGTAACTAAACTTAAATAATGTGCTTTTTTGGGTTCAAAACATAAATAATGTGCTGTTTTGAAAATTGTCCAAATAGGGAAAGTATTATTGAAAATATTGTAAGAATTAATATTTTTATCATTCACTTTCATTATTCCCCTTTTAGTAAATACTCTAAAGTTAGTTAAGAAAACCCCGAGCTAATCGAAGGGTCGTCATTACAAGTGTATATCATTATAGCTATTGGCTGTCTCTGAGTTCCATTATTTTGTTTCGTGGAGTAATTAAAATATAAAAATCTGTACCAATGAACCAAGTTTCGTTTTTTAAAAGTTTAAGATAAGTGGACCAAAGTATGAATTTTACATTTTACTTGGGAACAAAAAAAAGTTGAACTTGAAGGGCATGCATGTGATGATACACTAATTGGTTAGTCATAGGCTCGTAGCATCTTCCGTAAGTTATCAAGCTTCGCTTATGGTCCCATTCGATTACTCTTTATAATTTCCCCCACCAGTTTTTAAGCAATAAGATGACAAATTTAACTATCAAAACGAATAGGATGCACTATTTGCTCTACCAAAAAAGAGTGGTTTAACCTTACTATTTTTTTTTTCTTTTTTGCATTAGTTATAAATGATGTAAAAGGATTCTGCATGTCTTTGAAAGTAGGGTTACATATAATTTTTATCACTTTATTAATAAATGAAGTGCAAATTCTAAATATTAACATCAACTATTGTAAGTGATGCAAATAATTTGAAAATGGTGATATAATTGTATCACTTTTACTAAACCTAATACATAGAAAACACTCGGTTATTACAAACGATAGAATTGTTAGAGCAGCATTACCGCAGGGTTTTTAGGGGTTTTTATAGTGAGGGGACCACAAAAAGCAGAAGCGTTGTCAAAATCGCATAAATAAGAGACGAAACTGCCTTGATTTTTGTACTATTCGCAGGCCCCATTGACACGTGGCGGTCCGCGATTGGTAGATTTAAATTTTTTTTTTTTAAAATTAGAAAAACCGAAAAAAATAAAATAAAATAAAATAAAAAAACAAACACCCGTGCGCGTTATCATGTTCTTAGGTATCGCAATAGAGATACATGGAAGAAGTTTTGGTGACATCGAAGCTGTCGCTATCAAAGAAGATGTAATGAAAGTATCAAATAGTAGCTTAAACTAATTTGTATGGGTCCGAGTAGTAGACAAAACACAACCTCTCCTAATGATTTTGTATTTCTAAATTCTTCACTTTTTCGAAGTCATCTATTTTTATGTTAGACAACTGCAGCTAAAATGCTTTTAAGATGACACAATCATTGATAATTTTCAGAATCATAAACATTATTGTAGATATTTATATTTATAATATGTAAATTGCATTAGCATCCCTTAAGCGATGTAGTTATAAGTATGATCCTTATCTAACTTGTGGCAAAAAAGATTTTTAAAAAAGCTCTTTGTATTAATAATTGATCATTTTCTCATCATTTACACATGCATATTTTTATAACAATAATTATTTAAAAGAATTTCTAATATATAAAAATATGTATTGGCAAGAGACTAAAAAAGAAAATGTAAGTATAAGAATACTCAGGGTAAAAGAGCATTGATTAAAAATATACCATTCAACTAAAAAGCATGCATTAGCTGCACCAAAGCCTTAAGTTCGACAAACATCAGATTTACAATATATTATGTATATCAATCACATTTTCTCATTTTCACATGCATGGAACCAGGAAAAGTTTCTTCACTACCTATATTTTGGAGACAAGGAAAAAACTTGAAACATGTGTATCACTATACAATTGCGAAATTTGGTGAAGTAACTAACTTTTTGTTAATCAACTAAATAACCAAAAGAAGTCTTTATATTCTGTTAACTACTACTTACTAAGTAAAAAAATAGGTGCAGCCATAGATAATAATAATAAGAATCTTAGAGTGGTTTCTCTAAAGATAATATACTTAGAGTTCCTAAACCTTTTTCCTTCTCCACTTTTGTCATGACTGGCATTCTCATCTGATTGGCCGTGGATAATATATAGAGGATAATTACTTTTCGGAGAAATATAGGGAATAATTGCTTTGTTGTCTTTCTCTTCATTTTCCAAATCAAACATCATATGTCTTCCAAATAATTCACCAAATTATATAGAAAAACATATCCCAACGATATTTTTTTTATCCTTGTCGTACTTGTTAGATCCAAACTTATTCTATTAGTACTTAATTCCAAATGTCTTTCTAAATATTCTTGTCAGAAAACCTAGTTCCCTTTTTACAAGTGATTTTTCAACAACTTCCATGTTATGAAGCAGGCCAACTATTTTTTTTTGTTTAAAAACTATTTTATGTTATAAGGCAAATGAAGAAACTGACCTGGTCTTGGGACATGGTCACATAGCTCTTTATTTATAGTGACGTTTTATACAATTTCTCTTTTATAGATACTTGGTTGATTTCTTACTTCAACTAACGTTTTAACCTAATTTATATTTTACCCAATATGATATTTATTATTTTTTTCTATTCAAATTTAAAACGAAAAAAAATCACATATAACAAAAAAAAAATCGTTTTTGATCCATCGCTAGCACAACAATAAAGTTCTAAAATTAGCACAAACTATTGTGTGAACATATTTGTTTACTCGGAATTAATCATAGTAGTGGAACATTAAAAAGTAGTTGCTATGTTGGAACCAGAATTTTTCACCAAGGTGAACTCATAGTGTATTTGATTTTTTTACTATTAGAGCATGATTAATGGGGGATCTTAAGAGGGTTCTTAAGAAAGAGGGCCCACAAAAAAATAAGAACCAAGTTCTTAAATCACTTAATTAAGAACCAACTTTATTTGGGTTCTTATACTATTCACGGATCCCACTGACACGTGGCGGCCCGTGATTAGTTCGTTTTTAATTTTTATTTTTTTTCCAAAAAAAGAAAGAAAAAAAAAAGAAAAAGAAAAAAATAAGAACCCCTAAGGGATTCTAGGGTTAATCATGGTCTTAGTGTCAAGCCTTTCTATAAGCGGAAAATAAAGTATAAAGGGAACACTTTAGTTAATTGGTTAAGTCTAAGATAACTATGTGGATGTATTTGAAAATACGCAAATTGTCTACAGAATTAAAAGAAAACAGGTTCCAGTAAGATAATAAAAATAATAGTCTTATACATAGTTAATCTCTTTAAAGTAATAGAGATGAATTATGGTGGACTAATGTAAGGGTACATAAATACGAGAGCCACGAACTTATACACTCTTCTTCTGTCTCGCACTCTCTCACACATACACACACACAGAGAGACACTCGTCCCGAGCTTTGGCAGTGTTTTTTTCGTGGTTACCAACATTGATTTTTGTTGTAAGTGAAGTGTGATAATATATAATATATAAATATCTATATATATGAGCATGTGCAGATCCAACATGAATGAATCTGGAGAGATTGTAAACGTAGAATGCGACACTTCAACGTCCGTTAAAGAAGAAACTAGCGGCAACGCCAAATTCTCCGCTGGACTCCGCCGCATCCCTTTCAATGAGGCTTGTTTCGTTTACCATTTTTCTTTTTCTTTTTATGTTTTCTTCCAAAATATATTTCATAGTTCTCGTGCGTTTTTGCTATACAAAAAAATTTCATGATTCAGGATCATATTCACATATTATGGAGAATTCAATATATTCAGGATCATACTGTTCTCGATGTTTGACAAGCCAATTAGTTGATTTTGATGAATTATTATCATTTTCAGTCACTTTTAAAGTATTTTTAGGGTGTAACTAATATGGAATTCTTGGAACCTTGAGGTTAGGCTGGATTGAATGCTGGTTTGACTGTTTTATAGCATTTTAATGGAAAGTAATGAATCTCTTTCAGAACAATCAGTTTGATGAAAACGTCAAAAATTTCACTTAGTTAACAAATATATAGACATTCATTATATGTAACTATTGTATATGTATATCTGATGCTTGATTGTGTGTGTTTGTACATATATATTCATATGTATATATGCATAAAGTGTCACTTGTATGACATGTATCTGCAGTGCCATGGACTGAGATAATATTTTTTTCATATGTATGCATAAAGTGTCACTTGCATGACATGTATCTGCAGTGCCATGGAGTGAGATAATGTTTTTTTTTCGGGGTTGTACTTGCTTAGGAAAGTTTTCCATATCTCAAATTTTTTTTTTTTATTTTAGTTCCTTTAGTTAGTACAAATCACTTTATTATCTTATATTAGTTCCATATTTTAAAATAATCTAGTCACTTTTTGATTTACTTTCTTGAAATCCTTAATTTATAAAAAATCTCAGTACTGTTCATTATATATATACTTTTCCAAGACGATTTTATGCTACAGTATTGATAGTTCTAGTGAAGTTCATGAAATGAAAAAAGTCTTAGCTGATTTTTTTTCAAAAGAAAAAAAATCAGGTGAGTGTTTTAGAACCCATGCATGGTGATTTTCATTTTAAAAGATCATAGAATGTTAGACCATCTCCAACAATAGATATGATCTTAGAGTTCTAAATCAATTTTTTAATTGAAAATAATCAAATTAAAAAATTTAGATATTTCTTTAGTTTTAACTCCTCCAATGATAGAACCAATTAAAAGTTCTAAATTTCAAAAATTTGAAAACTTGTAATAATAGATTACTTGCATCACACTCTATAATTAAAAAATTTATAGTTATTGAATTACATAAAATTTAAATTAACTTGACATAAAAACATATAACATAGATTGAGAAATCATAAACAAAACTAAACAATTAATAGTCATTTTGCCTTGATTGTTTCTCGCATGGATCCCATCAGTCATGCCTAAACCCGACCTCTCCCGACTAATACTCAGTTTCAATCTCTCGATTTGGGGAAGAGATGAGGATGAGGGATTAGAGATTAATTTTGGGCGAAATAAGAGAGAGAGAGAGAAAAAAAAAGATTGGGTGTTAATTTTTTTTTTTAGATATCAACCAATCACAAGGTCACACTTATTAACTTAGAGTTGGTTCTAAAAGTTTTATTTTTAGAACCATATCTATCTATTTTTTTTCTTTTTGATTTAATTTTGAACATAAATTAGATAGAACCATGAGATAGAACCCTCTTAGATATTCCATTGGAGATGATCTTAGTACAGTCAGTCATTCGCTTTTCTGTCACTTGTGAATTTGATTATTCAATTCTAAAAGGTATAGAATGTAAACCTTTTTCTCTTCTTTTTGAACTTTCTCATTCCAGTCCCAGTGGCCATGTGGTACGGCCATCTTCCTCGTGCATCCAGATCGCGCTTAATATTTAATGATAAATATTCTGTTTAATTACAACAACAAAATAATTTTGTGACTCTATTTTTGTTTTGTAAAAACCGTTTTATACATTAAATGTAGAAAATATTTAAATACCATTTATTTACATTGTTAATTTTAAAAAGGAACTTTTTTAGTTTTATGTTCAACCTTTGTTTAGTTTGTTTAGTCTCGTGTAGAAAACAAGTACTAATAAGTGGTATAAATTTAATGTTTGTTGAATATCATATTAAACGTTATCCAAAAGATACATATACAAATTAAAAACTACAATTGTTTTTGGTGAAACTACTGTTGTTAATGTGTAATTGTCAATAGTATACTTACTATGTTTAAACCAAAAAACATACTTAATATGTCGTGCGCACCTCGTTCAATATGATATTTTCTTGAATGCATTTTGCTATAAGCCTACAACATTAGAATAATAAATAGTCTTGATCATTAGTTCGAAAAACCTAACGAAAATAACATAACTTATGTTATTATTATGTTATTCCATGCAGGTGGGAGAGGAGGTGGCGTCGCTCACAAAAATAGCATGCCCGATCGTTATGACATCACTCCTCATCTTCTCAAGATCAATAATCTCAATGTGGTTCTTGAGTCACCTCGGAAAAGTCGAACTCGCTGGCGGTGCACTAGCCATGGGCTTCGGTAACATCACCGGAGTCTCCGTACTCAAAGGTCTCTCCGTTGGTATGGACCCAATCTGTGGTCAAGCCTTTGGAGCCAAACGCTGGACCGTACTTAGCCACACGTTTCAGAAAATGTTCTGTCTCTTAATCGTCGTGTCTATTCCAATAGCCGTTGCATGGCTCAACATCGAACCAATTTTCCTCATGTTGGGTCAGGACCCGGATATAACCCAAGTATCCAAAACTTACATGCTCTTCTTCATCCCTGAGCTACTAGCTCAAGCCATGCTCCACCCGCTCCGAACGTTCCTCAGAACGCAAGGGTTAACGTCACCGTTGACTATATCTGCAGTCATATCTATTCTTCTCCATCCTCTATTTAGTTACGTCTTCGTTATGCGTATGCGTTTAGGTGTTAAAGGCGTTGCGGTCGCAATGGCTTTTAACACTATGAACATCAATGTAGGACTGCTCGTTTACACGTGCGTTTCGGATTCTATAATCAAACCGTGGCAAGGGCTTGCGTTACGGTCGCTATTCCGAGGCTGGTGGCCGTTGCTTTCTCTAGCCGCACCAAGCGCCATCTCGGTGTGTTTGGAGTATTGGTGGTATGAGATCATGCTTTTCCTTTGTGGGCTTCTCGGGAACCCTAAAGCGAGTGTGTCGGCCATGGGGATATTGATTCAGACAACAGGGATACTCTACGTAGTTCCGTTTGCTATAAGCAGCGCTATTGCAACTCGTGTTGGACACGCGCTTGGTGGAGGGCAACCCACGCGAGCTCAGTGTACAACCGTCATTGGTTTGATACTCGCAGTAGCGTATGGTTTATCAGCTGCTGTATTTGTGACCGTGCTTAGGTCGGTATGGGGAAAGATGTTCACGGACGAACCGGAGATTCTTGGTTTGATTTCGTCAGCACTACCAATCTTGGGGCTTTGTGAGATCGGGAACTCGCCACAGACGGCCGCTTGTGGAGTATTAACGGGCACAGCGAGGCCTAAAGATGGAGTACGCATTAACCTCTGCGCGTTCTACATCGTGGGCTTGCCTGTGGCAGTCACGACCACGTTTGGGTTTAAAGTTGGGTTTTGTGGGCTATGGTACGGACTCTTGGCTGCTCAGGTTACATGTTTGGTTATGATGCTTTGTACGTTGATTCGTACGGACTGGACCCACCAGGTGAAGCGAGCGGAGGAACTTACCTCATCTGCCGCCGACAGAAGTCATTCAGAAGACGCAACCATCCATATTGAAGTCCAAGATGATGTTGATAGCAATGATCTGGAGATTTGTTTATTACAAAACACAAATGACTAGTCTAGAGTTCAGTCGATAGTTTCAACGGATTGTTAATTTTATTTTTGTAACTGAAAAAAATTAACAATCCGTTAATTAGTATGTAGGATTTTTTTTTCCGTTTGGGCAAAACTCAAATACCCAAGATAGTTTTGCATCCGAATGGTTATAACCATTTTTTGGTTAAAGAGTTTTAAGTACCATTTAATTTGTTGAGCTAAACATTTCAAAAGCTAGTCTAATGGTTATTTTATTATTATTATTTCCATATGGCTCTTTGTGTACAGTAAGTCAGAGTCAGAAGTATATTGTAAGATGAATGTTTTGTGATTCATCCAAATGCCTTTAAATTATGCATGCAATAGCCTGATTTGCACCAAATCAGCCCTGCCCAATCATATACATGTGATAGTTGAACCGTTGATTACCAAAAATAAATATTTGGACCGTTGTTTTTTTTTGTTTCACGGAATATATAATGCTGAAACTTGACTACTTCTTTGCATGGCTAGGATTGTTTTCAACATAAAGGATTTCCAACTCAACTTTAAAAGAATTTCTCAGCATATAAAGTTAATGCCTAATATAAATAATTTATTTAAATTATTTTTAAAATTATCATTAAATATACATATTTAGAAAAGGTTAATACATACACTATTTTAATATCATTTTTCTTTGATGGAACCATTAAACATAGTTCTTCAAATGATGCTTTTCAGTTCATATTAAATTAAATTCAAATATAAAGGGATCATTTTGCTTGGGTCAGATAGGAATAGGATCAGCGTTGAGTTTTAAAGAACTTTCGACTCAATATCGATTAGTTAAAATAAATTGTGAATTAAAATTGATAATGATGTAATTTAAAATAGATTACGATGTTTTAAAGAATTTCTAGGTGCAGATCGTTCGGATGTAAATTAAAATTGATAACGATGTTTAATGAAATATATTGATCAACACCATTTCTTTGGGTCATATGTTTTTACACCCATATACTTTTAGCTCACACGTCTTGTGCCCACATATACTGTTTCTGCATGTGGCATTTTCGGTGCCTACTTCACCGAAAAGACGAAAACAAAGTAAAAAGGCATAAATTATGCAGCCCTTTAGGCACCGGCATATCTGAAACAGTTAATACAAAATTTCTTCTTAAGTAAATAAGATTACAAATGAATGAAACTACATTAACTTGCTTTGGCGTATTCTATCTTGGCTATCCATAGCCACATAGAGAACATTTAACACATCATCTGACCAAAATAACACTAAGTAACAAAAAAAGTACTAAAGATAAAAATACAAACTACAAGTTTAAATATGGCCAAATGGAAAGTTTCATTCTTACAAAAATAGTATAAATAATATGGTGTGTTTTATTAGTCTATAAAATTTCAAATTTGAATGTGAATATCATGTATTAATGCCGACAGAGCAAAGTTATTACCCTGCACTAGGAGGGTAGATAAGAAAAATAAAGCAGTTAAATTTCTTGGTGTATATTGAATGAGAGTAGATATACGTAATAAATTACAGAATTTATCATTCCTATTTGAAAATTTAAATTCTCAAATTTAATATTTTATAAAGCCTATAAAATCTACATCACAAAGGTGTAGTGAATTGTACAAGTAAAAGCACCTAGTTTTACTAGAAGAAGACTAGCAATAGTACTATTGGGGAGGGTGGGGGATCAAATTTCAAAGTGATTATGGTCTTGAAAATCAAAGCAACCGACGGTGAGCCCATCCTACCCATGCGTAGTGCATTCAATTTTGTTATGTGTATCAGTCAGATTTTTCACATAATGGTATGAGATGGCAGGACAAACCGACATCTTCTCTTGTATATATCTTCATGGATAATGTTTTATGGAAAAAGCAACACAAATATATATATATATATATATATTATTTATTTATTAGATTCCAATTAATTATTATAAGAAAACGTAGTGTTAATATTATATTTTTAGATATCAAAAACCTCCAAATTTGCCTGTTTAATTAATTAATAAACTCAATTTAAATATAATACCATCATATTTGGATTTTCGCTCGTTAATTTGTTAATTTTTTTTTAAAAAACAGCTTTTGTTGACTTTTCTTGCCTCGTCAAATTTTGGATCGTGACATTCGAGTAAGCTTTTTAACCTTTTTATTTGATCATTCACAAATTGCATTTGGATCGATAGCTCTGGATGGCATCGGCAGTTCCTATACAACTTATTTGAAGTTTGTTTGAGAAAGACAATGAGAAAGATGAGAGTTTGAAACTCATATGTGTTCTCTCTTGTTTTGTAAATTGAGAGTGAAACATTTTTTTGAGTACTCACTACCCAAGCACGTATATATTTATAGTCTTATAGAGTGAACTGAGAGAGAGTACTGCTGATACTCAACGTACGTCATATGCATGATTCTAATTATATAAAAGAGATTGAACATGATGTTAAATAAAAATAGATAATTAACTATGGTCTATAGGTTTATCTACAATACCTATTTCCACATCCATATCTGTATTTCCCGTTTTGTTTTTTCAGTACCACATCTATAAAAATTAGAAGTCTTAAGACATGATGCAATAGCAAAAACAAGAATGTAGGTTGTAGAAGTGACTAATAGAGTAGTAAGAGCACGTAGAGCACGTTTATTGGTTGTCCTTAGGCGAGGTTCTTAGGAACAATACAAGGACCTGTTTCTTAACTTTTAACTTGAAAAGTTAAGGACGTTTCTTAAATAAGAGACGTCCTTAACTTTTTAAGTTAAAAGTTAAGAAACATGTCCTTGTATTATTCCTAAGAACCTCGCCTAAGGACAACCAATGTACATGCTGAATGTATATGAGCTTAATAACGGGTAGTTAGACTCACTTAATGACTTGTATATATACTCATTAACTACTCTATTAGTTACAGGTAAAAATAAGTAAGATGTCAAACGAAATAGACGTGAGGTCCTACATAATAAGCTAGGAACCTCTAAATTAAATGGAAAGCAACAACCAACCAACTACTAGCTCCTTTCCTCTAAACCGCATTCACATTCATAACATAAACTCTTCTTTGTCTATATAAACACTCACTCCCCCAACTCTCTTCATCACTCATCATCACACACACATCTCATTTTGCAAACAACAAAAAAAAAAACTAAGAGAGAAAAATGGCTGGTCTAATGAAGTTGGCATGCTTGGTCTTGGCCTGCATGATCGTGGCCGGTCCAATCACATCGAACGCGGCTATGAACTGTGGCACCGTTACCACCAGCGTGGCACCGTGTATTGGCTACCTGGCACAGGGTGCGCCGGTGCTTCCCAAAGCGTGCTGTAGCGGCATTACTAATCTAAACAATCAGGCCCGTACAACCCCGGACCGTCAGCAAGCTTGCCGTTGCCTTGTGGGAGCAGCTAACGGATTCCCTACCCTCGACCTTGCACGTGCAGCTGGACTTCCAAAGGCATGTGGAGTCAACATCCCTTACAAGATCAGCAGAAGCACCAACTGCAACAGGTATATATATGTCTTTATCCATCTTTCTCTTGGTTATTTATCAAGATTATTTTTGGTAAACGAAATTAAACTTGAGTTTTAAACTAACGGTTTCATATTTTACTTAAGATTGTATTAGCCATTTTGAAGTCCGGTTTAACCATGTTCTAATGGAAATTTTGAGGTTATTTTACCGGTGTAACAAGTTATAAGTTTTACCAAAAAGTATATATTAAAAGTTTTTTTTTTCTGTTTTTGTTTTAGTGGAAATTTGAGTTTATTATAATAACGGTGTTATGATTATTTGTACGTGGTTGCAGTGTGAAATGAGCAACGGTCGGATGAAGCTTATGCGGACGTTTCAAATATTATGTAATGGATGAGAAAATTACTAAATAAGATGTTCGAATGGTTGTTTCTAGAGTTTTTCAGTTTCCTGTCTGTTCTGTTGTGACGTTCCTATTACCACGGTCGTCTGTCATGTTTTCACTATCAACGTTATATGAATTTCATATCTAAGGTTTACGTTTTATTCTACTATATTCTTACTAAAGCTTATTTAGTTTCATATTAATGAACAATACGCATAAACATAAACAAAAAGGAAACTATTTTTATTTGAAATACGGTTGGGAAGAAACAGATTACTTTAATTCTTCAGAAAATTAAGTAATGGGACATTAATTCCCTACGCTTGGTACAGTTAATTTGATTAAACTTATGATAATCGAGAAAATGATGGACTGTTTTAAGGAACCGTGAGTGATAACCCTTGGAAAACTAGGGCACTACTACCATTATATATTCGCGGTCTATTTCTTAATTTAATTTAGCTTCTATATAAACGGTTCAATTATGAGTTGATGATTTGGACATTCAATTAGAACGAACATTAAGAAATAATTCTTTTATTTAAATTTTGACTATCTTTTCATCATTGATAGGTTATTTATCTTTTCACTTTACCAAAAAAAAAAAAAAAGATTTAGTGAACTGTAGGTTCACAAAAAGTAAGACTAGTACGTAGCATGGGGGAGACGAAGTTTAGGACAGTGACTCCATCGATCCAACCCATATGTGTCGTGCCATTCAATTTTGTGGGCGGGTAGGACAGACACACCGACATCTTCTCGTGTCTATTCGTACGAATGATAAAATAAAATACAAATATTATTTTATTATGTTAGAACCTTCTTTATTTTCTCTTGAAATATATAAGAGATCCCACCGAAGATTTACTTGTATAGATCAAAATCTCCAATATTTTCAATTTTTTTTTTGTTGAATTAAGTAGGGGAGAAACCCACGCTGGGTAGAATTTTCAAGTTCCTGTGAGTTCATCGGATTCGAGTGTTAAATAAGATGTTTTAATGACTGTTTTTTTAAGAGTTTTTAACTTCTTGTTTTTTCTTCTTCTTATTTTATGGTGATCCTATTAATTGGTCGGTTCTACTATTGTGTTTGCAAACAACGTTATATCAAATTCAGAATCGATGTTAAGTTATTATATGATATTCTTACTAATGCGTAGTTTTGTGTTTTTCGTCGATACGAACAAACATTATTAAATTTTTGTCAAAAAAAAGAAAAAACATTATTAAATTTTTGTCAAAAAAAAAAAACATTATTAAATTGGTTAAAGAAAGAAAAAAAGTTTGTCAGCTACACGAAGTTTACTATAATATGGTGGAAAACATCTCAAGTATTGAAATATGTCAATAACATCACCAAGTATATGTTAGTACATGCCACATGTACGAAGTAAATAAATATATGGTGAAAACTACATAATTGGGTCTAATTGATTTAATGAATTATTTATGGGGTCAATCGGTAATTAAAATAAGCTAAATTAAAATCAAAAAACTCGAACACATCTTTTCTATCGCCACAATCCCGCCCAGTGTCAATCAAGTAAAATCCACTTTCTCATCCTCAAGAACTAGCTGTTCCTTTGTTGGAATAAATCCGATTAGCTGAAATAATTGGATATATATTGTTTATGTGTGAGGAAGGTGGAGATTTATTGTTATTTAGTTAAAAGAACTAAGCTTTTTCTCTTATTTTACTTGATAATGTATGTTTGATTTGCAGAAACCTTAAGCTGGATTATCTTAATCTTTACTTTACTTGATTCATTGGTCGGTTAGTTTGAAATTGGCAACGTACAAGTTCCCTTTTGCCATCTTCTTGTCACGGTCATGGTTTTCTCGAGGAGATGCACTGACATTATTTCTCCATTGTCCTCGTCAATGTGCACTAAGTCATTTTCCCGATCTCAAAAATTAGGTTGGCTAGGTTAATAATCTCATGAGACAAATCAGTATAAACATGTTAGCTTCAAAATGCAACTACCATACCAATCAAGCTAAACACTTTAAGAAGCAAACAAAAGATTTAGAAAGAGTGAGAACATGCATCACATAAGCCAAGAAAGTTGAATTTAAAACAAACCATTCTTGAAGAAAGACGAAATTTTTTTAAAGGCATCCTTTGGGAGTTTTATGCCTAGCTCTTCTTCTAGCTCTCACCTACACAAAAAGTGAAGTGGACATCAACTTTAGTAAAAAAAAGATAAGAGGAATTAAACGGACTTCCAGCATTAGATTTACTTACTAGGCCGATATAAGAGATGGATCACCGGCTGAGATATGACTAGCACTAGAGATGTCCCATTGACCAGGCCAAGAATCTTTATCATCAGAGCGGAGTTGGAGAAACATTTCTTGAGTAGTCTCCACGAAGATGCAGACATGAATTGAACGATGGTAATCTCCATCACGGTGAATCTCTGACCTATATAAGGAAGAAGGACATGGTGAGAACTGAGAAGTGATCTTAGTTGGATCAAACCTAGTAGTTGTCTATAATTTTGAAAGCCTACGTTGTCTTTCTTTTGTTGGAAACAGTCTCTGATTCTTTTTGTTTTTGTTTGATTTTGATGCTTCTTTATTTGATTTTAATTTAGTTTATTTTAATTACCGATTGACCCCATAAACAATTCATGAAATCAATTAGACCCAATTATGTAGTTTTCACCATATATTTATTTACTTCGTACATGTGGCATATACTAACATATACTTGGTGATACTATTAA
The DNA here is from genome assembly GCA_905132765.1 of Moricandia arvensis. Lineage (NCBI taxonomy): Eukaryota > Viridiplantae > Streptophyta > Magnoliopsida > Brassicales > Brassicaceae > Moricandia > Moricandia arvensis. The sequence goes on along the minus strand of CAJHQP010000218.1, from coordinate 170,817 downwards.
CATATTTCAATACTTGAGATGTTTTCTACCATATTATAGTAAACTTCGTGTAGCTGACAAACTTTTTTCCTTAAAGAAAAGAAAACTCATTAAAAGGAAACCGGATAGAACGATTAGTTTATCCCCGGTTTTGGATTTCGAAGACGGGTTAAACTGAGGGATACTCTAAGTTAGTAAGAGGGTTTCCTCAAAATCCATCGAGATATTTTTTTTTTCTTAAATCCCATTCACGTTGCTTAGAGCATCAGCATTGACATGATCTCTCTAGTGAGTACCTTATACATATTAAATTAATATAATATATCTTGGCAGTTAAATTTTTAAAACAAAAAAAACTAACCAATTAGAAGAAGACATATCTTCAATTAGTCTCTCTCGTAATCTTCGGCGTCCCTTTAAAAAGGTACGTCTCTCAATCTCTCTCTTTACTTTCTACCTTCTTTCATACTTTTATAAATATTATATTAATAAAAACGGAAGAAACTCTTCTAAATTATACCCACTGCGGGTGCCCTTAGGGTATTATTTCCAAAAGATCCGACGTCGTTCTCCAACATCCCTTTCTTTGCGTTTTAGTCCTTTAGTGAAAAAGTTCCTTGCTTCGTAGCTGAAGAAGCATAGGTAACAAGGCAGCTCCTAAATCCCTAAAGCCAAAACCTTTCTCTCTATTCTCTTCGCTGAGAGTACTCATTTTCACAAAGGCGATGAGTATCCCAATGGAGCTGATGTCAATCAGAAACCCTAATTCAACCTTCCTCCACAGAGCTCACTCTCGTCCACCCGTGACGACGCTAAGTTCTCTCCGTTTCCAACACCTTCCCACCCGACGCCACTCCACTGCTCCTGCTCTCGTTTCTTGCACTGGGTTACGTCTCGGGTTTAGCTCAGATACAAAGCTGAATCGTTCCTTCGTTGCTTACGCTGCTTCCCGCGAGGAATCGGTGAGTACTAGTACTGGGTTTTTGCTCAAAAGCTTGTAATTCCTCTGTTTAGGAATTGGGTTTTGGTATGAGTTCCTGAAAGTTTGTTCCTTTTTCTCAAAAAGCAAAACTTTATGTTATATCTGCTAACTTCAAGTGAGCTGCAATTTGGGGTTTGAAATTGATTATAGTTTGAGTAAGTTTGGCTATCAAGTGACAGTATTGTCTTTTTATGACCCTCTTGGAACAGGAGTCATCAGGTGTTGAGGTGGAGAAGGAGAAGAGTGTAGTTGATGGTGATGATGATACATCTCAGGAAGCATGGAAGCAGACCCTTGAGTCTGTTAAAGAGCAGGTATCGAAGATTCAGAGCGTGTCGTCCGAGGCGTACAGTGTTAACTCCCAAAAGGCAATGAACATCTTGAAAGATACTTCTGAGCAGCTTAGGATTCAAGCGGAGAAGGCTAAAGAAGAGTTGGGTACAAAGGCTAAAGAGGTTGGGGAGGAGGGTAGAGAGTATATTTTGAAAGCAGCGGAAGAATCACCTTCAGATGTGAAAGAGATTGTTGAAGCATTCTCGTCCACTGAGGATCTGACTGACGTGTCTCGGACTCAAGATTTTCATGTTGGAATACCATATGGTAGACACGTTATATATATATATATATATATCTTGTTAACCTTTGTGGTGCGTAATTGGATGACTAAAAGAATGTATTGTTTTGCAGGTCTGCTTTTGTTTGTGGGTGGTTTTCTTTCCTTTATGATATCGGGAAGCATTCCTGCCATTAGGTTTGGGGTCATTCTTGGTGGAGCTCTTTTTGCACTGAGCTTGGGGAGTCTAAAGGCTCACAGGATTGGAGAATCTTCTACTAAGTTTTTGAAAGGACAGATGGGTTAGTGAAGTTTTTTCATCTTGTGTAGACTCTTCTGCATATTAACAAAAGCCACCCCTCAATTACTGAACTCTGTGCTCTAACCATGACTGAATTAGTTAAAGTTGCATTGTTGACTTGTATAGGACTGAGGGGACTTGCTCAGTTATATATATTGATATTAGTCAACAGATTATCATTTCACCAATGAGATTTTTCCGACATTTTGATGTAAAACAAACTTGTGAACATTCATTTGTTAAATGTTCTTATGTTCAACAGCTATAGTGGCAATCATATTTTTGAGAGAGTTGAAGTTGCTACTATTTCAGGTAACGTAATTACATTTCAGATGGTTCGATTCGTTTATTTGAACAGTTGCTTTGAATGAAACATAATTCACTCTCCTGTTTTTCTTTTCTTTCTACAGAGATCTACGTTGATGGGGTTTTTGACCACCCTTACGAGGTACATACTCAAAACGATTCTTCTTTACATTTGGAATTTCAGTATAGCAACACGAGAGATGGTTGCAAGAAGAGCCTAAACTAAACCCCAAAAGAGACATGTGAATGTTAATTTAGTCACATTTCCATGGACCAAATAGGAAAAAGAAAAAAACACTTTGCTTGCATATAAAAGTTTATTAGGATTTACATCATAAAAAAGGTTTAACTTTGTTGAATTACTGTTGCAGTGGCGGTGTGTTGGCCTTTTACGGGTACAAGTTGGTGAGCAACAAAGAAAAGGGCCTAAGCAAAGAACAAGGTGGAGAAGAAGATGAATCAAGTGAAGGGTTTGTAAGAAGAGAAGGATAGAGAAAATAACATGAGCATCATACTCTGTTATAGTGATATCCGAACTCTTATGTTCTCTCTTTAAGTTTGTGTACAACTTTTTGTGATCAATCATCTTCTAAACTTGTGTACTGTATTTGGGTTTGGTGGAGTCTTGCCACATATCAACAAACAATAACCGGGTTAGGCTCATCTGGAGATGCCATCAACAAAAGAAAGCATAATGAATTGAACTGAGATTCTTATGACTTAAAAATATTACAGCTCCACTCCATGAAAAGTGACTAATGGTCACTCTACTAGTATGGTTGTGAAGAAAGAACCGATTCAAACGAGTGTCGACTTGAAAGGGACGAGTGATAGGGCTTAGTTTTGTTGGTTTCGAAATTACATCAAAGACCAAAAGGTTGCAGGACTAGAAGATCCATCTATGAAATGAACATACAGTTTGATAGTTTGTGTCATAGGGACATAAAAGCAAGTTCTTGGAGGAAACAACAGATTCAAACCTTTTTTTTGACAAACAACAGATTCAAATTAAAAAAGAGGAACCAGTAATAGACTTATTGTGTGGTCTAAATTGCAGTATACTAATATAGATCAAAGAAAAAGTTGGTAGAACTAAAAAAAGTCATTTTTGAACTCATCATACAGATTGATTGATTCAAAGGTCCATATGAGTTCCAGTGTTGTTGGGATGGCTGTCCAAAGGCATGTACTGCGCCATGATCGACCGAATCTCCGCGTCCATGTAATGCTGCACATATGTAACAATACATGTTTCTTTTTGGTTATAGAATATAGTTCAGTTATTGACATCTATGGCGATAGAGAGATCAAAATCTTCAAGTCTCTATATGAAGTGAACATTACCCTGATTCTGTATTTGTAGATAGCATATCCTGAAAGACTCGCAGCAGTTAACGCTAGTAAGAGTATCAACACAAAGCTCCAGCCTAGCTTCACCGCTCCAAATGCTCCTGATGACCAAACATAGTTCAGGCGAGAGTGCAGAGTTTCTTAAAATGACAACATTTCGAGGTTGAATTTTGAAGAATGGTTACCAATGCAAGTATCATGCTCACGCAAGTAAAACAGACCGTTCCTGCAACTGCATTCATAACTTCCCCATGTGTTCTTGCATTTACACTCAGGGCACTGGCAAGCCAGTTTCTCTTTGCACTCATCCACATCTGCCAATGTAAACAGAACGAGAAACCACAAACAATACCAGATCAACATTATGTTATGCTAGAGCTAATATAATGTTATCTATTTTTACTAAGTTAATTGCAAAAGACAAGTACCCATACATGCATAAAGATAATAGTAGATGTACCTTCACAGCTCTTTACTCCGTCCCCCTTGAAACCAGGTGGGCATTGGCAAACACTTGAATGATCATCCTAATAAAACCCATTTTCATAACACTTCAGAAAATGATTTGTTGAGATTATAGAAATTGGCAAATGGCATATACTTACAGTGCAAGCAGAGTATGTGTAGCCACCTCTGGTTTCTCTCCAGCATCCTCCATTGTTGATTCCACAGCGCATAGCTCCAGAAGCTGTCCACAAGTACAAATTATAGAAAGAATGAACCAGCAGCAGCATGCAACAATACCAAGTGCAATAGTAAAAGCATATTCTACAATGTCAAGCTTCACAGAATAAAACTAATTTACCTTTGCAGTGAGTGTAACCATCACCAACAAATTTTACACCTTGAATAGTAGGGCACTCACACAGTCTTCCCCTGAAAGTATCCTAAGATACCAAAAAGAAGAGCAATCATATTCAGCAGCAACAACTAAACAAAAGCTTTTAGAAGATCAAGCTCAAGTGGATACTAGGCATGCAGTAATGTTGGCAGCTCTATCTTGCCAGCATCCACCATTGTTTTCTAAACACTCATTGGTGTTTTGATCTGCAAAAAAACATAACAAGAAAAGAGCAAACGTCTCCTCCAAGTTATTGAAAATCTAAATAACTATGCTTTAGGGTAGTCTTCCAGAGGAATGTGACCTTCAGTTAGACATATTGATGGTTCCGTTGACTCTTGAAACCCTGCACATAAAGCTTTCAGCACTGCTCCCTTTTCCAACTTACCTAGGACCACAAGAGTTATATCAGAAACAATCAAATAGGTAAACATGTTTTTTTAGTATGGCTCTGAGTAGTACCTCTGTATTGCCTGTTGTTCACCACAAGTGTTGGGAGGATAGTAACGTCTCCACGGGAACCTTTACCTACCTGCATTAGACTCGTATAATGACAGTAAATGAAGTAGCTTAAATCTATAACAAATGAGCTCCACTCTGGTTAGAAGTCAACAAGGCTTTCATAAAGAGACAAAACCTGTGACTCCTGTTCTGCTTTAAGAACTGGGTTCTCCACATCTCCCTCAGTGTCTCCCATACACAAGTATACCTTCTCGAGATCAATTCCTGAAGCCACAGCACAGAAAAGAAATTACATAAAGGGAAAAGAACCTCATAAGCTGATGAATCATTACACTCACCTAGGGACTTGATAACTTCGTCTGCACATTCACTTGTGTACTTGTTATACTTCATGGGACATCTAACAGAAAAGTCAGTCGCATAGTCCCACCATTTCCACGGCTTACCAGTCTCATTAACCACTCTAAACACACAAGCGTGTCGCAAGTTCTGAACAACAACATCTTTTCCATCGTACCCTTTTGTAAAATCCTGCTCAGGATCAGGAGCACAGTACCTTCCATGGTTGATACACTGAGACTTACACTGTTTACTCAGCAGAAACGCCTTAGGACAATACCAAGTGATGAAATGTGGTGTGAACTGAGTGTACCCTCCTTTCTCAAGAATCTGAGCTGCTCCTTTAAAGTTCTTGAGAAACTGAATCTGTGTGTCACATTTTTTCCCACACTCATCGTTGCTATCGGTCCAAAGCTCGTATTCCACGCGCTCGTCAGGGTGTGGAACTGACTCGGTCCAGTCTAGTTTCATGTTAACCATGTTACCATTAGATATAGCAGACTTTATGCTGTCTCCTAACGATTTGCTGATTAATGCTGAAGGAATGTTGATCTTTTCTAGATAGTCTAAATTAGCATTGTCTTCTTCTGGTGTGTCCATTGTGATTAGTGGTTCGATTTTGTTATCAGCCACTAGAATGGCTGCTGCTCCGGCTTTCTGAGCGTTCCATGCCTTCAAAGCGAAGTAACAATCTGTTCATAGAGAACCAACTCAGTTTATGAGACTAAACCAATCTACAAGTCACACAATGGCACAGACATACATACAAGCAAGGAACTAATATCCAAGAACCAAACTCAAACAAAAGAAAGAAATAAAGTTGTACCCAATGTTTTAAAAATCGGTATAAACACCTGCTTAGAGAAAATGAATTTTTGTCTAAAAAATTGATGTAGGCGGCAAATCAATCACAAAAATGATTTTAAAATCGGTTTAGATGGCGCGAAGAAACCTACTTAGATAATAATCTTTCACAAAACGCCTAATTAGCGCTTAATGATTTGTTGAACTTGTATTTGTATGATAAAGATTTTCTAACGTCTTTAAGTACAAACAGAGTTATAAAAGTCATTTTATACTTAGTTCACTAACATATAACATTTAACTAATTGTTTAACCACCACCAAACTCAGTTAAACTAACTCTTTAACAAAACCAACCTTATCTGATCACGAAACAAGAATGAAAGTGACATAGAAAAGAAAGAAGTCAAACCTCCTCGATCAATAAGAAGGAAAGTTGGTAAGCTTCCAGGTGAGGATTTGAAGGAGACACCGAACTCGCTGAAGCTCTTACATGCCTTATGGTTCGACAGGGGATACACGACGGTTCCAACAAGTGTTCCACCGTATTTTGGAATTCCAAAGTTCCCAATGGCACATTCATAAACACCTTTGATGCTCTCAGGTGAAGTCACTTTAAGGTTATTCTTCTCCACCAAGAATGTAGCAAACGCTAGTTCCAAGATCAGAACAAAAGAGAGTGTTAAAACTCCAAACTTCATCTTCACGGTTTCTAATCAAATCAAGAACTACTGGAGATTCAGTGCTTCTTCTGCTAAGCAGCGCTACCGATTAAAAGATGATTCGTTTATATCGTTAACGATAAGATGACACCAAAAAGGAAGCTTTAGCCTTTGGCAGAGAATCAAGCAGGAGTACTATTAGAAATGTCCATGTAATCTTAAGTTTATAACTGAACACTCTGATTAATGGTTATGAAAAAGTTAACTAAAACACGTGTGTTATGATATGTTTCTTTTAACTACTTTTTTGTCTGCTTATATATACTTCATTATCCACGCAAGAGTGATCATTTGTTCATTTTGAAAGAAGAAGAGATTATTGTTTTATTAGATAACTTTATTGGGGAAAAAAGTATTGTGTGTTTATGTTCATAATGCATGGGACGCACGTGTTTCACGTCGGTGGTTCAGCACGAGTACGTCGACGACTTGGTCCTTTTGCCTTCACCGCTCACGTGTCCTCCACTTCAAAGTTCACTTTCTTTCTCTTACATCAACGTGAAAGATGCCAAGTTACGGTGATTCTTTAGTCTTGTCGACACTATCTGGAAAAATCCACTATAAAGGTTATTGGATAAGTGGTTGTATGTTAAATCTTAATAACACTAAACAGGATTAGTGACTGGATTCCTGGAATTATAGTTAACAATTTGCTTTACATTTTGTCAAAAAAAAAAAGCTTTACATATGACTCTGACTCAATGAAATAGATGGATATTTGTCAGCTTTATTACAAATAGAAAAAAGGAAAATTTTGTTTTTATTCATAAAAAGACCCAAACATACTCTATAACGACTATGGCCCAATAAGGGCCTTATATAGCCCATTACTAGATGCAGTAACCTGGAGCAGACAGAAGCGTGAATCTAGTAACATCTATAGACCAAGCCACGTGATCCAAACCGTTGATTCCCTAAAGTTGTAACTGAAACCGTTGATCGCCACATAAGAACACTGTTTCACGACGTAATCTCTATCTTCTTCCTCCCGACAAGAACCAAGTTCCGCCCGAACACATCTCATTCTTCTTCAATCGCAGGTTGCAATCTTTAGTTTTTTTTTTGGTTCTGAATCGGCTTGGATCTGTTGGTGTATTTGCAAAGAAATTGGCGACTTGCTCGGGACGATGGAGAGTGAATTGATTGAATTGTTCGAGGCGGCGAAGAAGGCAGCCGATGCGGCGGCGATCGACGGTGTTGTCTCCTCAGGCCCGGAGGTTTCTCGATCTCTCGATGCCCTAAAGCAGCTCAAGAAGTTTCCTATCACATACGACATGCTCGTCGCGACTCAGGTGCGTTTCTGATTCATCTCTACAAAGTTTTGATCTTTTCGGCTGATACTCTGTTTGAATCGGAGGGTTCTCTGCCTAATCTCGTAGACTCGGCAGCATTGACTTATTAAGCTTATTGTTGATTCTCTATCCAACGTTAATAGTGTTTGTATTAGTGTATAGAAAGTTATATTCTTTGTATTGCTTCCAGGTAGGGAAGAAGCTGAGGTCTCTTTCAAAACATCCTATTGATGAAATCAAAAGCGTTGCTACTGATCTTCTTGATATATGGAAGAAGGTTGTCATTGAAGAGACATCCAAGTCTAAGCTAGACAGGAAGGATGTTGACAAGACTCCAAATCCTACGCCTGTGAAAGTGCAGAAGCTTCAGAGGGGTGATTCAGCTAAGAGTATGAAGGTAGAGAGAAAGGAACCAGACAAAGGTGTGAAGATAGAGAGAAAAGAACGAGACAATGGAGTTAAGATAGAGCATGTTAAAGATGAAAAGGCCTCAAAGGAGAATCAATCAAGTATGAAAGCTCCAGCTAAGGCACCACCTAATGGTGCTCCAAAGCTGACTTCAATGGTCAAATGTAATGACCCTGTGCGTGACAAAATCCGTGAGCTGCTTGTGGATGCAATGTCCAAGGTTCATGAAGAATCTGATGATTACGATAGAGCGAGAGTTGTTGGATGTGATCCAATCCGCGTTGCTGTCTCTGTGGAATCTCACATGTTTGAGAAGTTAGGCCGGTCAACGGGAGCTCAGAAGGTCAAGTACAGATCTATAATGTTCAACCTGAGGGACAGTAACAATCCAGACCTGAGAAGGAGAGTTCTCACAGGGGAAGTGTCACCAGAGAAACTCATCACACTGTCTGCTGAAGACATGGCTAGTGACAAGAGGAAACAAGAGACCAACCAGATCAAAGAGAAGTTCCTGTTTGATTGTGAGCGTGGTCAGGCACCAAAAGCAAGTACGGATCAGTTCAAATGCGGACGGTGTGGTCAGCGCAAATGCACTTACTATCAGATGCAGACAAGGAGTGCTGATGAGCCGATGACGACTTATGTTACGTGTGTTAACTGTGACAACCACTGGAAGTTCTGCTAAAGTGAGAAGATATATGTGTGTTCTTTTATATATTTCATGAGACCTTGTTTAAGACATAGAGGCTCTGATAGACTTATCAAGAGCTTCATGTCCATTTGCCGACATTTTGAGAATGTTCTGGCTCTGATGTTTGTGTAAGGATATCAGTTCAGTGTCTTAGAGATTCGTAAGTAGGGGGTTCATTAATTTAGGTGTCTGTTGCTCTTATTACTTTGGCTTCTTTTATTTCAAAATGTCAAACTTGTCAACTTTCTTGCAAATTTTATCAAAGTTTTGAAGTTTTATTATAATTCTAGACTTGCGTGTATTGCTTTTGTTGACTTCCATTGTTGTCATGTGAACTCTTATCTAACACAGTTGAAGATGTAAAGTTAAGACTAGAGAATGGCATACCATTGGATGCATGACTCTGTGCCGTCGCTTCAAAGTTTTGCTTGAATCATTCATTTAAGACTACATGAAATTCCCAAGCCATGCCATCATAAGGCATATACCTTTGTCAACATCTGTTTTCTAGAAGCTGCAGCTTCGTAAATTCCCAAGCCATGCCATTACAAGGCCTCTGAATGTTTTTTAGTTGTTGACTTGACAACTCTTAGTGAAAATAATAAAAACAACACTCTTGGTCTTGGGAGTGATAATTCAAAGGAAAGAAGAACATAAACCATACTACATCAGAAGGAGCGTTAATCAGATGAACTTATTGGCTTATTATACCTCTTTTAATTTATTTGTGAGTGAAGCAACAACTCTCAACGGACTTGTCAATCTAATAGTGTTGACAACTCTTAACTCCATTACTTTCTGTCCTTTACATATTTTCCATTACACTAATAGTTACGTGTCATCCACTTTTACGTTGACAAAAGTTAATAACAATCTATTCCTTGTCAGCATCCAATCCATTATGTAGTCTCTCATTTGGTCGGTTCATTTTTTTGTTGCTTTGACAAATGTATGTCCACTCCTTATTAATTTCTTGAAAATTACTTGTAAGACGCTCCTCCATAGGCCCTAGCTAAGAAACTATACATTTTTTTGGTTTGGTCTACAAGATTACATGAACTGAGAGACTTACAAGAACATGTTAAACTAGTTGAACCAAAACAGAAAAATACAGCAGGAGTTACTCTCAAGAAAACCTCAAATGAAACCCAACAACTTTGACCATGCATGGAAAGTGCTTTAAGTAGGTTTATCATATTTATATATGTAAAGACTAGTGAGCTTATCCACCTAGTGAGATATATATACTAACTAAAAGATGTCATGCCACTTAGTAAAATGCGAATGATGTATAATTAGTAGAGGATGATATATGCATGGTTATATAAAAATGTGAAAGTGTTAGAATATAAATAGTGGCGCATATAATAGATGTGCCTTAGTGAATTGTGCGCTTGCTAGTTTTGACTCCATTTCCATTTGTTAATAATATTTTACTTGTGCATACCTCATAAAGTTAAAGACTAATTAGTGGATGAAACCAGTATCTTCTACCGAACCAAGCTCTTTAAATGCCACTCTTTAACTAACATCCCTTCTCACAACTACAATACTAGTAAAGCTGATCCACTTCAAGCATCATATCTTCTTGTTTCACCATTGATCTCAATACAACCAAACTCTCTTTCTCTATCATTCTCCTCTTGTGTCACCAATGAAAGCAGAAGAATCAAGAGCAATGGAGATATATAAGAGAGTGACGTTGCTTCTCATCTTGATAACAATCTCCTCAGTGGCAACCAGCGCAAGTCCATGGATACCGATGGACGGAAACATTCCTGCTAGCTATTGCTTAAGCTGGAGACTAGCAATAGAAACCAACAACGTACGTGCATGGCGCACCGTCCCTCTACAATGTATGCGTTACGTTGAGGTATATATGCTCGCTGGTCAATATGACAGAGACGTTGAGTTGATTGTGGAGCAGATTAGGGTTTATCTCAATGAGATAGTCCTTCCTGGTGATGGCATGGATGCATGGATCCTTGATGTTGATGATACTTGCTTCTCAAACGTCTACTACTATCGTCTCAAGAGATACGGGTAACACGTTCTTTCTTTCCTCTACACTATGATTACTTCTTTAAGTTTTTGACCAGTGTGACTAATGTTATGCTCTCTTTGTTAACATGTAGATGCGACCCTTATGATCCAACTGGATTTAGAACATGGGCGATGAAAGGAGAGTCTCCAGCGATACAACCTGTTCTTGAACTCTTCAATGATCTGATAGAAACAGGATTCAAAGTTTTCCTAGTAACCGGCAGAGATGAAGAGACCCTTCGCCAAGCAACAGTAGAAAACTTGCATAATCAAGGCTTCACTGGTTATGAAAGATTGATTATGAGGTAAAAAGAAGCTTTACTTATTTATTTTGTTCGAAGAGAAAGCCTCTTACAGTGTGGACAAATGATTCTCTAACTTGCAGAACAGCAGAGAACGAAAAACAAAGCGCAGTAACATACAAAACAACAATCAGAAAGCAAATGATGGAAGAAGGTTACAGGATACGGGGCAATGTAGGTGACCAATGGAGTGACATACAAGGAGAATATTCAGGGAATCGCACCTTCAAGATTCCTAACCCTATGTACTTTGTTCCATAGAAAAAAAAACAAAATTACCATAATCATTTTCATCCAATCAATTACATGTACAACGTGAAAGTATATACACAAGGGTACGTCTCAACTTGTCATATTATACCAATCACATTTCAAAGGTTATATGATAGCAAAAAATGAATAGTGGACAGTGAAATATGGATATAATGTCTGAAATAAATAAAAAATAACCTAAATAAGAATTTTCAAAATCAAACGATAAGAATCAATCCAATAAGTGTTTTTTTTTTTTTTTTTTTTTTTTACAATAAGAATTTCAATACACTCCTTTTACCCTTCCCAGCCACATTTCCCCCCCTAACATATTATATCTCAACATTCTTTTCCTTATATCTCTTTTCTGATTTTTTTTTTAAATAATCTGTAATGAATCTCTGAATCGTCATATAAAGACGAATAAAGCAAAAATAAATAAAAAAAAAGGAAAGCCACAGGGTCGCTCACCGGAGAGAGACCAGGGAGGCCTTAACTTGACCACCACCACTGCAGCAAGTACTGGGCCAGAACCAAATATACACACATGAGTGTTTGTGTATGCAGACATGTACTCTTGGTTGAAGAAGAACACATTTAAAACGTTCCTGAGACAACAAAACGCTCCTTAGCATCCTGTTTTGGGGCGTTTACCACTTGAATTGAAAGGTGAAACGCTTCCACCGCCACTTGGTCCTGGACTCTCTTCCCTTAGATTGTTTGAGTTTAGCAACGCTAGTTCCCTCAGCTGCTGTCTCTTTATGAAATCTTGCGACTCATCCTTCATTATTAACCACACAAACACACAAAACGTTTATGTTAAAAATGTAATCTTATTATGGCTGCGGTTGATAACACATGTTTTTGGCGTTTGCGATTACTACAACTCGGTGCCTTGACTGGTGTTGTGGTCACACACATGTCTGTATAGTTGAATAGCAACCGCAAACTACCAAAAGTGGGGTACTGAAATATAAACGTTGTGACAAGAAACAAGTGGCCCTACATGCAATAAGTCTAGAGTCTCAATGAAACAAACCAACCAAGGGCAGAATCTAAAATAAAAACGTGGCTACTAATCTTAATTGCCATTATACTGATTATACCAAAGAGTTAAGAAACGTGTTTTACCACAGGCTTTAGTAACTCTTCTATGATTTCTTGAGCTTGTCTCAGACGCATCTCCACGATACTGGCTGGAAGATCTGCTTCTATTAAGATGTGAAGCTGCTCATTTAGATGTTCATAGCCTGGTCTTCCTCTTAGCTTATCTTCCTACATTTATTAAAAAAAGAGAACCCCATATAAGCATCTAACATGTTATTCAAAACTTATATGATTGCCAGAACTCCCGAATATTCATGGATCTCACCTTTTCTGGATCCTTGATTGAACCTTTCCCTCTGATGAACACACGGCAACCAGTGGTAGCTTCAACACGTTTTAATGAGTTGCCTCTAGGACCAAGAAGTCGTCCAACAAAATTGAACTGATAAACAGAGGAAAAAAGCAAGTTAAATCAGAAACATAACCACCAAGTTATGTGCATAATGGCGTAAATGATTAGAAAGCCTAAGTACTCACATTAGGATAGCTATCTACTGGAATCTCCAGACGCAATATCCTTTTCACAGTGTATGAGCTGGGACTTCCAGGTGCACCTTGCCAATCCATTGTCATGCCAGGTGTTCCACTAAGCCTCTGTAAGAAACAAAGTGTGTTTTAGCTTATCTCACAATGCATAACAGAAGCACACAGCGAAAACACATCTTAGACAACATAAGTAAAGAGCTTAAAACAGATCAAACTGAAGAAGCATGAACTTAATACTCAGGCAAAATGATTTAGTGTTATGAAGAGGAAGGTTAACATTAATAGGTAGATGATCGTACCTCCTGAGAAAGACCGTTCCAACCACCTAAACCGGTGTTAGAGACATTAGACATAAGATTAGAAGAAGCCATAGGACTGGGACTTCTGTGTCTAAGTCTATCAAAATCGCCAAATCCTTGGTTAGGCATCATTCCAGATACCCTGAACATCTCTGCACATCAAGTAAGCTTTAAATGAACACAAGACAACCGAAAGACACTAAAGCTTGTACTAAAGTAAGTATTTGATTGGTTCAATAAGATCAAGTTAATAAAAAAATCAAATGAGACTACTACAACCACTGATTTGACTCCACAGATCAAACAATGGTCTGTCCATTCAACTTAATCTCACTGTCTTGACTAATTGGATTAACTGATTTGAACATTTTTGGAGAGGGGAAGTGTTGTAATAAAGAATGAAAGATATGACTTAAACTCATTCCAATCTGGTGAAGAAAAGAAGATAAGAGCTGAATATACACTTAGATCCGAATCAGAATCAAGAAAAGGGCAAACCTTGATTCAAAAGGCGGCTGCATATGGGCAAGACTTGGGTAAAAGGTGTAAGCTTTTGATGTTCAGCGAGAAGCTCCGTCAAGTACTGAGAGCTATTCGAGCAACAAAGAAGAATCAGATCGGTTTTATTGGTAAAAGAACCAAACAAAAAGGAGTGTTCTTTTCCAAAGACATACCTGTCGATCTCAGGAGTGCTACGAATCTGAGGAGAAGCAGCTCTAGCAGGAGAAAAGTAAGAGGAGTTGTTATTGTATAAACCAGACATGAGTCTTCTTCTTCTTCCTCCTCTTACTCTTTTTCCTCTAGATGCGTGTACAAATACAAAGAGCGAGAAAGTAGAGAGAGAGAGAGAGAGAGAGAGAGAGCAGACCAAATGTGAATTCTGCAGAAAGACGCCTGACTTTTTTTTTATTTTCTCTCTGAATTTTCTCTTTTTATTTTTAGGAAAATAAAATAAAATCAGACAAAATTAGATTAAAAAGTTATAGTGTGACAGCGTGGATCTCTCTGTTACAAAAGGTTGAAAAAGATTAAAGTGATTTTTGTGATTTTCAACATTAAAGTAAAATAAAATAAATGATTAAAAAGACAACGGTGGAACATTGGTCTGTATGCGTGACTACGTAGATCGTATATCTTTGGCGCCGCTAAATGTGAACACGTGTCAATCATGCTATCGCTCACAAGAGCTATCTCTTATACGTATATACTTTTGCTTTTATCATGACTAATTAACAATAATTGCTGATAAATCATTGAGATTGGTCTCTCCATATATCAAAGAGTCTTCCAAGTTACATATTTTTATGGCATTTTTTTTTTGTAATTATATAATGTAGTCAATCATGTTAAATTATCGCTTTCTTTTGACTGCAGTGGATTTCATGGTAAAAAAATGGGTCAAAAAAACGTTTGCTGTTAATAACTCACAAGAAATTCGTAGTTATTACTAAGCTTTTGTATAATTTATTTGTTCTTTTTTCTCTTAAGTTCCATTCTTATGTTATTTTGTAAAGATACAAGCCCAGCAAAAATTATGGAAAACAAAACTTAGTCTAGTAAGTTGGGTTTTATTTTGACATTCCTAAAAAAGAAGATTTTATTGACAATTTTGTATTAACATATAGTAGTATATATACGACATCAACATGTTTGTAAACCAAGTTAATGGCAGTTGCGAACTATAACGGTCGAGTTAATTATCATAACTTGGAAATATATAAATTGTTGTTTCTGATGGGATGCCAAAAAAAAAAGTTGTTTCTGTCATCTTTGTTTGCTAGCTACTTGAGAAAATAAAACGATGCATGTGACAAATGGAATATTAAATTGAACGGTTTCAGAAGCTCAAATCTAGATCAACCTTTCGAGAAATGGCTTGCAAGGAAAGAAGTATGTAATACATTTTCCCTTTTAAGGATTATAGGAGTTCCATGTTTTCGGTCTATAATTGATTCATTAATATTCAAACTCTGACTTAAAAATTTTAAAATGATATTTTATAGGATAAATCTCATAATCCTTTTTTTCAAGTTTTTGTCACAAAAATAAATCTCAACAACAAAAATGACAAAACTAACATTTTTTATTTTTTAAAAATTAATTTTTTTTTTCAATTTTAAACCTCACCCCCAAAACTCCACCTCATAACTCTAAACCTTAAGTTTAGATTAGTTAATCCAAGGAGTATAAATGTATATTTGCTTTCTTTAATAAATGTTATTTTTGTAATTTTTTTCATTAAAAGTTATTTTTGTGACAAAAACTTTTTTAAGTCTATCTTAGAGTATTTCTCTATTTTCTATATTAAAAGAGATTTAAATCTAGGGTCCAAAGAAATCAACCATTTATATTATCAACAGAACACTAATATTATAGTAGAACGCATAGTTTTATAAATTTTAATAGATTTGTTTATATTTGGGAATATATAATTATGTGCATGGTTAATTTATTAATAGTTAAATCTTCGTAAAATTCATATGCAATAACGTAAAATTAGTTTGGATATTTCAAGTTGGATACAAAGAAATTTTGATCGTGAAAGTGGCAAAGAAAAAGCCAACCAAACATTGAATACCGGGGACATTGATGTGATGCTCTTGGAGAACTTTATAAAAGCTAAGTTTGCCCAAAAAAAAAAATCCCCCAACAGAGACCAAGTCAAAAAATTAAGAAATCTCAGAACCGTTTCCGACCATTATCTTTTAAACTAGCCACATAAACTCTTGGATTAGTGTTGAAGAGTGATTATGACGTTATGTCCGAGTGTTAGAACTTTACTAAACATCAAGAGGCTTATAGAAGTTCTTCTAAGATTTTATCAAGCTGGCAGTACCGGCTACAAGAATATGCTTTATATAAGACAAGAAAACTGTAATAAGTTCATATAACCTTTAAGAAAGAGAGAAGGTATATCGTATAGAGATCTTGAATCTTTTGAATACACCTCTTTATAAAGTTATATGAACTGTGTTAGTAGCCAGATTGTCGAACCGGGTGGCTGCGTATCCATCGGCTTCTGGTGAGAGTTGATGGAAATTGCAATGTAGTTTTCTCCCACAACTAAAATTTCTTACAAAGACCACAATGAGTTTGCATGGGCTTGAAGGTCAAAGGCATAAATAAACCTAAAAAATACACTGAGATGAAATTGTCAACACTGAGATGAAACTTAAAAATAATATACAAGAATAATAGACATTTCTTAAAGAACTTTTATATATTTGTTTCCACAATTTAAGAGTCTATAGCTGTGTAAGAATCTCTAAAAAATTTGGTGGTCAAAACTACTATATTATATAGCTGTGCCCAGAGATCCTGGCCCGATCAATCTAGTTATAGAAAAGTTATGATGCCTACTCGAGCGTTGAACTAAAAATTATTATGGGTTGTGGTTTTAGCCATGGACTTGAATTAATATTGCAGGTGAGAAAACTAAAGGCCCCTAAATTAAAACATTTAGTTAAAAGTTCATATATAATTCCAAATTTGGGCCTTAAAAATGTTGGACCCTGTTCAAATGCTAACAGCATGCACAGCCCATGAAGGCATAATAAACACACAAATATATAATCGGTTTTAACAAAAAAAAAAAGTATAATCCGGTTTTAACAAAGAATGTACTAGTCACGTGAAGCATTTGGAGATTCTCGTTCTCATGCTTAACTAGAAGCTTCTCATTGAATTGTTCAATGAAATCAACTTTCGTGTTGAGGTGAAACACGTGATTGAAAGACTTGAGAACCATGCCATCTTTGTTTGATAGAATCCTCAAGAGAACATGACTTGTAGCTCTCTTGAAAATTAGTAACATTTATCCCTGGACTGATGCAAGTAAACAAACACATTCACGAGGAAGAGGTAATACATAGCTCACTTTCCATTTGACAAGTCTTCCTATCTAATCAAAGCATACAGAACACTTCAACGCAATTCACTTCAACATCTGCAAACAGGAAACATAGAAAGGGAACTAAAGACGAAGAAAAGTCACCTGATCTTAATTTCCTTGATAACTTTTTGTCTGATATTGGAGACAGTATTGAAAATCAAGATTAGTTTCATAATAATTTGGTTATTCCCCCACCCCTCCTTTTCTCATAACCGACATTAATTTAACATATCCGGTTGATCAGCCGCCTCCTTCTGTTAACCGCCCCCAGAATTAAATACTAGTATAGATTGAGTGTTGGCATTTTATGTAGTATCTAGGCGACTTTTTAGAAATTAATTTAAGAGTGTTTTCCATTCATGTATAAAACTGAGGATTTTTTTTGATGAAAATAAAGTTGTCTCTGTTCATGTGTAGCATATAAAACTTAGGAGCAATTCAATTCAAAAATTTAGATATCCTGTAATTTTATAAATTGGACCAACTACTAATATAAAATATCGTTTAAAATGAAATAATCACAAATATTGAAAAATATAAAATAAATATATGCTCTTAATCAAACTCATATGTATATATATATATATATTATCTGTTATCATAATTATTTCTATCTATGCCAATTTTATGATATTTTTTTCAATAAACTTATCATTTAGCTATTATATATTTAAAAAACTATAGTAAAATGTTGTTGTTTTCACTACATTATATTTTCTATTTTTATTACTTTTTATTTATTCAAAATATCTGGTTAAATATACAGATTTTTCAGATATTCAAACACTAATAGTGGAGAAATTACAAATCATATAAATTATGACCAGACAAACCACAAATATCTTCAAAAATTTAGATATCGGGTTCGTTTTCCTCCCTAATAAGAACACATGCATAAATTACATGACAAAAAAGGGAGACAGTATATATATATATATACGTAGAAAGCTTGGAGATGAAAAATCAATAAGATCTAAACATCTGGTCGAGGATGATGGTCAATGCCATGGCCACACGAGGCTCCATCTCCGGTTCAACTATAAGTTTAAACACATCTTTGCCAAAGGCAACTCCTCCTACCATTGCCTCTTTCCTCTTGATCTCCGCTGTTTTCTTCTTGTCCCTCCTCTCGTCCAATATTTTGCAGCTTCTTTGGCTGTATGATCCTTCTATCTCGTATAGCACCGTCTTCTTCGAGCTAACTGACACCAAGCTCCTCTTATTTGTCATTATACCAACGTTTTTCTTGGCTATAAATATTGGATCTCTTTGTGTTTCTCCATCATATACCATCCAACAATCTCCAAGACTCAACTTCTGATCAAATAAATTAACAAGAAAGGAAAATCAATCAGTTTTATAATAACTTGGTTACCTTTCTAACAACATACATAACTTGGTTCAAGACTTTGGATCTTGATTTATAAAAAAGCTAAAGAGAGATAGAGAAGACAAGTACCTTGCGGCGGATGGAGAGGAGGGGTAGACCAGAAGCATCCATAAGGACTATGTTGTCTTTAGGACAGTTCATGTAGTTGTCGACCCTAAAGACAAGATCTCCATTGGAGTTGTAAACTGTGAAGCCATCACAGTTGAAGAGAAGGGACTTCTTCCACACCGTTAAAACGATAGCTTCTTTACTAACATACAAGCTCTCCTCGCAAGTGTTTTGGAACTTTGGGTGAACTTTTGTCATCTTCTTTTTAACTATCTGTTTTATCTGTGTGTTCTGATGATTTTTGTAAGAGAAGATGAGTTGATATTTGTTTGTTGGACAAATGAGAAGAGGTCGTTGCGTGTTTATATATACAACAAATGTATAAAGAGAGAGAGAGAGAATGTGGTGCTCACATGAAAAGAATGGTCTCATCTTGTTTTCCACTAGAGAGAGATATCCTTTTCACTCTATTACTATAAGATATCTAGTCTTTTAAATTTAGTTCATTATTTTATGCATTAATGTAAATTAATGAATTCCTTTCTATAATTAAATGTCATAGTTCTAATTTCACCTAAACTCCAACAAAGTATTATAAAGGAACCTTGTATTTTAATTTCCGAGCCGACCAATATTGGCCCTACAAAATAGCTGATGGTCTCTTATTTAATATTAATCTAATGCTAACTCTAGTTATGTTAGAAGCAAAAAAAAAAATCCACATTATAACTCTAGTCTCTATTTCATATGGTCGATATTCTAAAGAAAATTAGATATATAACACGACTAATATATACTGGTGACAAATTTACCATTTTAGAGATTAGTTACTTAAGTAATTTACTTAAGGAAAATTATAGAAAATACGTTTAAAATAAGATTTATTTTCTAATATTATCATCAGTCAACACTATCTTTTGTGTATCTTTATCCACATTTTAGACTAGATAATACTTATATATATATATACATTTTCTTCTATTTTCTAATCATTTTTGGCGTTCAACACTTGTCTAATTGTTCTTTCTTTACTTGTTCATGTTAAGTTTTTTAATTGTTAATAGAGAATATTATTGTCTCCAAAAGAAAAAAGAGAATCTATGCCAACCAAAACCGACGGGTCATAATCCATGCATCGTCATTTCCAGTGCATCGTTTTATAATGGAAACAGGAGTTTCTCTATGAAATATTCTTCGTCTTTTTATAGTTATAAAACTATTATGCCATTGTGCTCTAAGGTTGAACCCAAAGGCCAAAGTAATACTATATGATATATACAGGCCCGGCCCTAGGGGGTGTTGATGGAGCAAAATCACAGGGCCCAACAATATTTTCAACATATTTAGGGGGCTTTAAGGACCCTAATTCCAGAAAAAAATTATTAAAAAGGGCTCTAATTTTAGAAAAAAAATATTAAAAAGGGCCCTAATTTTATAAATTTCTTCTGAAATTTTTCATTTGCACCGGGCCACAAAAAAGTTTGAGCCGGGCCTGGATATATCTATTCTCTATGGTAATCACTATGTAAAATTATTATTCATGTATATCATATTTTATTTTAAAGAAGACTTTGTGGATCAAAAAAAAAAAAAAAAAAGACTTTGTGGATCAAGCTTCTTGCATGTCCCATATATTGGCTTGACCAATTACATTTCCAATATCAGATAATATATATAATTAAACCAACAAAGCTTTGAATTATTACCATGATTCATTTTGAGCCAAGGAAAAAACATAATCTAGTGGAAGATAAGGACGAGTGGAAAGACAAGTTCAAAGTTGAAAACATGGACATGCAATAAAGAAATCGAGTTTTGGACCAATCCTTGGTTTTATGAGATGATGGAAGGAGGACCACCATAAAAAAATATCATCACTCATCATTATAAATAATTAGGCTTAAGAAGAAAGTTGTGGAGGAGAAGCGATTAGCGGTGGGAAGAGAGAAGAAAAGAGACCACCCCCAACAAATTATTTTAATTAAATTTATTTTCATATTTTTATTTTTTTCCTTGAGATATTTTTGCACGTTCATTGGTATCATTGAATGTTCTACTTACATTGACCTCTCTCGTATAGTTTTTATATTCCTTTCGCTATCTATCGTTTGTCTATAAACAAATAATATTGCGGTTTTCTGAGTCATATATGTACACAAAAAGTGATTACGACCTTTGTTTGAGCTACTCTCTTTACTGCACTACAGTAGTGTAAATACACCCTAAATTGTCTTCCTACCAAATCTGATTCCTCATCTTATAGTAGCTTTTGTTTTGTATCATATGATTTGATCGATCATTTTGCATCATACCTCGTACGTCATATCATCATATGGGCATATATGATGTGAATGAAACTTTTTAAATAGATCTTTAGAAACGAGACATTCACTGCCAATTGTTAGACATCCATATGGAATACATAAGGGTATGTTTAATGCAGGTCCTTTAAGTTGGATCCCTTAGGGTTCGGTCCCTTAACTTTTAACTAAAACTGTTAAGAGACGTTCCTTAAATAAGAGATTTAAGGGACGTCCCTTAACAGTTTTAGTTAAAAGTTAAGGGACCGAATCCTAAGGACTCAACTTAATGGACCTGCATTAAACATGCCCTAACTAAAACACATGAGGAAAAGAATGGCAATAAAATCATATACAACATCAAAGTCTCGTCACATCTTTTTCGGTTCTTCTAGTTATACTATATTAAAGGTGATTTTCAATCAATCATCTTCATATCATGTCTCTTAAAAATCAATTAGCTAATCACTTTTAACCCACTTTTGCGTGCGTGCTCTTCCCCCTTCAGCATTTCTCCTGTAATGCATTCGGGTTTATTCACCCCTCTCCAAAAAATGAGATTTCCTTCAACCAACAGTTCCAATTTTTTTTCTTTTGCGTGTGTGACCAGCTTCTAAAGCATTGCCCCCCCATGTATAGCTTTTTTACTTACTCTCTCATCAGGGATTCACGTTACAGTCACTCAAGAATCGATCTTCCCGGTTCAGATGCTTTCTCCAATAGTTTTTGTACTGTGGGATTCCCAGCTCTAGCCACGGTTTCATGTTCCCATTGTAGTGCAATGTTGCTGCGTTTTTTATCGTTTGGGTGTTGATGTAGTAGTCATAACCAAGCCCTGATACAGCCCATTTCTGGTCAAGAGCATAAACTTTGTCTTGGAACGTAAGCAAACTTGCTTGCAGTGCAATTGCTTCTCTCGACTCACCTCCACCACTCATCTGCTGCACAAAGAAAAAAAAAGAAAGTCATCGCTCATAAGCATACATAATCACCTAATAATTATTCCTTTCTACAGGAAAACCGACCTGTTTGTAAAATTTCAAGTAGGTTTCTGAAACTCCCAATTCCCTCCATCTAGCAAGATCAATGACATTCAATCCAGACATCCAGAGACAAGAATTAGCATCAAAACTTCCTTTCTTGAGACTCTTTAGCTGACCCAATCTCACAGAGCACGACTTCACTGCGCCATTCACTTTTCCTTCCATATCAAGCTCCCAAAGAGGAGATAAGTCTCGCTGGACTACAACGTCATGATCCAGAATCACAATCTTTTTCAACTTGGGAAATATCTTTGGGAGAAGATAATGAGACTGAGAGAAAAGGGATAAGTAGTATGTTCTATTCCCTTGTGACGCCAAATTGTCACCGCTGGTGAAGGAGACACGGAACTCCGCAGGCAAAGACAGCTTCTTCATACCAGAACTGTCAAGCTCGAGTTTTTCAATGTTCAATACTTGAATAGCTGCTTGTTTGCAGGGATTCCTGATAAACCATTGTTTCATCGCAAAGTAATTCTGCTCGTCTGTCAGTACATGGAAAACAAAGTTTTCACTTTCCTGAAACATCAACAACCAACCAAGAATTAGATATAAGGGTGTCTTCTATGTCTGCAACAAGATAACCAAAAATAAAAGAAACTAGATTTAATGCATACCCTTGCGTGTAAAGCCGTTGAGTTGATCACAACGGAAGATGCAAGTATATTGTCGGATATAATAATAAAGTGAAGCAATGAGGGATCTGAAAATTTGTCACTATCCTCAATTTCAACCGGAGCTGACTTGAAATATTCCACAGTTAGTCTCATTGACAAGCAATGAAGACTCTTAGGCATTGTCTGTACAGCAAGCTGGTAAAGGAAAACACTCTGTTTCATGTGGAAACTAGCTTCATCCTCAGTCAAATCCAGGATCTGTCTCAATTTCTTGTCAACATTGTTACAGTCGACTGGAAAAGACTTTGCCTTTGAAATTACAGCTTCCATCTTCTGGAACTTTTTATCAACCCTGACAGATTACGAGATGCACAATAAGTACATATATACCTTAAACCTTCACCTCAAAGGTAACAAACAACATCCTCTCCTATCATCTATTACATTAATGTATAGATTCCTATGTTGGTTTAAGATATTGGCATATTAATAGAAGTAATTCTGGGTGTCCTGCACATTGTATTAAAGAGGAGAGAGTGTTATGATCAAGATTTTCTATAGCACAAAGCGTCTGAAAACATGTAAACCACTAGAAAACAGGACGCCTACACAAGATTGACTGTGAACTTGGAGAGATTCATGTGACTACCATCCAACTCTAAGGAACTACCTATCAGTACAAACCTGCTTAAACCCAACCTGGTGAAGAACTTACTGTGGTGGGAGGTCAGCATCTGCTGAACCTTCACTAAGAATACGCTCAAACTCTTGGATATTCTGTTTCATATCCCGAGTCAACTTGCTTTGAGAAGGCATTTTAGCAATACTTGGATAGTATGCTCTAGCCACAAATAGGAGGTCCTTCATGTGCTTCACCTTAGCATCTTTCAAGGGTTCCTTATTTTCCTCCCTCCAGAGGCAGTAGCTTCCATATTTCAGTTGACAAGTTCTCTGAGTTTCATCAGCATTTAATATTGCCTCTTGAACACCTTTGAACGAGGCATTTACTTTTGTCCCCTGAAGACCTTTGTACGAGGCTTCGGTTTTTGTTTTCTGTTCAGAGAATAAACCGGAATAAGGTATAACTTTACGACCATTGGTAAGAGATACAAAAATGATTACTAAAGAAACCAAGTAATCCATTTGTACATTTGCAGGGCTTGGGTTGACAACAACAGCAGGGGACACTGGTAATCCTGCAGATTAATTGAGGAACCAGACGTTAAAGTTTCGGATTAGAATCGAATAAGATACTGAGAGGGGAATATCAAGAAAGTGAACTTGTAAAGTAGACCTCTTTTTTTAGAATCACTGGTGCTTGTCCTATTCATATCTCTGGAAACCATGTTTATGTCGCTTTTCTAGCACGTGAAACAAAACAACAAAAGGAAAAAGAAAAGGTTAGAATAAAATTTGTTACAAACAGTTTAACTATCTCACCCCAAGGAACATAATTCATGGATGTATTTTAACTTTCCAGTCACATGAGACGGTCAAATTAGAAAAAAAAAATCACTCATTCATCTAAACTTTTGTACCTCTTAAGTAACATCACACAAAAGATACAACAACAAGAACAAGTGATTAATAACAACAGCCACTTGACCTTTAGTTTATTTCTCCGGCCACAAAAGTGTTCAGATTCACTGGTTAGTTACGGGGCACATATTGCATAGTTTTCTATAAATCAAGCAGGAATCTATGTTTTCTCTTTCTTTCTCAAATCTTGCAGGAGTACTGCGGGGAACGTGATACACATACTATTAAGTTAGACCAAACTACAAAGCCTATGAGGGGAAACACTAATGCCAATAATCATGACTGAATACATTCTTCCGTCAGTGTGAAATTTTTTTAAACATCTATAGACCAGATCTGTGTCAACTTCAGGTTTCCAACCATTATAGAGAGCTTCAAATCTACGGGACACTACAGGAAGAGATAGTAATTTGAAGTAAGAAAAACAGAAAGTCGATGGCTTTGAATCTACATTGAAACAAGTGGAACCCGAAAGGACCAACCTTTGGAAGCACTGGATTGAATCTCTGGATAACCTCATCTACTCGGACGGAAACATTTCTCTGAGGATGTTTAGTAGCATTGATTCTGCTAAAGCTATCAAACTGATTCCACAAAGAGCATTACAACAAAAAATTACTTTACCACATAAACGAGGAGCGGAAACGAAATGCTTACAGGAGAAGACGGTTGAACAGTGATGAATCCTAAACAAAACGAGAGGAAAGAGATATGAGTCAGATCTGAAACAGAGATCGAAAGAGAGAAAGAGATGATAGAAATTACCAGGAGAGTGAAAGCCATTGTGAAGGCCGAGCAGGAACGCAAGAGGAACAAGCGTAGATAAGATCACCAGCACCAATACTCCAATAACCAGAACTCTCCACCGTCGTTTCCCTCCGCCTACTCCGCCTTTCATATCTCCGGTTCAGATTCAATCAATGCCTTTTTAAAATTACGAATCCATTGGATCTTTCTCTCCTCGATTAACACTCAAATCCACACTCTGGCAATGTATCTCTCGATCTTCCTTGGCTCTATAAGTGCTGCACTTTGCTCGATCGCATCGTCCCTTTCCTTTCCTTTCCTTTGCTTTTGCTACTTACACGGAACAAGGATGAGAGAAGAAGACACCCTACTCTGTTTTTCGCACGTGTGATACTCTCTCTGCCGTTCGATTATTCATCTAACTTCCAAGATCTATCTCTAGATCGTAACACGTGTTTTTCTCACACGGTGGTGACTTATTTTTCATTTTGTATTTGTTTTAATTACTAACAGTCTCCCCGACAAATCCAAAACTCTGGGATTGGGTCTATGAGGCTATGATAAGCCTAGCTTCTAAGGATTGGGTAAATCTATTGGGCCTCGTTTATGTTTTAGTGGGCTCTATGATTTGTTTGTAAGCCCTTTAGTTCGGTTTGCGGTGTATAAGTTGACCAAACAAGTTAACCAACCAACCCAAACCATCCAAAATCGGTTTGGTCAAATAATAAGAAAAAGACTTCCCGATCCCGAGTTTCTTACAAAGAGAAGAAACATCAGTCAGATAGAGAGATCTGATCTGTGTCCTCTGTAGATGTGAAGCAAACAAACAAACAAAGAAGAAAGCATCTGAGACCACCCAAAACAAAAGAGAAAAATGGTTTGGGAGAAAGAGAAGATCGTCGGAAGCTGTCTAATCGGAGGAGCTGCCTTCGCCGTAGGAGCTTCCTTCCTCCACCTCTTCCTCAAAGGCGACCTTCCTTTAGGCTTAGGCTTAGGTACACGTTTGTTCAGAAAACGCAAACCTGTTCGCGTTTACATGGATGGTTGCTTCGACATGATGCACTACGGCCACTGCAACGCGCTGCGACAAGCGCGTGCTCTCGGTGACCAGTTAGTCGTTGGAGTTGTTAGTGATGAAGAGATCATAGCTAATAAAGGACCTCCCGTTACCCCTCTTCATGAAAGGTATCTCTCTTTGTTCCTCGTATATCTAATTTGTTTTTAATTCGAGATGTCCTAACATAGAGACTATGAGCATCGGTAGTGGTAGTTTCTCAACGAAGATATCTTACTAAAAATAATAATATTATAATAAGAGAGTTTTTCAGAACCTCTAAATATCGAGAGACTCTCAATGCAGAGAAGGATTAATCAGTTATCGAGACTTAAAAACATAGTTTTATATCCGCGTAGCAACAAGTGTCTAACTAGTGTTGTGGGGGTTGTTTAGAACCAGGGTTGGTTAGCTGTCCGCCTATCACTAGACCATTCTATGTGTGGTGTTGTATATGTAATTGCCTTTAGGTTTTGTTTTCTGATTTATGTTGTTGTGTTAGGATGATAATGGTGAAGGCGGTGAAGTGGGTGGATGAAGTTATATCTGATGCTCCTTACGCTATTACTGAAGAGTTCATGAAGAAGCTGTTTGATGAGTATCAGATTGATTACATTATTCATGGGGATGATCCTTGTGTTCTTCCCGATGGTACTGATGCTTATGCACATGCCAAGAAGGCTGGGAGGTACAAGCAGATTAAGCGTACTGAAGGAGTTTCCAGCACTGATATCGTTGGTAAACTGAAGAAAGAAAGATACAAACTTGCATCGTTTCTTTATATTTTATAAAGTTTTGATTTATGTGTAGGTCGTATGCTTCTTTGTGTGAGAGAAAGATCTGTTAGTGACAGTCATAGTCGTTCCTCTTTGCAAAGGCAGTTCAGCCATGGGCATAATAGTCCAAGGTTTGAGGATGGAGTTTCTTCTGCTGGTACTCGCGTTTCACATTTTCTTCCTACTTCCCGCAGGATTGTTCAGTTCTCTAATGGCAAGGTATGCAAGTCTTAAAGAGTGTCCTTTTTATTAGTTCGTTAGTTGCCTGTATATCTACCGGTTATCTTACTCAGGCACATAGCTTAGATCTTTGGATATCTGTATCTCTTGTGATTTATGATCAAGTACGTTGAACAGTTATATGACCCTTTTTTCCTAATAGCTATCCAAGTGGCTCTTAGCTTACTTTACTCTTAGTTATTTTGATTCTTGAAGAGAATTGGTTCAAACCGCAGTATCAGCAATTTTCCTGATCGTTGTGTTGTGGGAACACTTTCTGGTTCACCCTTGGTTCTTCCCTTCTGAAACATGATTAGCAAGTTACTAGCTCACTCTTTCTATGAAAGTTTCAACAGTCGTTGGACATACTTTTATATGTTTATCTTTATTTTTTCTTTTAAGTGACAAAAGGTTGTTTCAGCTCTCATTTTATGCCTTAAACTCATACCCGCTATGTAACTTGATACTATTTTTCGTAGATAGATTCACGTTTCCCATACTTTTGTCATTTTACTTCATCTTTTCATTCCCTTTCTCATATTCTATCTGGAGTTGATCAATTTACATGCTTATGGTGGCAGGGGCCAGGACCTGATGCACGCATAGTTTACATAGATGGTGCGTTTGATCTTTTCCATGCTGGCCATGTTGAGGTATAGTAAGCTAAATTAGTGCAATTAAAATTTCAAGTCCTGATGCTCAGTATGCTATTCATTTCAAGATTGAGTTTCTATTTTTTGTCGACATATCTGAGCGCTAACCTATCATCTACATATGGATGCTTATCATATATGTTTGTCGACTGGTGTAACTAGAATTTCCAAAGTAATATTGAGCGACCATAACTAATTTTATTCTGCCAATGTTGATTTGTTGTTCTTGATATATCAATTTGTGCAGATTCTCAGGCGTGCTAGGGAGCTTGGAGACTTTCTTCTTGTTGGAATACATAATGACCAGACCGTGAGGTTCATAAAGCTCAATTTTGTCTGTCTGCTTTATTGTGTAATTGTCTTAGTTTTTATTTAGTTATCTTTTCTTTTCATTTCCTGGCAAGTATTATGGGGATATTAGTAGGCGATGTTAATTTTATGCAAAGCTAATAATATTTGTCCCATTTTGATATATCTAGTCTTGACTGTGTTGAGAAGTTTGCATGCGCATCTCTGATTAAAATCGTCTTACGTTGCTGTGCAGTGCTAAAAGAGGAGCGCACCGCCCAATCATGAATCTTCATGAAAGGAGCTTAAGTGTTCTGGCATGCCGCTATGTAGATGAGGTGATAATTGGTGCTCCTTGGGAAGTGTCAAAAGATACGGTGAGCTTACTCTGCCCTCTACTTGATAATACTCAAATGCCTTTCACGAGAGATAATTATGACAATGATTTGGATATTGTAGATAACGACCTTTGACATTTCATTGGTGGTTCATGGGACAGTAGCCGAGAGCGATGATTTTCAAAGGGTAAAACTAGATTCAGATATGAGGAAGTGTATATATATAGTAAGGTAAAAGACAAAGAGCTGCGTTTTCTAAGAATATGGTTGATGACTTGACAGGAGGAAGAAAATCCGTATGCTGTACCAATCAGCATGGGAATATTCCAAGTCCTGGACAGCCCTCTCGATATCACAACTTCCACCATAATCAAGAGGATTGTAGCGAACCATGAAGCTTATCAGGCAAGTTGCTATTCTTCTTATTGTTGGTGAACTTTACCAATGTGACTGTCTCACACAAAATCTTTGGTATTCTGTAGAAACGTAATTTGAAAAAGGAAGCTAGTGAGAAGAAGTACTACGAGCAGAAGGGTTTTGTGTCTGGCGACTGATGGAATCAAAATCTGTAAGCTTAGAGCTTCGCAAGACCCATCTTCTAATATAGGATGTTTTTGGATGAGACTACATATGACATTCTGTTCTCTAGTTTAGTTTACATAAAGAGGTCATTGATGGTTTTAGCACCAATTGCTTTTCTTTTGGTTTCTTTCACTTTTGGGGTGTTTACTGATTATGTTTTTAACTTTGGTTTTTTGCGTACTGCAAATAGTACAGGACTGTATCTGTTTAGTGTTTACTATCTCAAAATAAAACAAGGAACACTGTTAAAGGATAACACAGTTCTACAAAGAGATGTAAGACAGTTCCCTTTACTCATATTCTTACACTCTCAGGGATTGCAGTTAACTTGCGTCTTTTGTGACTTGCTCTAAACATTACATTGCAAAAAGTAAAATGCGTTACAACAAATGAGAGAGTAGTAACTAGATCAGACACAAGTGATGAAGCTTAGAGAGACTTGAAGTAGAGGTGATGGTCAGAGAAAAGAACCCTAAAAGCAAGCTTGCATCTACACTTCAATCTAATAACAAACCCATCTCCAGATCTCTCTATCCTCATCCCTTCTCCACAATCTTCTTTTTCTTCCTCTTCTTCATAAACATCATGGTTAGTCTCTTGGTGATTGATCTCCTCATAAGCATCATACTTAGTCTCTTGGTGAGTGACCTCCTCCACGTGATTGTTAACCATCTTCATATCCTGTTAATTTTTGTAGTAAACAACCAAAATTCAAGATTCACTATTAGTAGTTTAAACCGAGAAGAGAAGAAAATGCTTTTAATTATACTGCAAGCAACCTGTGTATCAAGATTCTTGGAAGCATACGGCGACGTTTCTTGCTTCTCTGAAACAGGGCTGGGAGTGAGATTCGGGTACAGAGTAGTGATGGTGGTGGAGTGAAGAGGAGAGGTGATAAAGAGTGGGTCTTGAGAGGGGGAGAGTCTCCTGCGTTTAGGCTGATCGGATCCGTCGGAAACAGGGGAGGAGCGTTTCAAGGGGCTGATAATATCAGGAGGAGGAGAAACGGGCGAGAAGAAGGAGTGGTAAGGTGGGGAGGAGAGGCGGAGGAGTGAGAGATCAATGTCGTTGATGCTCAGATTCTTACGTTCTTGAAACTCCTCTTGCATCATCATCATCATCATCTTTTCCTTCTCGCTAGTTTCTCTGGTAACGAAAACAAGTGTGTTCGGTTTGAATATATAGAGAGATTAACGTAACGACTAACGAATCAAAAAAGGCGCGCGGCTTGAAGTGATTCTATCCGTGTTCGGTTTACATATTCCGGTTCAGGTGGGAGAGCTTCCCAAAATAAATTTGGATGAAGATATAAATTTCGACGAATAAATTTTACTACTAAAGTAAATAGTAACAATCAATTTATTATTAACGATGAAATATGATTTTAAATAAATTTCTACGTGAGTAAGTCATAATATATTATTTTTACAACTGTCTAAATTGTTATTGATCTTTTTAAACCAAGGTTTATGATGACAACCAAAGTGAAAAAAAAAAAAACTAAATGACAAATGTTTAGCCTCTGTCACATATGCGTAAGGTGTACAACTACAATAAGCTTTGGTCTCTCACTACATTCCTTCTTCAGAAGACAATGTTCTTCAAGTTTTCTCATGGCTAAAGCATTTCACATCTCCCCACACTCTGTAATAACAACAGAAAGCTTAGGCCGGTTGTTGGGTCCAACAGCCACGTTCTCGATCTTCCGCACCACCAATAAACCATCTCCAAGCACTCTCTGTACATCAAAAAGAAGAATTTGCAATGAGTCATAACAACACTGTGTTCATGATTCAATGTTTCTGCTGCAACTATTTATGGCTTTGAAGTTTTCCTAGTGAGACAATCTTAGTTATAACCACAAAAGGAGAAGTAAGCTTCTTGGTCTAATAATCATTTAATGCGTGGATGTGAAAAGAGGACATACCCCAAAGACAACGTGCTTGTTGTCAAGCCAGTCGCATTTTGCACAGCTGATGAAGAACTGCAATGCAAAGAGCAAAGGTGTAATTATAGACTAAATGAGAACATTGTATGCTCAACCAGCTAGTACTAACACATCCTACTTTCTCTTTCAAGCTTTTACAATTTATAATATCAGATTACCATCATAGCCTCACTGCTTTGCATTGTAAGTAAGGCCATTACAATGAGACTGAAATTACCTGGCACCCATTTGTGTCTGGCCCACTATTTGCCTACAAGAAAAGAAAGAGAACCGTAACATTAGTGATCATAGTCATGAGTACATTATCAAATACAGAGTTTGACTCATGAATAAAGAACAAGTGAAAGGGAACTGACTCAACATATTCACTTAGACAAAATTCAGAAAAGCTAAAAGCATACCATGGAGAGCAACCCTGGTCCAGTATGTTTGGCAGTAAAGTTTTCATCATCGAACTTTGGCCATATATTGACATGCATCCACTCCCATCATTCTGCAGAGTTTGAGCACTTAGTAAGAAGAGAAGAAACCAAAAGATTCTAGTAACGAAGGCTACATTTAAATGCAAAGGGTAATTACTGACCTTAAGAAAATCACCACTTTGAATCATAAAATCTTTGATGACTCTGTGAAACTGACATTCTTTGTAACCAAGAGGCTTTCCAGCCTTTCTGCATTCTCACACCAACAAAGCCGATTGAATCAAAGATGGGAGTAAGTACTCAGAGCTGTCCACTCATCTCTCTCAAATTACAATTAGCCTGAACATTATTGATCTAACGCTTTAGCTAGCAAATTGCAAGAAACAACACAAACGCTAGACTCAAGCATGAAACAAGCAACAAGTGCAAGACTTTATGCTCTAAAACTTCTCACAAATCTCTCTGTGGCGATGCAACATACCTGAGTTCACCAGTACAGAACTGCCTGAAAGTTGAAAGGACAAGGCTTTACTTAAGAATCAGAGGATATAGAGAAGTAGAACAGAGAGAGAGGGAGGACCTGAAATTTTCAGCTGTTTTGGGAGCAATGTCAGCGAAAAGCTCCATCTTGATACCACCAATAGAGACGTCGAAGAAGACGACTGGATTTTTAGGGTTCGGTGGTCTGACGTGCCACTCCACGTTTCCACCGCCGCTCGAAGGAGCTGCTGATGCTGCTGTTGGTGCAGCCACGATTCCTCCTCCTCCTCCAGAACTCATCAGACTCAAACTTTTCTTCTTCAATCTCTCACTGCCTTCTGAAACAAAAGAAGGATACTTTCTTCTTCTTCCTCTCTGTCTCTTCTGCTTTATTGATCGAATCGATTCTCTTAACTCTCTCTCTCAGTTTTTCCGACCAACGACTAACTAAACAGTGGTGAGAAAGAAAGCTGTTCTGTGTTATTGGGCTTAGATTCGTACTTACTTGGGCTTCGAACCTAGTTGGTAACATTTGCAATATAACCCTCCAACTTTCTATTTGTTTGCCAAAAAGTCTTTTTGGTTTTTCACATGAAAAAAAAAAACGATTTGCATGTAAAAATAAACTGGTCCGTTACATATTTTCTTGAGATATTTTGCAGATAGGATTCTGGAGATTTCCTAAAAAAATGAGTGGCTCTTGTCATCTCCAACCAAATCACATAACAAGGGCTCATCCTCCCCACAAAACCCTTTTTCCTCCTGTGTTTTTGGAGTCATCTTCTCTCATCTTTTGAAGGTCTCTTTCTCTGTGATATCCTAAAACCCTTCCCATGGCCTCTATTTCTAGAGTTTTGCCAACAGAAGGCAGAGTAAGCCAATGCACTTCCTGGCTTCCTTCTCTTACTACAAGGAGATCTCAAACTCAATCACTAGGTATGCATATACATAATACCAGAGACCCTTCTCTTTCGTTTTTTGTTTGCTGAATCATTTTTGTGTGTGTTTTCAGATTGTGTCAAGTTGTTTCCAGTTAGTAACGTTGGACTAAGTTTGAGGGTTCAGAACAGTAAACCTTTAAGCTCTGTCTTTGCTCTTGAATCAGCTTCCTCCAGGTATATTTGGGGGACTAGATAGAGTTCATGCATTGATGTGTGTTGAGTGTAATGTTAGTTTCTAAGATGTTTTTTCATTGTAATTTTACAGAAGCAGCCGAGTTGCTTGCAATGCTGCTGCAGATTTGTCAGGTGAAGGCAGTCCTAAGGAACTTAGCCAGTACGAGAAGACTATTGAACTTTTGACCACCCTTTTTCCACTTTGGGTACTTTTTACTTGACGTTGATGAACTCTATATGCATGCATTTGATATCTCAAAACTGTGAATGTGATGCTTTTTTGTTTGTTTGTTTCGGTGTGCAGGTTATTTTGGGAACACTTGTTGGCATCTTCAAGCCATCTTTAGTATGCTTCTTCTTTTTGTTTATGTATTAACCATCTGTGTTTCTCCTGGCGTAATAGACTTAGTGTCTCTTTTTGTAGGTTACATGGTTGGAAACAGACCTCTTCACTCTAGGTCTGGGGTTTCTCATGCTCTCTATGGGGTTAACTCTCACCTTTGAAGATTTCAGAAGGTGTTTACGTAATCCATGGACGGTGAGACCCAATGAATGAACCACTACTGTATCTATTCTTTACTCTAACATACGTTAACATTTTTGGAGTCCTTCTGCAGGTTGGGGTTGGTTTTCTTGCACAGTATATGATCAAGCCAGTGCTAGGTTTTCTCATTGCAATGGTATTTTTCTCTGTGATGAATTTTATATGGCTATTGATGATCGTCAAGGAGGCAACTAATACAAACCTTTTCTGTTTTTCTTTAGACTCTTAAGCTTTCAGCACCTCTTGCGACTGGTCTTATCTTGGTCTCATGCTGCCCTGGAGGACAGGCGTCCAATGTTGCAACCTACATTTCCAAGGGGAACGTAGCACTCTCTGTACTCATGACAACGTATATATACTTTTGTTTTCACTTGTTTTTCTTTTTTGTTCTTGAATGTCGTTAGATGCCTAAGTTTCCAATCCTCTAATGTCTAGGTGTTCAACCATCGGGGCTATTATAATGACTCCTCTTCTCACTAAGCTTCTTGCTGGCCAGCTTGTTCCAGTTGATGCGGCTGTGAGTTTTCTTTCCAAGTATTTTGCTATAATTGTAGTAGCTTATAAAAACATTTCATTAAGCCAGAATATGATCTATCTTAATCCAGTGCAAGTTATTGAATGATTAAAGTAGAAAGAAGCAAAAGTATAAGTGTATAAGGAAAGCTTATGTATCCACTTTGTTTATATCAGGGACTTGCTCTTAGCACTTTTCAAGTAGTGTTGGTGCCTACTATAGTTGGAGGTAAGTATTATGCTCAGATATTTGTAGAACAATTCATTTGCCTATCCTCCTTAGGGACTTAAACTCTTTATATGCATTGTGTGACAGTTCTGGCCAATGAGTTCTTTCCTAAATTTACGTCAAAGATTATATCAGTGACACCTTTAATCGGAGTTATTCTCACCACTCTTCTCTGTGCTAGCCCTGTAAGTAAATTCATACAACCAGAAACAGTTCTTTATTGAATGTTCAGGAGTGAAAGTAGTATTGACTCTTGAATTTTTTTTGCTCTTGTGAAAAGATTGGACAAGTTTCAGAGGTTTTGAAAACACAAGGAGCTCAACTTATACTCCCGGTGGCACTCCTTCATGCTGCAGCCTTTGCTATTGGCTATTGGATTTCAAAGTTCTCTTTCGGGGAGTCCACTTCCCGCACCATTTCTATAGAATGTGGAATGCAAGTAAGTTCATTTCTCCTACACCAATATGTATATTGCCGTTTTGTGTTGTTATAATTTCTTATTTGAGAAACTTTGTTGTTCTTTTGTAAACCGCAGAGTTCAGCGCTGGGGTTCTTGCTAGCACAAAAGCATTTCACAAACCCTCTTGTGGCTGTTCCTTCTGCAGTCAGTGTCGTATGCATGGCTGTAAGTTTACCATAGGCATTATTTTCTGAACCAAGTGTTTGTGTTCAATGGCATTGTTGTAACTATGTTGTACTGCATTCTGCAGCTCGGTGGAAGTGGCTTGGCTGTGTTCTGGAGAAACCAACCGATTCCTGAAGATGACAAGGATGACTTCAAAGAATGAATGAAGTAGGAGAATCTATTTGTGTGGACTGTTGTATTGTTTGTAGACATGCTCTCTTGTGTTTTATTGAAAAGACATAAAACAAGATCTGTGTTTAAAAGACAAAAACAAGATCTTGCATGTTGAATTTGTTGTCTATTTTTGTTTTGGTTATCATGCTGAACCAGATTATCCATCTATTTGTTGTCAATTTTGTTTTGGCAAGTCATCGCCTCTGCTGAGCCAAAGTATCCGTTTCGGACTTGATATGCAAGCTAGCCCAAGACTTTAGCAAAAACACATTAAACTCGCTTGGATGACTGATGTGATTACACCCAAGGCCATTATCACATTAAGCCTGAAGTTTCATTTCCTTCTTGGCCCAACATTTGAACCACTCAGTGACACCATGACCATCAAGTTTGTAATGCAGTAGGCTTGTTTTGATCAGACACAAGTAACATCGGTCCTAACTTATCTCAGCAGTTGAGTATTTTGGTTTAGAAACCAACGAAGAACGGAAATGAAAACTCAAATACAAGTGAAACAAAGATAAAGTCGGTGGGGAAGCCATCCATTGTCAGACAATGCTACTTTCATAATTCCACACGTCAGTATTACCACTTCAGCAGAATCTACTCGGTACAGTTTAAGAAGGTATCTTACATTAGCCAAATGATCTCATCCCTCTGTATCCATTCGAACCAAACCTATCCTCATTTCTTCTATTACCCTCAGCGTCTCGATAGTTTGATCTCTTCTAATTCTCATCAGCCTTCCCATTCTCACTACTTAGTCCATTGTCCACCTCCATCTCCTTCGATGATTCATCAGCTAACTCTGGCTGCATCTTCTTCTCAGATTCACCATCTTCACCTACAACTGAATCACTCTCCATGTCCTGATTACCGTCTTCTATTTGTGGCATGTTATTCTGGTATTGCTCATACACGCCCTGTGCCTGTCCCCCAGAAAGAAAACAACATACATACATGAAACAAACCAGTTTCCAAACAAAACAAAATTAGTTATCCAAGCAACTAGTTTTGTGTCTTTACCTTGTAGAACTCGTTCATCCTATCGTGAACTATGTGTGCCATCTCTTCAACATCATGAACA
The DNA here is from genome assembly GCA_905132765.1 of Moricandia arvensis. Taxonomy (NCBI): domain Eukaryota; kingdom Viridiplantae; phylum Streptophyta; class Magnoliopsida; order Brassicales; family Brassicaceae; genus Moricandia; species Moricandia arvensis. The sequence goes on along the minus strand of CAJHQP010000218.1, from coordinate 134,679 downwards.
AGATAAGGATTTCCAACTTCCTCCACCGCACGATCTGTATACGCTGATGTGTTTTCACTCAGGTTGAGACCGAGCCGATCGGGTCTTTTCAGAAGAAGTTGAAACGTTGGTTGCAGTTCATAGCATTGTTCAAAGAGGGAGCGGCGGCAGAACACATAAAGACCGAGCCGAGCACGTGACATTGCAACTACCAACCTTCTCACATCACGTAGATGTCCAACAAAGCGTGTTCGGACAAGAGACAGCAAAATAAAATCATTCTGTTGTCCTTGGAACTTGTCCACTGTAGTCACCTGAGTAAAAACAAAACCGAGAAATCAGAACACCAAAATAGACCAAGTCATTACATGATAAATATCGTATGAACATGTAATATATACTTGAATGGATATTTTACCTTGCTAGGCGGGCCGATGAAAGGATAGGGAACACATCGACGGTTGATAACATCACGGATTAAGAGCTTCTGACCATTATATGTCGTCAATATTGATATCTTGTTAGCAGGATATCCTAGCAATCTCATGTATATATAGACACTGACGATATATTCAGCTTCTCCCTGATTTTGATAAAACCATGGAGATGGTGTTGACTCTCCTCTCCCTTCATAATCAGGCACATTGATCAACTGATACTCATATGAGAATCCAGCATTTGCTCTATGGAAGATGGGTGCTTCCTTAACAATGGAAAGGTCTCCCAAGTCTCTGTATCTCCAGTTGTATAGTTTAGCTAAGCTTGGCCTGGCTCTTCCTTGAGCATTAAGCTCAATATAAGGAATACCAAGACGCACAAACCTTGTAAACAGACTCTGATCCATGTGACTATATTTCTGGAAAGCCATATTCTTCACCACGGGAGGAAGCTGGTGGTGATCACCAATCAATATACAGCGCTTGAGTCGTGCATGACCATCTTCTTGCTTCTGAAGCAACATTGGTATGAAAGTCTCAATTTCCAAAATCTGAGCACTTTCTTCCATCAATAAGTTATCATACTTGAACCCCAACTTAAGAAAATCTCTCCTCTTTAATGCTGCATGAGTACACGTCATCGCTACAATCTTGGCTTGTTTGGTCATCAGGTAATTTGCTCTATCAGCAGTTGATTTGAGCAGTTCAAAGGCCCTACACTCTTCTAGCTCTTGGAACACAGTCTTGAGATGAGAGAAACAACCTTGAGCTGCCCTCATGTCTTTCTCAAATGACTCCCCAGTAAAAACAGGCTTAGGCGTGTCTGAGAAGAATTCTTTGAACGGGAAGCGATCTTGAACAAAAGATGGATTGTTTTCATTTCCAACACAAGCAGCAAGAAATAGCTCCCAACGCGAGTAGACATGAAGCAACCAGAAATACCCAGCTGTTTCACAAGTATAACCTACATCCTCTGGAATTTGAAGAGATCTTGCTAGTCTCTCAACCTCGCTGAGCAGTTCTAAACGTCGAACAAGCATGGCATTGACACGGCCTTGTCTGCTAAAGTCAAGATCAGTGGCAAGCTCTTGTTCACCTTGACCCAAACGAAGTAGATACCGCGCTGGCACATCCCTCTGAAAAACCAAACCCATGTATTAGAACCCATAAAAGTTTTAAACCATAAGATACTACTCCGTATAAGAAAAAAAAACGCAGAGAGATGCCAGCAGTACCTCCATTATCTTCTCAAAAAGATCATTCAAAGCCTGATTTGAATGAGTGATAATTAAGGTCCTTTGCGAAGGACAGTTGTGATATAGCACATTTAAGATTTGCACTGCTGTATCAGTCTTTCCTGTACCCGGTGGACCCACCACCATAGTTAGCCCAGGCTGAATACCAGAGATAATCGCTCCAACCTGCAGGACAATAGTAGGCATGGTTTGATCACAATTTGCAACTAAAAATCATACACCTTGAATCCAAACCATACGTTGAATAGCGTGAGGAAAAATTCTATCGATGAGGGGTAAAAATGTTTTTGAACATCAGGTAAAAGTTTCTCCGAACAAAATTGAATAGCATGAGAACAATATCGTTCAAAGAGTTACTATGCACAATGAGTTGGTATAAAGATGATGAGTAGCATTTTCGTATGACTTCTCCTATAAGGATATACTAGGATCGGACCCGCGCGCCCGCGCGGGTGTTTGTTTTTAATATACTTATAAACATTTCAAAATACGTCAATTTTATTTTCTTTTAACGTTTTCATTTGTGTTACTTTAGCAATTTGTTAAAATTATTTTTTTTCATTATTGTATTGTCTTATCTATTTTTTTATTGGATGTATGTTAAAATTAGATGAATTCTAAGATGATCAATTTCTCATTATTCAAAGAAGTTTCACGAATAGCAAAATCTTAAGAGCATAGCAGCACAAAATAATAACCAAATGGTCTTAATAAAAAAAGTATACTGCTCTGAGGATGTAGAGATTAATAGTACCTGCGTAGGTGTAAATTTAACTGAGTTCTGCTTCGGCTGGTCCTGAGGATAAGGCCCTGGGTCAGGTGGGGTATATGCCTCAACAATAAGTTTCTCCTTTGGGGATACATCCACCATATCAGCATTGTCTGCTGGATTTATTTCAGATATCTTATTTCCAGAAAGAGCATTAGCATTCCCTTTTAGTGTCTTTGGAAGAGTGATTCTAAAGGGGGGCCTTGGATCCAGAACTTCATCACCATCAGAATTGACGAAAGATACCTAACATGCAAGAGTTATGTGAGACATGGAAAAAGAAGCAGTTTCACATAGAACCATATACCAAAGAAAATAATTACTAACCTCATAATCTGGAAAACTTTCCTTGAGATGATTTGCATCAAGGAAAGTATCTTTGAAGTCCACGGTTTTCAATAGGTTTGGCATATTAGGCCACTGTGCAGCAGCAGGGTTTCCATACCCAAGAAATACGTTATGCAACCACTCCGGAACAATACAATATTCATTCATGAGATCTCTGATAGATTCCAGAATAGCCTTGAAGTTGTTCTCTTTTGGTTTTCTCCTCATTAGCACATTAAATGTGCCATACACATCCTCAGCACCTTTTTCAGCAATGTCTGTAACATCTATGTGATACTGCGCAGCATCTAAAGCGACAGTCACAGTCCTCATTTCACCTTTTGGGGGCTTCCATTCATCCCGTTTAACTTTTCCAGTAAAATCATTCATTAAATTTCCTTCCTCGTCACGGATATCAATGACTTCACAACCACGAACATACTGAAGCCCAAGCCTCTGTGGCACTGTAGCTTTATCAGCTTCCTCCGCACCTAATGGCTCAAATGAAGGGCGTATACAAAGCAAAAACAGTACATCATGCTCTTTAAGGGAATTCCATTCAGATCTTATCTGTGTTCTGTAACTTTTGATACTGAAGGTAACTTCTGCAGTCACAGATGACGGCTTCTCTTCTCCAATATTCGGCTGCTTCACTTGAGAGATTTTGAATCCACTAATCGGAACGGCCATTCTTGACCAACCACGAAAAGCAGTTTCTCCCTCGTTATCAATGTGTGCAAGAAGATGTGGTACAGCTTCCTGTATATCTTCACGAATCTCATAAGTAGATTCTAGACGGAAGAGATTGAAGTTTCTAAGGAGGTAATCGTGAAGGGTTAGAAACTGAAGATTAAGCTTTGGGAGAGCAAGGCAGCCTTCCCCAGAATAGTTAATGCTTGGAATAACACTTTCGTCCCACATGATTTGCTCATTTGGATACAAAGGCAGAGCGTTTATGGCTTCTTTCTGAGATTGTTGCTTCTCAAAGGAGGAGACGACGACCTCTGTCAGAAAATCCTTACTATCTGCCCATGGATCATTTCTCGAAACCAGTTTAAGCTGTACAAAAGCAAATGAAAATGAGATTTAATGGTGGCAAGGCGTATTATTGTTGTAAGTTAAGCTACGGAACAAAAATATATTAATTAAAAAAAAACAAAAATCAGCAGCAACAAGATCCATAAAGATGTGAACCTTCCAGATATATACCTTTGAGCAAACAACATCCCTTAAATCTTCAAGAGAAAGCGCAGACAATCTCTTCCGAAGATCAGAACTCTTGTGAACCGAACCAATATTAGCCAAAGCCACATCTCGCAACTAAAGCAAACAAGATAACAAAAAAGAAGGTGAGAATTTAGAGAAGAAAACCCCAAAATAATATTAGAGAACACGGAAGAATGTAGATTGAAGGCTTCAAATTCGATCAGTAACAAAATAAAACCCTGGTACGCAAAACTAACTATCTATTAGAAAATCATGGTTACCAGTAAATACCTTAGGTATTTTCTTAAAGGCAAGGAGCTGAAACGCCATAAAACGATCGTAATGAAATTGAAGAGCTTCATCATCAGTTAATTGTGTTCCATCATGATCTTTAATCTCAAACTTTTCGTAGAACTGTAACAAGTCAACCAATTGGGCGAAAAGCTTCCCCTTTTCATGTTTGTATAGGACACTCAGTCGACATTTGGCAACAACTGCTATATCCGCCACAAGAGGTCTTAAGTATCTGTAACAACAAAAGATGAAGAGATGAATTAAAAAAGATCGAGTAAATGAATGGTACAGAGATAGACACGGCGTGTCAAGATTAATAAGACGATACTATCAGGACCAGAAAAAACCCCTAGAACGCAGAATACAGATTTTGACCTACTACAAATAACTTGCAAAGAGTCCCTGGTGTTAACTATTAATACCTTCTTGTTGGAAGTTGGTTCAGCATATCAATGAGAAATTCCATGAATCTCTCGCAATATAAGACAGAAGAATCATCTACCAATTGAAATCCAGCAGTATCATCACCCTCATCCGCAAAAACTTCGTGATCAAGAACCTGGAATAAAATATATGAAGTATGAACCTTGCATAGCTACACGAAAATAATTGATGAACATAAACCACTTCAGCTAAATAAAAAGGTATATTACCTCAACAAATTCTTCTATTAGACTTCGTACAAAATTTGCTTCAGGTGATAAGGATGGATCAAATTGCTCTCCTTTTGACATTGCCTCAGCTGCCCACTTCTTTGATAACCTCTTCCACTTTTTTATTAGATCAGGTTGAAGGCAGAGCTCCATCTACAGTTGTGAAAATAACGATGATATCAGAGCCCCTACAAAATATTATACCATCTTCAACAAAATCCATGTGAAGGTATCCCCTACCTGGAAACGTCCATAAGACAAACTATGCCAAGATTGTAATCCTGCTAGACTTAGAACAGTCTCATTAACCACGGCGTCTTCCAAACTCTGTAACATCAACCAGATAAAGATATTTAAGAAAACCAAAAAAAAAAAAGCAAAAAGCTACGATCTTCGCAGCAACGTGAAACAAAAGGTTGTACGAAGTAGCAAACAGTTCTATTGTCAGCGATTACTGCTTACTATATAATGTATTTATGATCTTGAGCCATGTGCAGCAGCAATCAAATACAGTTTTGCTACCGATATAACAAAATTATATTCAAGAAACAGAACAAACCTGGAAAGCATTGATCATGAAGACCAAATAATTTGTCTTCTCAGCAATAGTCAAGTCTCTCCCCTACAATAGTAACCCAAAGACAACATGAATATACGAATGGTTTAACACTTGGGGATAATGATTTATCACTATGCCCCCAAATCTATAGCAAAGTCTAAAGCAGTGATATGTGAATCCATTAAAGCACAAGTAGAATCCAAAATCATCTGAAAAAAGTAGATCACGAACCTCTTTAAGGCGGAGAACCTTCTGAAGGAACTTCTTGAATAGATCTTCACGATCATGAAAGCAAATCCAAGCTGCCACATTCTCCCGGAACTACAAAGTATGAAGCGGGTTAAAGTTTCATCATATTGCAATCAGTGAAGTGCAAGGAGAGCAAAGCTTACCTTCTCGTTAATCATAAGAATCATCGACATAGCATGCTCAAACGTAGCCGTCTCAGGATCGAAATTAGGCCACAGATAGTTCTCCAAGTACTGACTCACTTCCAGAACCATCACTCGCTGCAGCGGAACCGGTTTCCTGCCACTAGTCACCTTCAGCTCCGTCGCGTAAATCTCCTTGACAACTTCCGGATCGAACGGTTTCTCAGGCAGCTTGCCTCCGGTCTTGATCCAGCTCTCCTCGGCGATCTTCGTCAGCCTGTCCTGCTGAATCTCCGATAGAGTGATGGAGCTCGGCAGATTGGATCCAGGCTTCGACTCGAGTGGCTTGTCAGCGGGATGGTTAGGTGTCTCGAGTGGATACTCGGCGACTCTGTGGCGCTTGAAGTCGTAGGTGCCTGTTCCATAGACCTTTGTCATCTTTACGCGGAAGATGGATGATAGTACGGCGGGATTTTTAGGGCTTAAGCTTCGCGGAGGAGAAGCTCGTCGATGTAGAAGATAAAAGGCGGTATTAACGACCCGACCCGAGTTTTGTTTATAGTAAGCTGGGCTTGGGCCGAGATTTGAGCTCAAGAAGTGTTTTAGTTAAATATCAAACCAAACCGGAAACCGAAGATTTTCTTCGATTCGAACCGGAGTAATGTTTAATTTAGACTAATCAGTAAAGAGGTCTCTATATATAATGGTAGCTATCTAGGTTGGTTTCTCTATATATATCTCTGTCCCCTCAGTCCCACCAGCGGCTAATAAAGCAATCATGAATAGAGCAAAAAATTCAGATTCCATCCCAATAGATCTCATTCTAGCGATACTCTTAAGATTGTCTTCAAAATCAGTAGGGAAGTTTCACAGCGTGTCCAAGCTATGGAGATCCATCACTACAAGAAACAAAGTCATTTGCGAGGGCCAAAACCCTTGCAATTCCCTTGCAAATCGCTATTTGCGAGTGAATTGCGAATAAGCAAATTCCCTCGCAAATCATTAGTCGCAAATTAAAAACACTCGCTAATCCCTTGCAAATTTGCGACGGAATATATTCTCTCGCAAATTTGCGACGGAATATATTCTCTCGCAAATTTGCGAGGACTTTATAATCTCTCGCAAATCTGCGACGAAAATTCTAATGCTTGCAAATTTGCGAGAAAATGTTTGCGTCGCAAATTTGCGAGGGATTAGCGTTGGAATTTATTCGATTGCAAATTTGCGAGCGAGTGTGGTCCTTGCAAATTTGCGAGCGAGTGTGGTCCTTGCAAATTTGCGAGTGAATGGATTCATTGCAAATTTGCGAGTAGACTTCTTTCTCACGCAAATTTGCGAGTCATTTGTGAAATTTTTTTTCCTCGCAATATATTATTATTTATATAATTTCAGATTAATTTTCTGTATTTATGTATTATTATTTATATATATATATATATTTACATTCATATTTTTTAAAAACAAAAATATTCTTGATAGATAAATATAAATCCAAGATTCATTACAAAACCATTTTAAATAGACATAAGTTTTAAGAATAAAACTAAATAAGTTCTAGATCATTACAAAAATATAACTAAGATGCAAAGAAATCTAGATAGCATCAGATTCATCATCATCTCCAGAACATGTGCTTTCAGAGTTGTGGGAAGCCATGGTAGCAAGAATGTCTGCCAAAGTAGAATCTTTGGAAGCTAGATGATTAACAACAGCGTTAAGTTTCCTGATTTGATCACCTTGGCTCTGAAGTAAAATAGATTGTTCGTTGATGATCTTCTTCAAAGACTGGTCTTCAGAACTGCTAGCAGAAGAAAACGAAGTAGGAGTAGAACCTAAAGATTTACTCATAGAACCCACTCCATACATTCGTCCCTTTTTGCGGGGAGCAAACTACATAGGAAAATTTCAGAGATCAATATCAAATTAGACTCTAAAGAATTGAGATTGAGAGCTGTAAAAACATATACCTCACAAAAGATCTTATTCTTTTCTACTTGAGAGAGGCCACCAGACCCTATGCTCTCAGGATCATCAGCAGCCTGAGATAACTGTTGCATTTTAAATGTCACTTCGTTGTAGAGCTGTTGAGATTTGCCATCGATGAAAGATCCATCTGGCTTTCGTTTTGTGATCTCGAGAACCCCAAGCAGGTCTGGAATAGAACACCCAGTTTTCTCAGCCTACAGTTAAAAATATTTAGTGAAAAAATGACTACAAAAGAAGTAAAATAAAATAAAAAAACAGCAAAAACTTACAATCATTCTCGCACGGGCTCTGAAAGAAATCTGTCCAGAACGATGCTTTGACGGTCCATGTCCATCAGGGTCAGAGTAACGGGCCGCCCGACTGTTACAACTCCGAACTTCAGTGCCCGGATCTTGCCAATAAGTGACAAGACCAGCCCAAACAAGTGGGTCAAACCACACAGGCATAGACAATTCCACCGTGCTACTTGGCGAGACAATTGAAGTTTCAATTTGGCCTCAAAAGATTGGCGGACGAACTCTGTTAAACCTGATTCCCAATGGTACATTTGCTGAGAAAATAAAAAAACAAATTAATAGACATAAATGAACATAAAATTAAAATTTTAAAAAATAAAATTTAGAAGAAATTAACTGAATTACCGCAAAGGTATTAAACCAACGTCCGATGACATTGTGAGGGGTTTGCTTCCAATTAGCATGCGGTTCTTTGAAATCTCTTTCAAAGATTTGACGGACTGAAGCAGCTACTTTACCGTCCTCATCAAACCTAATACAGGAAATTGAAACAATAGTAATAAGATAATTTTAATAATGCAAAACCACTTATCTAGATATACCAGAACCATTAAACTAAGGGGGGTTAACGATAAGATTTTAAAATATGTATGACAAAAAGACAGCTTTGATTCTTTACTAATGTTACACAAATAATTGATATTTTAACATTTACCCATTTTAACTTTTAACCACGTATCTTATTGTTTATCCATAAAGTAATACGTAAACAACAATATACAAATATCAAAGAAGATTAATGAGATCATCGGTGCCTCCATATTCTTCTCCATTATTATCGTCATATCTAGTTTATCTATTTCCATATATTTGTTTGTTTTCTTTTTCTTTTACTACCATAACCAATATATATGCTTGCAATAGCATATGTATGAGGTCATGTAACCGACACCACCATATGGGACCAACCACTCATTCTTCTTTTTTCTCTGTATTAATTTTTATACTACATCATTCATGAAAAACTATGAAAAACCATACCTTTGCAGCACACGGCGGCGAGCTGGTGAGACAGCAATGGCGACGAGCTGGTGAGACAGCAACGGCATCGAGGAGAGAGAAGGAGACGACGAGACGGTGAGACAGCCAACGAGGAGACCGAGGTCCGGCGAGAGAGAGGGTGAGAGATAGAGATTCAGATCCGGCGAGAGAGATGGTGAGACGAGACCCGGCGAAACCCAGAGACAGAGAGCATGCCGGAGTGAAGAACAAACGGAGGGAAGATGTCAAGGCGGAAGGGAGCAGGGATGGCTGAGAGAGGAGGTGAAGATAACACAGAAAAAAAAATTAGGGTCTGTTTTTTTTTTCTTGCGGCTGAAAAGAAAAGGAGAAGTGTTAAGTGTCCATATATATATATTAAACCTAGATACTTATGTTTTGTCGGTAAGTATTTTGGGCTTTGGTTTTTTTTTAAATGTTTTGCATGTAGTTGGTTTGTGCAATGGGCCATAGAATTCAATTGTGTTGGTTGTGCAATGGCCATATAATTCCATTTAAATAATAATATAATTTATCAAATTCTGTATTTACAAAATAAAATACTTTTAAAAAGAAATTTACCTAACTTTGTAAAACAAACAAAAGCAAAACAACAATATTTAGTATAAAAACACAGATTTATGTTGTTAACAGCCGGACAAAACAAAAACAAAAAAAAACAAAAAAAAACAAGGGAATTACAAGGGAATCCTCGCAAAATTCATGCAATTTGCGAGTGACTTGCGACGATTCCCTTGCAATTCCCTCGCAAAATGTTAATTTAAATATGTTTTAGGGATTCGTTTGGGGTTTTGTTAAGTGTTTGGGAGACCTTTACGGATTGTCTATATTTCATTATTGGAAATGATATTAAATATCAATTATATATTTTGATGGTTTGATATATTAATTAAAATCTCGGAATTTCTCTTTTCTATACATAGCATACTAAAATTTTAAAGTTATAGAATGATATACATATAAAATTTTAAATGTTTCTACAAATGAATTGCGAGATAATTGCAAGGGAATTCTCGCAAAACTGTTGCAAATCTGCGAGTGTTTTGCAAGGATTCTCTTGCAAATCCCTTGCAAAACTATAATTAATATGTTTTAGAGATTCGTTTGGACTTTTCATACCAGAAAATTTTTGGCCTTGCTCTATGCATCTCGAGAATTTTGACACATATCCATCTGGAAACTTTACATCAGAATTTACCCATTCGAATAACCTCTGCTTCGCCACTCCAGACAATCTAAAATTTGGAACTGGTAATTTTCCTTCTCTTGTCACATGCAGCTCTGGTCTTGCACATAACTCCGGTAAATCCAATCTCGATTCAAATTATCTTTACTTTTTCCCTTCACATTCAATATAGTGTTCATGATATTCTCAAAAAATTCTTCTCTATGTGCATGACATCAAGGTTGTGCCGTAAAAGATGATCCTTCCAATATGGAAGCTCCCAAAATATACTCTTCTTATGCCAATTATGAGATCTCGTATATCCGTCTGGCATGTTAGCTGGAGTGTGCCAATTTCCCCCAACTTTACATGTCTCTTGAGCAAAGTAATACTCAATCTGATCCAACAAAGTTGCTCCTGATTGCATTACCGGGGGAGGAACATGCACTGCCTTGTTTTTCCTAAACAATTTCTTGTTCTTACGATAGGTATGATGTGGTGGAAGAAACCTACGGTGACAATCAAACCAACATGACTTCCTTCCATTTTTTAGCTGAAAAGCATCTGACCTATCCATACAATATGGACATGATAATCTTCCATGCGTTGTCCAACCCGATAACATTCCATATGCGGGGAAGTCACTTATCGTCCACATAAGCACTGCACGCATATTGAAGTTCTCCTGCTGCGAGTAATCCCATGTCCGCACACCACAATGCCACAACATTTTTAGCTCATGGATCAAAGGTTGCAGAAATACATCTAGCGCTCGCTTTGGATGTTTTGGACCAGGCACTAGAATACTCAAGAACAAAAATTCTCTTTGCATGCACATCTCCGGAGGAAGATTGTATGGCGTCAAGATGACAGGCCATAAAGAGTATTGCCTTCCAGACATACCAAATGGACTAAATCCATCTGTGCATAGGCCAAGATAAACATTTCTACACTCGCTCGCGAAGTCGGAATATACGGTTTGGAAGTGTTTCCATGCCTTAGCATCTGAGGGATGTGTAATCTCGCCATCTTTTACCGAATGTTGGGCATGCCATCTCATCGACCCGGCCGTCCTTTCCGAGTGATATAAACGCTTCAATCTATCTGTGATTGGTAAGTACCACATACGTTGGTACGGTACAGGGTTCCTTCCCGTGGTTTCTTGATATCTTGGCTTTCCACAAAATCGACATTCCTGCAGTTTCTCATCGTCTTTCCAAAAAATCATGCAGTTATCAATGCATACATCAATCATTTCAGATGGTAGACCGAGACCGGCAACTAACCTCTGAATTTCATAGAAATTTTCGGCTGCAAGATTACCTTCTGGTAAATACTCATTAATTAATTGAGCCCACGAATCCATGCACTTCTCATTAAGATTATGATCACTTTTAATTGTCATCATCCTAGATGCTAGTGATAATCTAGAAAGCCCTTCTCTACATCCTTCGTAGATAGGTTCTTTGGCAGCGTCTAACATATTATAAAACCGTTTTGCATCTATGTTAGGGTTCTTCCCTACCACTATCAGGAATAACAGCTTCATGAATTGCATCTGTAACCATATCATGATACCTATTTCCATGTTGCTCATACCCATCATCACCAACATTATTTCCAAACAGATTTTGCTCATACCCAACACCCGCATTGTTTCCAAACATATTTGACTCATGGGGGTCATAATAACTAGCATTATAACTTGGTAGTTCAAATCCCTGACCCGTACTACTACTTGATGCACCTTCCCCATGCAAAAACCATATGTAGTAGTTTGGTCTAAATCCTCTATTAAATAGATGTCTTTTCACAGTATCTATTTCTAAATATGGCTCATTCTTGCATTTTCTACAGGGACAAAAATTTTACCATGTTCCCTTGCGAAGGGTTGGTTAGTTGCTTGTTGTAAGAATCCTCGTAGTCCAGCCCGATACTCTTTCGTAACTTCACCAGTCTCCGGATCTTTATGATTGTACATCCATGCCCGTAACGCGTATATTTCATGTTCAGATGACATCTTTCTCTCAAATTTTTTCTACTTTTTTGTGTTACGATCTCTATTCAAGGTCAGCTATATATAGACATTTTAAAAAACTTTGCAAGGGATTTGCGAAACATTTGCAATAGTTTTGCAAGAGATTTTGCAATGTAATTGCGAGGGATTTATAATTTGCGAGGGTTTTGCGAGAGAATTTATCCCTTGCAAAAATTAGTTAAACAAAAAAAAAACGTGTTTCACCAACCTATCTGTTTTTTTGCGAGAGAATGTTTATCCCTTGCAAAACTAGTTACACACAAATAAAATGTGCTTTACCAACCTATCTGTTTTTTTGCCTCGCAAAACACTTGCAATTTTGTAACGGAATTGCAACCTTTTTGCAACGGAAAAATATTCTCTCACAAAACACTTGCAGTTTTGCGACGACAAGTTTTCGTCGCAAATTTGCGAGTGGTTTGCGAGGGACCTTTTAAATCTCTCGCAAAACACTCGCAGTTTTGCGACGAAAACGTTTCGTCGCAAAACTGCAAGTGTTTTGCGAGAGAATATATTTCCGTTGCACAAAGGTTGCAATTCCGTTACAAAATTGCGAGGAATATTTGCACTCGCAAAATTCCCTCGCAATAGGCATGTTTTCTTGTAGTGCATGCTTAGTCGTCTGTATTTCACAGAGTTGTACTTGACTAGATCATCAACTCGCCCACGTCTCTTATATGCTGTCGACAGAGTTGGTGAGGAACTACACTTCTACTCGTCGCCACAGCCTCATAGTCCTTATGACAAGTCTTGTCTCGTTGTAGCCGCCGATTATCATACGACGTTCCCTGCAAGACCTTGTGTCTATGCATCTGGTTTGATATGTTTCCCTGGAAAGTGCTCCCCAATGGAACATAGGGACGCAATGCATATGATATGTAATCCTATCACGGGACAGCATGCGGCGTTACCTAAAATGACCATGTACGCTACGTTAGACACTTTTTAGGGTTTGATCCAATTGAAAAACAGTTCACGGTATTGGAAGAATATTATTCATCTTGTGCAAGGAGGGATCATAAAATTATGACATTAGGAGTTCCAACACTTCGGTGGAGGAGTAATAACGATTGTTCACCAGAATATTATCCCTTGTCTGAAGGGATATGTATCAATGGAGTTTTATATTACTTAGCTTATGACAAGTTTGAATAATGGTAATAGTTTGTTTTGATGTTCGGTCTGAGGAATTCAAGTTTATTAAAGCATAATGCTTTTATAATCAAATTCACAAATTGATAAACTATAAAGGTAAATTAGGTGGGATTTGTTGGAAGTTTGATGAAGTTGATGATGCCATTAAGCTGAGTATGTGGGTTCTACATGATGTTGAGACATAAGAATGGTCGAAACATGTCTATACTTTGCCCGAGAATGAAGTCATTAGTCTCCACAAAATTTACATTGCTGGAATGACTACTAGAGGTGAAATTGTTTTGTCGATGATCTATACATTTAAACCGTTCTATGTTTTCTACTTCAATCCTGAAAAGTACACTCTCCAGAGTGTTGAAATCCAAGGCTTTGGTGAGGATCTCAGTAGAGTTAAAGTCTTTGTAGACCATGTGGAAGATTTTAACTTTTTATGATGAGAGACTAGCTAGTTTGGCTGTGATGTTGTGACTTATCTCATTTTCAAGTTTTTGTTGTGAGCTCTTATCATTTTTGTTGGCTTATCGTATTATATACTTTCTTTCGGGTTTTCATATCGATGCTCTATTTGTATTGCATGTCACCTGAAAGCAAAAATAATATTTCATCTTAACTATAATAACGCATAAAGGTTCAACACTTGTCTTCTTTATATTAAAAAGTAATTAACAATTTATTTCTTATGAAATCTAAAAAGAAACAATAAGTAGCAAATGTTTATCTTTCTTCCAATTATTTTGTTTTTCATTTTATTATTTTTAATAGTTACAAGTTATATAACCTTATCTCTATAAAGAAACATATCTTGCAAATGTGTAAAGAGAGTATCTAAACTTATTAGTGTTAATATATTAAAAATAGTTATTTATTTGAGTTTTAATATTTACGAAATCTCAAACCATTTAAAGATTAACACATTGATGAGAGTATTTAATGACAATCGACAAGTCTCTGTTTTGAAATACTATTCCTTAACCTTTCATTTTTCTATCTTTTCTTTTGATGTTTAGATATCCATAGAGTTTAATGGAGATGCTCTTAATTATACCATCATCTCGATATATAATAGTAGCTTAGTAGGTTGGTTTCTCCAGATATCTCTCTCCTCCCAGTCCCATCATCGGCTAATATTGCGACCATGAATGCAACAAACAGTTCAGATTCCATCGCAAAAGATCTCATTCTTGAGATACTCTCAAGACTGCCTTCAAAATCAGTAGGGAGGTTTCATTGTGTGTCCAAGCTATGGAGATCCATGCTTAGCAGTCCATATTTCAAAGAGTTGTACTTCACCAGGTCATCTGCTCGACCACGTCTCTTATTTGCTGTCCACAGACGTGGTGGTAAGGAACAACACTTCTACTCGTCGCCACAGCCTAAGATTCCTTATGACAAGTCTTCTCTAGTAGTAACCGCTGATTATCATAAGACTTTCCCTTCAGAAAGTTGTAACTATGCATCTGGTTTGATATTTTACCCTGGATTGCGCTTCTCAGGGGAGAATGCAATGCCTATGATATGTAATCCTATCACGGGGCAGTATGTGAACGTACCTAAACTGAGCATGTACAACTATACGTCAAAAGCCTCTTTAGGGTTTGATCCAGTTGACAAACAATTCAAGATATTGGTAGAGTATCCTTGGTGTTCTCCAAGGGATCGTCATAAAATTTTGACATTAAGCATTCCAAAACATGAGTGGAGGAGTAACATCGTTTGTCCAAGATACCACACTTCTTTGTCTGAAGGAATATGCATCAGTGGAGTTATATACTTCTTAGCTCATGATAGAGGCTTAGAATGATAGTTTGTTTTGATGTTAGGCATGAGGAGTTCAAGGTTATTGAAGCAGAATGCTTTAATCAACAATTTCTGAGATTGATAAACTATAAGGGTAAATTAGGTGCGACTACTTGGGAGTTTGGTGATGTTGAGCTGTGTATATGGGTTCTAGATGATGTCGAGAAACAAGAATGGTCTAATTATGTCTACCCTTTGCCTGAGAATGATGTCATTAAACTCTCCAAGTTCTTTATTGCTGGAATGAATTCTACAGGTGAATTTGTTTTCTCTATGGTCGATTCATTTACACCGTTTTATGTTTTGTACTTCAATCCCGAAAAGAACACTCTCAAGAGTGTTGAAGTCCAAGGTTTTGGTGAGAATGTTAGTTTTGTTAGTGTCTTTGTAGACCATGTGGAGGATTACAACCTTTTAAGATGAGAGACTAGTTAGTTTGGTTGTGATGTTGTTACTTATCCTATTTTCAAGCTTTTGTTGTGACTTCTTAGAGCATTCGCAATAGTTTATATTTGTTAGTCTCTCATGATTTTAAATAAAAAAATAATTAGAAAATTAATGTAAAAGGAAGAGAGAAGGAAAAATCTATTGGCCATAAAGAAATTCTCTCTTTTTGAAAGATTTTTTCTATGTGTCAATTTCCAATTGCTCTATCTATTTAAAAGATAAATTAATATAATTATATAGTTAAATCATATTATTATTTGGGAAGAAGCTCAAATAAAGACTCGCGACAAAAAGACGATACATCCCTCCACCGGCGCTTGGCCTTAGGGCTCCGGCGTCGGTTGGAATTGCTCTCCTATTTGTTTGTTTCCTCCTTGTTTCTCTTCCTCAGTCTCTCTCTTGGTTGTCGATATGTCTGAAACTCTGGAGGATTCCCAATCGCCGGAACCCTAGATCTACTTCGTGTGGAGATAGATCCGATGGTAGGGATGCTTTCTCTGGATTTTCAACGAGATGGCGAGGCTGACTGAGGAAAGGAGTCGGCTTTTAAGATTTGGCTTTGGCAGATCTCGAGTTCCCCTTTTCTAGATCTGTTCGTCGTTGAGGCTGTGAAGGCGCGTAGGTGGTTGGGTCGTGCTCTCTCCTCCGGTTCTTCATCTGGTGTGACGTTTTGGCGAAGGCTGTTCGTTTTTGGAGGTGTGCTTGAAGTTTCGCTGCGGGTGTGGCTTGGAATCTTGCTTAGGCTTGGAAGTGTTGCCTTTGTTCGTCGTTGTCCTCTGAAAGTCTGAGTCCTTTGCGTGCTCTCTCTTAGTTTTGAGAGGAAGGTTAGAGATAGTTGTATTTTGGAGCATTTGCTTCTTTGCTGATCGATTGCCGCCTTTTGGTTAGTATTAGTCTTGGATTTGGAGTGGTTTTTATCCAGTTACCGGCTGTGGAATAAGACGTGTCCGGGAAGCTTTTATAAGCTTTGCCGTGTGGTGTGTTGGTGCGTTTGAGGCGCGAGGTGAGCCTTCTCAAGGTCCAATGGATAGACTTAGTTGGGATTGAAGGGTGTGTACAGCTACGGTTAAGGATTCTAACCTCTCTTGATTCAGTTTATGTGATGGTGACGTTCGTGTGCTTCTAGTTTATCTCGCTGCTCCTCTCAACTGGTGTTAATTGATGATATGTTCTCGTTAGCTGAGCTCGCCTTTGAGTACAAGATCGAGCACTACTCCTCAATTTATGCGGCTTTATCATGCCTCTCGGGTTTTCTTTGTCCTTGTTAGTTTTAAGGGTCTGTGTTATGTCTTTTCTTGATTCCGGGTGGTACTTGTTACCTCGCTGGCCTTGTTTCCGGGTGGTATTTGTTACCTCGCTGGCTCTTTGTGTAAAATGCTGTTTGAACTAATCTTAATCTATCAGATGACAAAAAAAAAAAAAGAGACACATTTATCAAACACCATATCATCTTCATGCTCTCACTTGAAAACAAAAATAAATCTTTAACATTATAGTAATCAACATTTTGATTACATGTCTCTTTTGGTTAACCAGCATCTATGGTTAATTTCAATAGAAAATTCATTTTATTAAGAGTTTTTGAAGAATCTTGCACACAAACAAAAGCCGAAGCTTTTCTTATTAACTGAAAAGAACATAAAATAATATGAAAATCAAACAACAAACAAAGAAATATCAAAGCTAAGATTTGTCTTCAGTTGACAAACTCCAAAGTCTTATCTTTGGATCATGACTCTAATACTTCTATGTATGCTAAAACATAAAACAAACATATATAATCACACGCACTACATTACATTTATTCCTTTTAGCAAAGAGTAACGTCTTGTGTAACGCAAAACCCTGAAACGTCAAAAGATTTGATCATCCATGCCCCCATGTCACAAACCCTGACTATTTCTTGGTCTGGCCTTGACCAGCTGCCGAGCCACCTTTACCTCCTCCAGCAGCACCGCTAGTTCCACCACCAGCACCACCGGCAGCACCACCGGCGGGAGCACCTCCGGCTTCAACCGTGGTAACTTTAAACCTTTTATCTCTTAACTCTGTTGGTCCCAAATCGACACTTAGACTCCTCTGCATAGTCTTTGACTTTGTAAGAGGACGAGAATCTTTCTTGAACTGAGTCATAGCGTCTCCGATCTTGTTAAAGAAACCAAGAAACTCGTCTTTGGCTCCACCTGGAAACATCTTCTTCAGAAGCTGAAGCTGCCCCACGTAAAGCTCTCTCATATACTCTAATAACATCAAGACTCTCATGTCCATCTTTGATTCTTCATCATCATCATCATCATGACGTTCTTCATAAACTCTGTGGTAGATATCTCCCATGTCGCTGTATTGTCTCTTCATGCTTCCACTTCTTAG
Organism: Moricandia arvensis; assembly: GCA_905132765.1. Taxonomy (NCBI): domain Eukaryota; kingdom Viridiplantae; phylum Streptophyta; class Magnoliopsida; order Brassicales; family Brassicaceae; genus Moricandia; species Moricandia arvensis. Next base: position 116,575 of record CAJHQP010000218.1, on the reverse strand, counting down.
ACTTGTGGATTCAGAATCATCGAACAATCCGAAGAAGAGACTGTTCTTGCAGCTGTTGTCTTCTTCGTCTTCTGTGGAATGATAACTCAGAGAGTTGATGCTAAGATCATGTTTCTTCCCCATAGACATAAGACAAAAGTTGATTCTCCCAAGTCTTTTGAGTTGTGTTTCTGTGTTTATTTTGCTTTGTTTAGAATGTGTTTCAAGATCTGAGGAGGATCTTTAGGTATAAAAAGATGAAAGTATGATAGATTTGGAAGCAAGCTTTGTGTTCCCGACTTGTCAACACGACGTTGCCACGACTTCTTCCAACGTTGACTAGATATGGGTCCAACGCATTTGATTTTGTGTTTGGTTTTCACCCAATAGAGAAGTGACAGCTGTATTAGTTTGTGCCACGTTGTCACTATTCTTGAATGTTTCTTGGGAGAAGCTGCAAACTTGGGAGATAAGTGATCCAATTACACATTCATCATAATCTTGAAGACGTGTAGAAGAAGTTGAGGATTATATATAAATATTAAAGTAAATATTGAAGAAGTTGAGGATTACACATTCATCATAATGGAGGAAGTTTATCTACTTAAACTTAGAGCATAATTAACCATGAAACCATTAGAGTCTTTTAATGAATATTTAAGTATTAAAGTTAAGTTAAGAACTTTTGTTAAGAGACAAGTTAGTTTGAGTGCTCCAATGCAAGAACTCAATTAAAGGTTCTTAAGAAAAAAAATTATAAAACAAAGAATCATCACATAAGGGCATCTCCAATGGTGTTACCCACCATTGGAGTCCTTAACTCCTTTTTTTTTTTTTTTTCAGATTTAAAAAATATCTACTAATCGCGGGCCGCCACGTGTCACGGGGGCCCGCAAACAGTGTAAGGATCAGTCCTTACTTAAGAGTTTTTAAGGATCAATCCTTAACTTTTCCCTAAGGACTCCCCCTTAAGGACCCCTTAAGGACCACCATTGCACTTGCTCTTAGTTCCCCTATCTAATGAAATCTGATTCATTGTGTTGAAGCACTCACCAACTGATCTCAGTAAAAAAGGAACCAAACTAATTCTCAGTATATCTAATGGACTAGTCTTGATCACAACATCAAAGAACGAATCAAACAACAAAATGATCAAAAAAGCTCACAGAGATGTAACTACAGGTTTAATATATAGACAACAAGAGGAAGATTCACCTTGTTAAGCAAATTCAAGTCATAAGCACGAACTATCTTCATCGGTGAAATAAACACTCTCCACACGTATAACTGCAACGCATTATGATTATCTTCAGTACCAAAGTCTGCTTCAACCACCAAACCCTCAAGACTACCATTAACCAAAACCTTTCTATCTTCTTCTCCCTTTTCACCACCAGCCAACACTTCCCTCTCTTCTCCTCCATCGTCACTAGTAGTCAACACCTCCCTACCTTCTTCTACGTTTCCACCATCACCTTTCACAAAATTAAGCTTCTTCTCACTCGACTTTGGTGTTCCATTGGACTTAGCGGCAGATTCAGGAGCCATAACTTCTTCTTCTTGCCAAGATTCTTCTCAGTCTTATTCACATTAGAATTGAGAGGCATTCCATGAGATCCCCAAGTATACTTGGCCAATTTCAATCACTGAATATCATGAGATTTAGTCAAAAGACTCAACATCTTGCTTCACTTTTTCCATATACTTCCTTGTCAAAGACCTCATCTTATCCATGAACTGGATAGCATCAAAGCTAATAAATTTACTGTTTAGTTGTAAAACCTAACCATGTCTTCGTACGGACTCTTTCCGGTATCAACTTTGAAATCGATCATACCTTGAAACATAGAGATATCGTCTTCTTCGCTCCACAGCCTCCGATACGACAGTTTCTTCGTCTCCTCTGCAATTTTGGCCCGTTTTGCATAATCGAAGTCAATTCCATCCGACGCTTCTTCATATCCTTCGCCTTGAGTTCGGTGACAGCGATCGGCTTCTCCGATTTGGAGTTCTTCACGGACTGAATGTTGACTGGATTCATGAGATAGTTGGTGATCTGTTTTTTATTCATCGTCTCCGGACAACTCCTCCCCTTCATCTTCGTCGCTTGAGAACCACAGAGAGAGAGGCAGAACCAGCAAGAGAGAGGCGGAGTGATAAACGCAAAACTCTCTCAAATTGTAACACGTGTCCCCAAGAGCCGCCTCTTCTAGCCCTTAATTAGGAATCGTTCCTTAAATTATTTGCTATTTTTCTTTTTCTAAAATTATTAATTACCCTAAAAACTCACATAAGAAACCCCGTTAAAGATGATCTTATGTTTATGCTTCTGATGGATTAAGTTGAAGAGGGCGAAGTTTGCACGATAATTCTAACTTGTATAGCTAAACTATATGATTATGTGGGTTTTAATCGTAACTAAAATGAATTTTATTTTTTAATTAAAACTATGATTTTAATTAATTTGGACTAATCTTGTTCATCAGTTTCTGTTCTTGTACTGATATGTTTGCAATGAATCTAAACCAATTGTAAATTTGTAATATATTTCCTACGAAAGACATTCAAATTTTCAAAATTCAAGTTGTTGCTGCTATGAAATGATTAAATTTAAAAAACAATATTTCCAGTTTCATTTAAAAACACTTTATTCTTTTCCTTTTTAAACACTTTATCCATGAATCATGTATTATAAAAGAAGTGTAAACGATCTATTTTATTCAGTTAATCAATAATTCAAATATTGATACTCTTTATTCGCCTTATTCTAGAAAGGAACATGCGTGAGGAAGTCTTATTATACTTTCTGGACACACCTTTGTGGACTAAAAACCAGAGAAATACTCGTCGGTTATGCATTAACCAAATACCTTTGTTGTGGGTTTTGATTATGGATTCTTCTAATATAATATATACATATCAAACTTCTAAAAACTATATAATATGAGAGCCCTCTTCGTTAATTAGTGGGGTCAGAGGAGCCAAAAAAATAACTTGGAAGAGGACAAAAGAACATAATGCGCATTATCGCTCGTGTTACATGGAGAGGTTGGCTCCTCCTACCAATAAAAAAAGAGAAACTGGACCGACCAAAATACATATCTTTATCAGTGCTTGTCCAAATCACAAAAGTATATTCAAAATATTTCAAGTCTGAACAAATTTCACGTAAAGTTATAAAGGCACTAAGACAAAACCGCATACGTATCCTTAGCCTACTACCATTGAAAAACAAAAGAGAATCTTTCGTGTTTCTTCTTCTTCTTGTGCTCTAAACAAACAGTAGCTTTGTCTTCAGGCAAAGCAAAGACTTTGAGAAGATGGTTCAGAGGAAGACTTGTCAAGCAACTGACTCTTATAATCTCCAGGGTGAAACTCGGTTTGGTCAAGAACATCTCAAGAGCCTTGGACCGGAGATGATGATGATGAAGAAGCGAACCAAACTAAGAGGAAGGTTATAGACAGTCATGTTTCTCAATCAGGTAAGCCACAGTCACCACCAAAGAAGCATGATCTTGTTGCTGTTAAAGAGACAGGTATGTCACCTAACTACATGAAGGGAACCTCTAGCTCTGAGGCAAGGAAGGAGAACAAGAGTAGACTTAATCTTACAAAGAATCAGAAGAACCAAAGTGGTCTGAAACATGAGGGAGCTAAGAAAGAGAGAAGTATCAAGAAGCCGGGTTCGAGGATGGTTAGGGGTTTGACAAAGGCTCCGAGTTTCAAAAGATGTTCACAGAGAGCTACTTGTTCCTCGACTCTTAAAGACTCCAAGTTTCCAGACTATCTGATGCTTCATCATGGTGGAACTGATGATGATGAAGTTAATGGAACTTCTGTCTTGAAAGTATGTCCTTACACGTATTGTTCACTCAACGGCCATCTTCACAAGCAGTATCCTCCTTTGAAAAGCTTTATCTCCTCGAAGAGACGGAGTTTGAAGTCTCAGAAGAGTGTTAAAATGGAAGCTTCTGTGGAGATGTATGTAGAGGAGAAGAAGGAGTATGAGGCTGATGTTGGTACTCAAATCTCAGAAGCTCTCTCTGAAGGAGCACCTCGTTCTGAAACCGATTCAGATGATTACTCTGACACTGCAGAGATAGTCAAGTTATCAGAAAGTGATGATGACATGGATTTCAAAGAATCTAATATGGAGGAGACTTTTGTAGCTGAATCTGTGAAAGAGATCCAAGAGACTTATGAGGCTGATGATTACTACTCTGAAAGTTCAGAGATGGTGAAGACTTCTGAAGGTGAACATGGAAATGAATCAAGACAATCCGATTTGGAGGAGAGTCTAGTAGATGACTCGGTGCAAGAGATTCAAGAGACTTCTTGTGAAGTCAATGATGACTCTGATAGTGCAGAGAAAGGTGATCATGACACTGAGCTAAAAGAGTATGACTTGGAGGAGAGTCTATTAGATGAATCAGTGAAAGATATTGGTATGATGATGAAGAACTCAGAAGCAGAAGATGCTGGTGAAAATACACTAAAGGATAAAGCTGAAGATTGCAACGAGGAGTCTCAAGATCAAACTGAAGAAACCACTAAGGTTCCATATAACCGTAAACAAAAGCACTGCAACCAACAAGAGCCAGATGCCACTATGTCCTGGACTATCATCAAAGGCAAGAAACCTGTGGTGGAGACAAAGGATTTGAGGGAGCTCAACCCAAGAGAACCCAATTACCTTCCATTGGTAGCAGATGCGGATGCTGAAAAGGTTGACCTCAAGCATCAGGACATAGATGAGAGGAGAAACTCAGAGGATTGGATGTTTGATTATGCTCTGCAGCGTGCTGTAACCAAACTTTCCTCAGCAAGGAAGAAGAAAGTTGCATTGCTGGTTGAGGCATTTGAAACTGTGAAACCTGTTATGCCACATGGTAGAGAACCTGCACCGGTTTTGAGTTATGGAAGACACCTTCAAACCTGCAATTAACAGAGGTAATAAACAGAATCTCTTACAAACTCAGCTGATAAACCAGATGTGTTGCAAGTTATGCTTATGAAAAAAAACTTAAATGGTTTCTATGTGTGGTTGTAATATGAATGATATGATTCTCCTTAATATGTGAGGAGGACTGAGTGTGTGCTTTCTTTGAGACTAATGTATGAGACAATCTTATGTATTTGTCTAGTTCTATGTAACAATTTGAAACTGTGTATCAATCGAATGCTGCTGTTGCTGGTTGTTATAAAACATTGACTGTTGTTTACAGACTCGAACCAGAGGATTTTGATAGTTCTGTTACCTAGAATATATAGACCATAACCATAACCATAACCATAAGAGCATTAGTAAGATCACAAAAGTATGCGAGTCTAAAAAAAGAAACCTAAGAGGTTAGGATTAACCTATATACACTTGAGCTGTGCAGACAAGAGCTAAAGTAGACTCCTAAACACAAAAGCCAGAACCTATTATAACTAGCAAAGCACATGAATCTAGACAGATAACTCAAGAGCAACTGCAGTTAAGTACTTCAGAATCGATGCAGTGTGTAGACAGCAGCAGTGGCACCAACTCTTCCATGTGCTGAAACTCTTTCCTTGAGTTGACAGTGAATATAAAACTCTGAGAAAAACAAAATCAGCATAGAACTTGGGGCAAAATAAAAGACAAGCTTCTCAGACATATATCTTCTAGTACATTGACATCCAAACTACTACAAAAATATCTATTACGACAAAACCAACAAAGTGATGTCTCAATAATAAGAACTTCTCTGAAAATTTGAATCGTAAACTAGCAATAGCAGTGGCCAGAAAGCAAAACTCAAGATCTAGAAATACAGACAAAAAAAAAGCAGTTGCAAAGGCACTAAACATATTGCATAAATCATACTCTTAAGATAGTAATAATCACATATATTTTTCACACGTCAACTACAAGTCTACAAGAAGTGCATTGTAGAGAAATAAAGTCAACCAAAGATGTCCTCTCGATCCCCCTCGGCCATGTAAGCCTCCTCCATGTTGCTGAACTCCAGGAAATGAGTGGGTCGATGCTCCACGTCAAAGTACTCCTTTGGATATCCAAGTTTGACGCTGTATTTCATATCCACCGTGTGCTTTGCTCCCATAAAATTGTAGTTCCACAATCCGTTCTCAGGAACCATGTAAAACCCGAGGAAACGGTCACTCAACAGCATCTGAACCTTCTCATAATGGCTGGGAACGTAACCCTGAGGATATCTGCTCCCCATGTCCTTGTTCAGTCTTCCCCACTCATATCCACTTTGTGTCAACTTATATGCTGTCAAAGAACATGATCCCGGAGTGAAACTGCACGTCATGATGATGCATTTCTCTCCATCCCATTGCCTTTTGTTCTCCTCCATAGTCCGTGAATGAGAGATAACATCATACGGTGACAGTTGTGGGAGCTCGTTAGGCTGTGTGTGCAACCATCCCAAGGGCTCAAGATCGTTTAATAAATCATGATGATGCTCAGGAAGAGATGACGGTAGGTGAACAACCTGGGAGCTTCCCCGCTGCGGCACCATCACAATGCAACGGATCTCCTTCACTTGAGGATTATCTGGGGGACTGATACCATATAAATATCCAGCGATTTGGGTGCGTAGATCTGCTATGCATATGAACTTCTTCAAGATGTTCTTTGGCATGATGTATGTGTATCCGGATTCCTTTATGTCATCTGTGACGTAGATGTGGTTGACTCTGAGGTAGAGGTTGGTAGCTGATATTGCACGCACACGCCAATCTGTCTTGGAAGTAAATGCAGCTTGCTCGTAGGGGCTTATGGTGGAGACAATGAGCTCATCACCATGAACATTTGTCGTTCTGGTTGTTACTGCAGAACACTGGCTGGCTTCTTTGGACTGTTTCTCAACCTAAGCTATTGTTGCCTCTGTTGAGAGGGTGGAGTGATCTCAGCTCCTAGAATAATATCTCTCATCTCAGACTGTGTCAGAGACGAGGTGTTATCATTGTTCTTCTTTGCGTAGTCAAGAAGGATAACATCTTTTAGTGCTACCTCCATCTTAATCCATTGTTCATCAGTGAGAGAGGGCCAGATGTGATGTGGCACCAACTCTCCCATGTGCTGAAACTCTTGTCTTGAGTTGATGGTGAATACTACCCCACTGGCAACTGAAAATTAAAGAAAAACAAAATCAACATAGAACTTGGAGCACAAAAATAACAAAGTGATGTCTCAGTACAAGAATTTCTCTGAACACTGAATCTCAAACTAAGCAAAAGCAGCAGCCAGAAAGCAAGCAAAAACTCAAGATCTCGATATAAATACAAAAAAAAAACAAAGGCACTCAACATTGCATAAATCATAACAAGTGCATTTGTAGAGAAATCAAAGTTTGGGTATAACACTTAATTCATAGAAAGAGAGAAACCAAATTAAAAAAAGTACTTGCAACAATTGTCTTTAGGGTGGAGTAATAATGTCAGCTCCAAGAATAATATCTGTGATCTCCGATAGTGTTAGATCCGATGCATTCACATTCTTCTTCTTTGCATAGTCAGAAACGATAATATCTTGTAGTGCTACCTCCACCTTCATCCACTGTTCATCACTGAGTGATGGCCATACATGATGTGGCTCAGTGACAACAGACTCGTCGGGCTTCAACAACATCTTAGCCTCGTCACTATTCACTTGAAGCGCACCAAGGATGAGAATGAGTCTCAAAAAGGCATTATGATAACAAATACTCTCCAACCAATCATCATAGATATTGAACAAAACCATCTCTGATTCGGTAGCCTTGGAAACCACGTCACTAAACCTCTCAACATTAAGACAAGCCTGGAAGGGAAGCTGCAGTTCGCTTCCCCTCATACCAATGTTTGGAAAATCCAGCAAGTGGATCTCGAGTGGTTCCAACATCCCTTCACGAGGGACAATGATCTGATCAGGGTGTTCTCCGACAGGGAGAGACCTCAAAAGTGCAGCAAACTTTTGACTAGTTATCCACTTGGCAAACAGACCGAGGTGGTTATGACCAGACCAAACACTAGCATGGATAACCTTGAGGAATAGCTGTCCAGTTCTTGGGTTGAGAATAAAAACTGCACTGTTGGTTGGTTTAGTTGTTAACTTTCCTTCAAACAGATTGTGAGCTGTGACACGGTGGACATTGGTATCATCAACAAACCATGTGATTTGATTTCTGAATATTTCGTCGAAGTTTTGAGTTGACAAACTTGGCTCCATCCATTCATCGATACCAGGAGGAGGAGATAAGGGCTTAGCTTTAGCATCGCTGCTGCTCGACATGGCTAGGGCTTCTCAAATCAAAACGCCGAACAGAGGTGTAAACCCTAGAGCTTAGATCGATCGCGGAGAACTTAGTGAGAGGCTAATACTATTCTTTGGTTGAGTTGCTTCTATATTTTTTTTCTAGCGGCAACGAGTCGTAGTTATATACAAAACTATAGGCGGTGTGCTTAGGCGGTTATTCAAACCCGCACAGCAGGCTAGTCATCGGTTATTGGGCCTTTAGTTGGGCTATAAATTATTTGCCCATAGGCCGTAGCCATTACCTTAATAATAAAAAGAGAGATAAAAATAATGTTCATAAAGTATTCTTTAATCATCTTGTTATTACCAGTTTAGTTTGTTTTAAGGCATAAGCTAAAGAAACACAAGTGAACATCTTGTAATAAAAAGTTAAATCCACCAGCAAGATATTGTTTTTCAAGTCTCTGCGAATTGTCTAAAGCCCTAATTACTAATCCCAATTCCAAATTCTTAGGGTTTCTGTCCGAATCTTCAATTTTGTTTTGCTTCCTAATTTGTAGCGATTTTGAAACTGATGCTTGAATGTTTCTACTCCCTGCAGAGTAAAATGGCGGATACGCCTTCGAGTCCAGCCGGAGACGGCGGAGAAAGCGGCGGCGGCTCGGTTAGGGAGCAGGACCGGTACCTTCCCATAGCTAATATAAGCAGGATCATGAAGAAGGCGTTGCCTCCTAATGGAAAGATTGGGAAAGATGCTAAAGACACTGTTCAGGAATGCGTTTCTGAGTTCATCAGTTTCATCACTAGCGAGTATGTTGTTTCTTCTTTTATCAATCTCTTCCTCTTTGAGTTTTAGCTTAGTAAAGTCTTTAACTTTTTATCTGAATTCTAATCAAACAAAAGTGTTGGACTTTATTCATGATCCTAGTCCCAAGATTGTGGCATATTTCGTATCTGTTGCACATCGTTTGTTATGGAGATATAAAGTTATACAATCTGTGGAAATATGAAATTATCTGAAGCTTTTAGGTTCAGAGACTGCCCTCTGGGATATTTATCTGATCTTATGTTTGAGTCTAAGTGGAGTGTAATTGTTGGTTTGATTGACTGTTATCTGTTTTTATCTCTAATTTACGACTTTGGATTTATTTGTTGTTTTCTGGTAAGCAGGGCAAGTGATAAGTGCCAGAAAGAGAAGAGGAAAACTGTGAATGGTGAGGATTTGTTGTGGGCTATGGCAACGTTAGGATTTGAGGATTACCTTGAACCCTTAAAGGTATATCTTGCGAGGTACAGGGAGGTAAGTTACACTCACTTCTTAACCCCTTCCTTTTTACGGCCTGATATATAATTCAGACCACTTTAGTTGTTGTTGAGTAAAAAAACCTCAGAATGCATATCCGTTTGTCAAAAAATGTGAAGAACTATAGACATGTTTATTTACTCTGTCGGGTTTTAAGATTTGTAAATGCGAGAGACTGATTTGGTCTTTTCATTTCCATGTGTATGTATGGTTGCTGAAACAACCCTGCTGATGCAGTTGGAGGTAAATAAATCCCATATGCCACCATTTCAACTTTTAAAATTTTACCCCTCCAAGAGAAGTTCCATTTCAGAGTTACCCATTGGTGTTTTATATCTTCTTATGAAATTATGACAGGGGGATAATAAGGGTTCAGGAAAGAGCGGAGATGGATCTAATAGAGATGCAGTTGCAGGTGTTTCCGGTGAAGATATGCCGGTATGCTTTTGACAAATGCTAAAGCCTCTTTGTATGTTTTTCTTTTGCTTTTTGTTTCTTACCTCTGCCTTCATCATCTTGATTACACAGAGCTGGTGAAGAAGTTGCAAGTAAAATTTCTAGAGATAAAGAACAACACCAAATGATCAAGTAATTCCTCTCTTTCTCTCTCTCTCTCTTCACACTGGCTTGTGTATACCAAATAAAGAGAATAGTAATCTGTATGCATGTAGGTTTTATATCCAACCTTTCACGTATATTGCAGATAAAGTACTAGAAATTCTCCTTAGTAAAACAATAATTCTTACAGATAACTTTTATGAACTTACTAAGGTAAAATCTGCTGCAAGTTGATTTTTAATTGTTATTATTGTTTTATGAAGTAGTTGTGGCTGAATCTTACCACCATTGCATGATCTTAACCTTGTCATCTCCTTGACAACGGTTTTGGCTAACGTGGAATTTCTCTGAAATGTGTGCAGGGAAACTTTAGAGATCAGTGTGGTGTTGACAATAAAGTTAGAGATCTGGTTTAGTTGGTTGTAATTGAAGATTTCTCTTAGATATGAGAACTATTTGAAAGAAGGAAAAAATATTTGTCCACAAGCTCTCATCTCTTAGCTTCGTTTATGGATTTCAAACAATGGGTTTAGAAAGAGTAAAGAAACTTGAATACCAGAATACAGTGTTGGTGGACATTGAGATGCTTGTTTTGATTCTTCAGTTCACCCTTAAACCCATTTTGCCAAATCCACTGTCTTGCATCATCTCCACGAACTCACTGTAATATATTCTTCCATCCTGATCAAAAACCACACAATTATATAGCCATTAAACAACAATGGTGCTTCCACAAGTAACCATTGAAAGCAAGAGCACATTTTAAATTACATTTCCTTATCAACTTCCTGTAAAATGTAACATCTGCTAAGCCAAATTGATTGCAAGTTTGCTGAAGCTCGTCTCTAGTTACTGCACCATCACTGCGATAAACTCCCCATAGTCTATAGTCCCACTGTTATCTATATCCGCCTGAAAATGCGTGTTTATTCCAATTATTCGTATATCATATAGTCAAAGGCAAGCAGAGAAGTACGACTTACTGCTTGCATTAGTCTTACTATCTCTGAATCTTTGAGGTTAGCACCAACTCTATCTAAGCCTTTCTTGAGTTCTTCAAGAGTGATGTATCCGCTATTGTCTGTATCTATCATCTTGAACATCACCTTCAGTCCTGCTACCTCTTCCTCTGACAAGCTTTCTGCTACCACCTGAATCAATGCATATAACAACGCCTTGTAAAGATTATTATAAATAGTTCACCTTGATAGCAATTTTCTTGGGCTCGTTCATGGTTGAAAACTGTTTCAAACGACTGAGTACAGCAGAATCAAGAGGCTTATCAAGAGCCACACCGTCCACTCGGGCCCAGGGATGAGCTGCGACATAAATTACCAAGTAATTGTGTTTCAGTTCTGATGGAACATATTTGGAAAGAAAGAACACTAACAGAGAACTTCATGAGCTGTGATTCACTTCTTAAGGTCTCTGACCAGCACCTTTGAACTAAATCTTTGCGCTTTCTGACACACTAGGCCATGGTTCTGATACAAAGTCAAGGTCACCGTTCAAAACTTTCTCAAAGATGCCTTGTTCCAGTTGAAAGCATGATACAAACTGTTCTCTCTTACCATCCCAAAACGGAGGTACACCACTTAGTAAGATGTATACTCCATACATCACATTCTTGACTATAATTTTTCTTTAAGACCTCTCTGGAGCTACATAGTACGGGCTCCCGAAAACATGAGTGAATGTTTCTCCTGTTATGAATCTGGAGTTAAAGCAGCAAAGATGCCAAAGAACATGTTTAATACCTGGTTTTGAAGAAGACAGATATATCACATTGTAAAAGCACTGGTTTTAATTTCTTTCTTCTTTTAATTCCATATCTGGTGACTAGTAGACATATTATAATACTCAAAAACAAAAGTTAATGTTAAAATATTCAATTTGTCACACTAAAATTACAATTATTACTTAGATGAAGTCTAAAAAATGCTTTTTACTGTGAATTCACGTTATGGTATATTAAACATGATAAAAAGAAAATTCAACAAGAGTATGAATGAAGATTAAGAACATGTCTTTTCACTTAGCTGTAACAACATGTATTCTATTAAAAATGTAAAATTAATAAGACTATGATATGTTGGAAAGAATCATTAAGCCTCCACTTTTACTTTTATGTTAAACGAACCTCCCCTTTAAACAATGGCCTTTGGTATTGGAAGGTCCACTAATAACAAAATATAAACATATAATAAGAAACATAATTGGGCTTTTTCTTTATTCCCCTGCAATCACATGGATGCCAACATGAATAAGTTTCGGACCTAGGAATCAAAGGGAGCTAAACATCATATTTTAATACTAAGTTTGAATGATAACATTTACATTTAACCATGCCTTCTATAATGTATGATGGTGACAACGTATTGCTACATACGAGGGATGATATACTTGCATTATATATGATGTACATACTACAAATTGCATGGATTGCAACCACAAACTCCTTGTTACCACTCAACAACAGAGATCCTGGTCGGCCTCATGGCATAACTCTTTGCTATTTACATTATTTGGAAAGAGGGAAACCATCAAATCATTTAATAATCCATCTCCTCTTCTGTTCACACTGTGACTCCTAATGACAGGTTGGTCCTAAATCAAATCCAAGCACTTGGTACACGAGAAGATGGTTGCGAAAAATTTACTGTTTTGGTTAAAATTCTACTTACAGGAAGATTTTCTTCTACATGACAGTGTACACTATGCAGTCATATGTTATTATTAATATCAGTTTTTGGTTATCACATTTTTCGTTGGTATTATGTGTTAAACTATCAATATAATTCAACTACGTAACAATAATGTTGAACTTATATTATAAAAAAAAATGTTGAATAAACAGGCAAACTTAGATCTGTATTTGGTCAGGTTCTAATAAACTACAGGTGGGTGTAATTTTCACCCCCACTTTTGTGGACTTTCGATGGGGTTTTTTGGCCTTCCTCGTTTTGGAGTGTGTAACCGTATTTTTAAGTAGTATAATCTTCTAGTCAATAAAAACTGATTTTGTCCAATTTGTACTTAAAATCATTAAACAAAAAAAAGTATAAGTATGCCTTTTCTGCTTCAATATAAGTAGTTTTAGTTTCAATAGTACTATGTTGGGCTTCTTTCCTTTAAAAAAAAACGTATAACGTTGCAGAAACTTAAAATAGCTTTTGTTACGTGAAAATCCGAGTCCGTTACCTTTTTGATGCCACGAACGGTCGAGGAAGAGAGGCAAGTTTGAGTTTAAGTAAAAAGCAAGATTCTATATACGCTACAAAGTTGGGAGTGTGTGAACTATCAGAGCTTTTAGCCAACCTCCTACATAAGCCTATACGCAATTATATGTAACACTTTAGCATTATTCTTGTTGAAAATGGCCAACAATAATTCCCAACCATAAGATTGTCAACTTTTCCAACTCTCTCAGTCCTTTTCATGACCCTTTAATTTTCACACAATGATTTCTCTTCATTTTGTTTAGTATTCACCGAAAACTTTGAATTTTAAAATTTTCTTTTTTTAATTTCATTTAAATTTCAAAAATTGAATTTATTTTCGTTGGAGTGCCTTCCGCTCATAGCATCTCCAACTTCACTCTATAAATTATTACAACATACAATGAAGTTGAAGCTGCTCTCGTAGTCTAATAGAAGTTGCAGAAAAATCATTTTGTTTAGACTTTCAAGAATTTTTTTTTTTTTTTTAACTTGGGGGTATCCCAGGCCCAGACTAATCCCCAAGGGGAAGGAATGTCCACGGATAGACGCCTCTCCCAGTTTTTCAAATGGGCCGAAAGCATGGCCCATATCCGTGTGGGTAACAAGAGCGTTGTAAGGTAGTTCCCTCCGGCGTGGATCGAACCCCCTACCTGGGTGCAGACGGGGACCCGTCCCAACCATTGGGCTACAACGTCTCGTCAAACTTTCAAGAATCTTTCAAAAATCGTTTTGGCATTGTCTAGAACTAAATATCTTTTGAGTCGACATTTTACCAACTAGTTATAGTTATTTAGTAGAGTTTTTGTCATCAGTGATTCAGACTGTCTCCAAAACCAAAATAAGTTTGTTTGGACTTGGAAAGAATAATTAGTTTAGGATCATTGTTCAAATATATATCATTGTCCGCCTCGCCTCGACACTAAAACAAATAAGAGTACGATTAAAAAAACGATTGTTATTAAGGATTTGTGATTACTCTCGCCACATGCACGCGTACACCTTCCGTAAATTAGGCCAAAAAGAGTTGACCTTATCCACGTCCACTCTATTATTGCTGACGTAAAATTGTATGAAAAATGAAAACATTAAATGACGAAAAGAAAAAAATATCAGCAATTCAGATAATTTAGATGAAATTTTATTTTCTTCTTCTTATCTTTACTTTTATCAATTTGTTTTTTATTCTTGTCCCTTTTTCTGATTTCTAGGGTAATTAAGATTCTATTACGAGATTTTTCTAAGAAAAGAAAAGTCTAATGTTCTTTATATATGTAAATAGATTTAATGGTATTACTTTTATTTGTTTAGTTGTGTAAGAACCTAAAGCAACTATGTGAAATCAATAAACCCTTAATAGTTTCTGTTTGTTAATTTAGACCTTCCTTAACTAATGTTTAACCTATTTTTAAAGTGTATTTTGTAGACCTTTAGAAATGTGTCAAAGTATTTTAAGATATGCTTGATAAATTCTGTAATAAACCAGGCTATGAAAAATTGGAAAAATAGCTTACACCATGTTGATGTTAACTCACCAAGTCTAGATTGTCTTTTCCTAGCAACTACTAAATGGAGTTTTGTCAATGAAGATCATTGATTGGCCCAGAGTCTCAGACGGTCTATCCAGCCATATGGACTATGAGTCCATCACTGAAACAGACATATATTCAAAATATCTCTCTATTTTCACTGGGAATCAAACATTAGTGATAAGAAAACACCAAAGCCACAACTTGATTTGGTCCTCAAACTATTTCTCAAACTTGTTCTCTTAGGTGGATGCTCTAATGTGTACTCATAGACTTCAATAAAGTCTAAACGTTTCAAAATCAACTCCAAAAAACTGGTTATAATCTCATAGATCAATGATGTGAACTTGTGAAGAGTACTTGTATTGTATTCGTTTTCTCTTGCTAATAATAGTCTCCATGTGTGGATGCAGTGGTTAAATACTTCATCAAACTTCATTATTAGATTAAAATATCTAACAGACATATAATTGACATAATAATAGTGTGATTAATTTGATTAGACCTTGCGTAACTAGAAAAAAGGATCCGTCCAATGTGAACGATGTAAGTGTGGACATAGAAGTCAGCTTTGGAAGCAATAACATCTCAACAGATCGACGGTAGATGTCAGTCAATACCAAAGACATCAACATTTAATTAGTCAACTCTGATTTGGATAGAGTCAAGCCATCAATTTTATTTTTTTCGTTTGTTGGTACTTGCTAACGTCTTCGGCGGGAAAAAAAGAAGGATTCAATAATTTATTTTGTTTTAACCTAGTTTCTAAAATATTACTAATAATTTATAAGCAAGTAACATGGAAATCAAAACATTTATTAGTCTTCAGTTTTTTTTTCGCTTTGGGATTATCGGTCTAACACAGGCACCCATAATCCATCATATCATCTAAAAATAAATATCGTTTTTGCACCATGGTGGTTGGAGCAATCAGGTTGACAATTTTCCATCTGTAGAATCTTGAAAATATGTAGCTCTTATACGTAAGTCTGTAGCTAATTAATTTCATGTGTTTATGTGATTTTTTCAACATAGCGTACGTAGCTATACTAATCGAAACGGATTAGCAGCACATAAATATGTATTTTTATTCCAATATGTTTTTAGAGTATCATAAACAGCATTTTTGTGGATCAAACATTCATTTTTGGGTTTTATTTAATGAAATAGATAATGAAATCAACCGGTGTAGATTTCATTATGTTGTCTCCGTATGTGTTGTTTATAGAGTTCAATGTTACAAACATGTACATTATATTAGTCGGTCAATAAGCAGCCAATTTATATTAGTTCTTTTTAAACCATCTATAATTTGTTGTCACATTTCCATAATTCGAAATAAATGGTTTTGGTAAAGAAAAAAATATATGATGTATAAGTATAACCATGCGCCTATGGTCGGGTGGTCAAAGCGTTCCGTAGATTCTTAAAGGGACCCGAGTTCAAATTCGCAACACACCAGATTTCCACATGTGGCCACGGGAGCTTTCACATTCACTCTCCGGGAATGGATTACCATTTTTGATGTATAAGTATATATTTCAAATTTATTGTCAACTCATAAATGAAAAAAGTTGTGTTTGTATATATATATCTCCACCACGACAATTATTTCACGTGAAAGACAAGAGAGAACATTAATATATAATGGAGTATTATTGTATCACTACAAGAAAAAGAGATAGAACTGACGGACATTCCAACCGACTTTTTTCGGTCAGAAATTTCTAATGGATTTCCAACGGATATTGCGATTGGTCAAAAATTTCCGACGGCACAAAATCGGTCGGAAAACAGTCAAAATTTTCCAACGATTTTCCAACAACAATAATTTTAAATTATGGTTGTTGGAAATCCGTCAAAAATTTCTGACGGACGAAAAAATCCGTCAAAAATTTCCAACGGATTTTCGACGGAGTCTCTTCGATCAGAATTTTCCGACGGAACTTCTTCGGTCAGAAATTTCCGACGGACATTTTTCGGTCAGAAACTTCCAACGGATACTTGTCGGTCAGAAATTTCCAACCGATTTCCAACCGAATTTTCGGTCAGAAAGTTTTGATATATAACCACTCAGCCATTTACCCTAATGTCTCATTCCCCTCTGGTACCTTCGCCCAAAACGGCTCCTCTCCCCCCATGTCTCTCTCTGTTGATTAAAGCTTGATTCTCCAGCCATCTCCGTCACCCACAAGCGTCCCGGCCATCTCCATCAACCCATCCGTTCCGGCCAGCACCCTCTTTCCCGATATGTAAGTTTTTTTTTGTTTAGGTTTTGTAATTGAAGATTTTGTCATTGATGTTGTTTGTATTTAGATCTATAGAATTATGTTTATTATAAACGTTTTGCAAGATTTGTGTAGGTATGTGATTGTTTTGTTTGTAAAACGTTTTTATTGTTTGTATCGTTTATATATATTTTTTTTAAATGCTTTTAAAATATATGTATATATTTTAAAAGGATTTTAGTATATATGTATATATTTTTTGTGCTATCTCTGTTATCGTTTTTTAAGAAACGTTTTTAATATATATGTATATATTTTAAAACGTTTTTAATATTTATGTATACATTTTTGTGATTTAATTGTTTTTAAAACGTTGTTTATATATGTATATTTTTGTGATATCTCTATTATAACTTTAAATTGTTTTTAAAAATGTTTTTAATATATATGTATATATTTAAAAACGTTTTTAATATATATGTATACATTTTTGTGATTTAATTGTTTTTTTAAAACGTTGTTTATATATGTATGTTTTTGTGATATCTCTATTATAACTTTAAATTGTTTTTAAAAACGTTTTTAATATATATGTATATATTTAAAAACGTTTTTAATATATATATATATATATATATATATATTTTTTTTTAATTGTTTTTTAAACATTTTTAATATATATGTATATATGTTTTATGTTCTTAATTAGTTATTCTTTATGTTGTATATGTTCTATAACATGTTATATGTTTTTGATTGATTATTAATTGTTGTTCTTGTATTCATTGTTCTTTTTGTTCTATAGGTTTTATGTGGATTTTTTCTCTGATTCTTCTCCATCAGCAACATAATCGGATTCCCCGTATGCGCAAAGAAGAATTGTTCCCCAGCCACGTTTTCCAACTACTATGTATTTTAATTTTTTTTGTAACAAGTTATATATTTTAATTATGTTGTCTTAAATGTTTAATTATGACAATTTGTAATCTTAATTAAATTCATATTTTAAGTTATAATTTTAAATTTTAAATTTTAAAATTTTAATTATCTAAATTATTAAATTTGAAGATTTTAAATTATATTTGAAAAAATTTAAATTCTGACGGATTACTCCGTCAGAAATTTTTGACAGCCATATCGGTCAAAATATTTTGACGGATACATCCGTCAGAAATTTTTGACGGATAAATATTCCGACAGAAATTTCCAACCGAAAAAAAATCCGTCAGAAAACGGTTAGAAATTTCCAACGGTTTTTTGACGAGGTAAAAATTTCTGACGAAATAGAATTGACGGTCAAATCCGTTGGAAATCCGTCAGAACAAACCATTTCTGACCATTTTCCAACGGATTTGCCCGTTGGAAATTACTCATTTTCTTGTAGTGTATAAATCATTTTTTTAAACAAGAGGGTCTTTATTGTATATATTTCAAATTTATTGTCAACTCATAAATGAAAAACTTGTGTTTGTATATATATATCTTCTTTTTTTTAATCAGTTTGTGTATATATATATATCCACCACGAAAATCATTTCACGTGAAAGACATTTGTATATAGAGAGCATTACTATATAATATTATTGTATAAATCATTTTCTTAAACAAGAGGGTCCTTATTGTATTAAACATTACATAATAATAGATGGAAATTAACCAGACGAGTTGGTCCATTGGTTGTCTTGAGGAAGCCAAATGCTCAAATACGGACACCCTAGGTTCAACTCCCGGCCACCGCAGAAATTTAAAATTAGCAATGCGGCCTCCAGTGATCGACAGTGGCGGTAGTAGTGGACTAGACCGATAACGTAAGTCGCGTAGACCCGCCATACACCCCGTTGGCTAATCTGGACCCACCTTGATGGGGGCCAGGACACACTGGGTTATCAAAAAAAAAAATAGATGGAAACTGAGAAGCCATGAAAGAACATGTTGGGTCACGGAAGAGAAAGTAGATTGCTGGGCTAAAGCAACTAAGCAAGATACACTTGTATTTCTGGAAATGCATTAAAGTCTCTTACTTGTCAGATACGAAACATATCATTCCACAAGTCATGAGCCTTACTCATACCCTACAATAAGTGTTATTCCCATACGGCCATACCCAAATAAATACCATTGACATTGTAGTCTGTTCTCTGTAGATATACATATCAATGCAGCTACTCTTTTCGCTTTAAAAAAGTTTTTGTACTTATCAAAAATCACTAAACAAAATAAAAAAATTGTTTAAATAACTTTTTGCCGTACAAGCTATCAAGAAAATAACGGCATGTTGTATCATCTTCATATCTTCTTCTAAATACTTTGGTTCAAGTCCCTAAATTTATTTTTGTTTAAATAAAAATTTATTATTAAAACTATATAAGATAGTTTGTCATCAAATTTTAATATTTTTAATGAATGATTGTCTCGAATTAGACAAACATATTGTAGTTTTTTTTAATAAGTAACCAAAGTTTGACCACACTACTAATTGAATTCATTTTGTTATCATTATTTGTAACCCCTATTTTGACTATATTAGGATTTAAAACTTATATCTGCATCAATAACATGCCAGGGAATATGTATCTAGTGATTGTATTGAATGGGGAAGATCCCAATATTATAAAAATACATCAAAAGCTCCGTATATCTAAACACAATTCATGGTCAACTACAAGTACAAAACAAAAACTTATTATTATAGTAAAACAGCTGTTTTTAGATAATAGAAGAATAATTACAGCAAAACAGAACCTTCCTGTCCTAATAATACCTAAACAAAGTAAAATAAAAGTTGTAAGAAAAAGAGAAAAAAAAATACTATTGAAGATAGCAAAACGGCGTCGTTGGAGGGAGAATATACCTAAACAGAAAATGGAATATGTCATATGGAGTCGCTTATAAATGGTCGTTTCAAAACTCTTGCACTTTGTCCTTCTTCATCGGTAGCTTCAACGCTCATTTCACTACCTCTCCCTCTCTATCTCTCTACATTTCCCTAGAAATATATAGAGGAAACTAGAGGACCTTTCTCTCTAAACTCTTCTGACATATACCTTAAACACTTGATCAGATCATATCTCACACACATAACAAGAAGATTGTTGTATATTCATGTAAGTGTTTTCTTTTCATTATGTTTTTGGATGTTTATATATATAATTTGGTAACTGTGTGGTTGCAAAATGATGTTATCTTGTCCACTCTGCCTCTTCTATCTCGGTTTGGTATTTGTTAGTAGTGTTTTTGGATCGACCTGAGCTTCATTTGTTTGTGATTCTCTTATTATTGCTTTAAAAAAAAACTTTGTTTTCCAGTTTTCTTGGATCATTAATCAGGATTAGTTTTCTTGGAAACGTATTTGTTTGATCTTATCTCTTCCTGAATATAGACATTTTTTTATAAGTGCATGAATCAGATGATTTACAAGCACGTAAATAACGAAAATAATGTTACTATAACAAGAAGAAAATAAAGTTATAACGTCTTCAATACTCCTTCCGTTTCTTAATATAAGTAGTTTTGCTTAAAAATACGAGTATTTAAAAAACTACTTTTATACTTTTAGCATTTAATTAAAGAGAGAAAAGAACCAATGATAAATTATACTCCTTCCGTTTTATATTGTAAGTAGTTTTATTGGTTACACAATATCCAATAAATGTAAAAAGTACATTGAAATCTGAAAATTTCTTATATTGTGAAACAAACATCTTTTGCTAAAACTACTTACAATATTAAACGGAGTGAATATTACTTTAATTTTTTGATAAAATATCATTTTATTACTTTAATTTTTGTATTAGATCTCAAAAACAATTTACATTATGAAACAAAAGAAAATCTCTAAAACAACGGAGGGAGTATGAGAAAATAGTATACTAGTATTTAATTTGATGAGTAAGTGTGTCCGCAATTAAGACGAAACAACTTGCTGGCTTACTCGTGAGAAGTGTTGGCATCGTGAGAAGATTCAAATGTGACAAGTCAACCTTCGCGGGTAACTATAGAGTAAAGACAAAATAGTAATCGTTGAATATCTATAGTATTAAAACAGAAGTACAAATCTGAAAATGCTAAAATTTAGTCATTTATTACAATAGTAATTAATGAAGCTAATGATATTTTAATGAAGCTACGATTAATTAATGTTGTCTTATCCAAATTAACTTAATCGATTTATTACACTATAATAAATGAAGTAATTGATATTTTAATGAAGCTACTAATTAGGAATGTTGTCTTATCTAAATTTTAAAATGTTTTATTACATCTTCCTTTTTTACTTTTTCTAATTATTTCATTAATTGTATTTATTATAATAATTAACATCACTTATTTTACGTGTTAATCATAATAATTTCATATGTTTGAATAAAATTATTTCATTCGTGACAAAGATTCTAACCGGTTAACAAATAGTTTTTATTTATTCACATTCATCCAAATATTCATCTGAATAGAAATCGGTTTTTTGATATCGTTTTTTGTTGTTCTAAAACTAAACTACATGTAGATATTATAAATTTCTAGACGGGGTTTGAGTTGATCCTTCCGGGTCCGGGTAGGTTCATATGAACCTAAAAGTATTCAAATAACTTATATATTTAAAAATATCATTAAACAAAATATAAATACATAAGTCAAAATTTATATTATAGATTTCATGTGCTAAGTTTTTAATAAGATATATAAATAATATAGAAATAATATTATAGTTTTGTTAAAAATATTCCAACTAATTCTTTTATTAATTGACAAAAACTCATATGTAAACAAATGACATTATTTTTACACGGATATAAATTTTATTATACAATTGACGGTTACAAATGAATAACCATATTACGTTTGTTGACTTTATTTTTATTTCTAATTAGTCAGGATAAGTATATTTTTATATATAGTATATCATCATGTAAAAACATATAACTATATCACGAAACAAAATTTAAATTAACACCCGCTCAGTGAGCGGGTCCAGCTCTAGTTCATATTAAGTATGGACCTCCCATTTTCTCGCTTACTTTTAAACAATTGGTTACGTAGGCCTAAAGAAACCAAAATAATATAACCAATTATTTATTTATTTTGGAAAAGTCGAAAATCTAGGAATTAATTATTAAAATACATGTTATATAGTTATTTTTATTTCTGCATAACTTTTGTCATCACTTCTTTCAGTTTTATATACTGTGAATGCTTACAATCATTTTACATAAAAATAAAAAAAGTTTTATTAAAAGTTACTTCAGACCTTTCTATTAAATATACACATGTAGTTTACTAATGGCTTTAGAATTGCCAGTTACCTCCTTACTTCAGGCTTGATCAACATACCTTACTCTCTTTTTGTGAATATTAGGTCAACACACTTTACGGCTTGTGATTGTGAGATCAACAAAATGAGAAAACGAAAATAAAACTCGTATACTATATGAACATGAAATTTCAAGTGCAGTTTTAATGTTTCATTCTTTTTGCTTTAAAAACTGCCTAACTTAGTTCCAGGTTAGGTAGACTGCTTTAATGTTTGTAACAAATTCCTTCTAATTTTGCACATCTAAACTATATGAAAATCTACAATCAATCGTTCTTATATGATTCACGTTGCTAATATTGAATTTTTGATGAAATTACAGAGCTGAAGAAGAATGGCAAGGGACCAGTTACAAGTGTTGAATGCACTTGATGTAGCAAAGACACAATGGTATCATTTTACGGCCATTATAATTGCCGGAATGGGATTTTTCACCGATGCATACGACCTCTTCTGCATCTCTCTTGTGACCAAGCTCCTCGGCCGCATTTACTACCACGTCCCAGGCTCAGCCAAGCCAGGGACTCTCCCTCCCAATGTTGCTGCCGCCGTTAACGGTGTTGCCTTCTGTGGAACCCTAGCCGGTCAACTCTTTTTCGGTTGGCTTGGTGATAAGCTCGGGAGGAAGAAAGTTTATGGTATGACTTTGATGGTCATGGTCCTTTGCTCTGTTGCCTCTGGTCTCTCTTTCGGACACGAGCCAAAAACCGTGATGGCCACGCTATGTTTCTTTAGGTTTTGGCTAGGGTTTGGGATTGGTGGTGACTATCCTTTGTCCGCAACAATCATGTCTGAATACGCTAACAAGAAAACTCGTGGCGCGTTTGTTTCCGCGGTTTTCGCTATGCAAGGGTTCGGGATCATGGCTGGTGGCATCTTCGCTATTATTATTTCCTCGGCTTTTGAAGCTAAGTTCCCTGCACCGGCCTATGCTGATGATGCCTTGGGATCCACGGTTCCTCAAGCAGATTTTGTATGGCGTATAATCTTGATGGTGGGTGCTATCCCTGCGGCCATGACGTATTACTCCAGGTCGAAGATGCCTGAAACAGCAAGATACACTGCTTTGGTTGCTAAGGACGCAAAGCAGGCTGCTTCAGACATGTCTAGGGTTCTACAAGTGGAGATAGAGCCAGAACAACAAAAAGTAGAAGAGATCTCAAATAATAAGTCCAAAGCCTTTTCCTTGTTTTCCAAGGAGTTCATGAAACGCCATGGACTTCATTTGCTCGGCACTACATCCACATGGTTCCTTCTCGACATCGCTTTCTACAGTCAAAACCTTTTCCAAAAGGATATTTTCAGCGCAATCGGGTGGATACCTCCGGCTCAAACCATGAACGCAATTCAAGAAGTTTTCAAGATCGCTCGTGCGCAAACTCTCATTGCCTTGTGTAGTACGGTACCTGGTTACTGGTTCACAGTTGCTTTCATCGACGTCATTGGAAGGTTTGCGATTCAGATGATGGGATTCTTCTTCATGACGGTCTTTATGTTTGCTTTGGCTATTCCATACAACCACTGGACACACAAGGAGAACCGAATTGGATTCGTTATCATGTATTCCTTAACATTCTTTTTCGCTAACTTTGGACCTAATGCTACAACCTTCGTTGTCCCGGCAGAGATCTTTCCAGCCAGGTTTAGATCCACCTGCCATGGTATCTCTGCTGCATCAGGAAAGTTAGGAGCTATGGTTGGTGCGTTTGGATTCTTGTACTTGGCCCAGAGTCCAGATAAAAACAAGACCGACGCAGGATACCCTCCAGGGATTGGAGTCAGGAACTCGCTTATCGTGTTAGGTGTGGTTAACTTCTTGGGTATACTATTCACTTTCTTGGTGCCTGAGTCTAAAGGGAAGTCGCTTGAGGAAATGTCCGGTGAAAATGATGATAATGAGAGCAACAACGAGAGTAGAACGGTCCCAATAGTGTAGTTTGATATAATAAGTCTTTTGTTTCTACTTTTCTCTTGTCTTTCCTGTTTCTAGCAACTTACGTTGTTCTTCGTTTGATATTTTGATGTACTTACTAATGCTATTGAAATCAAAATCAAAATGTTTGTGTATCGATTCTAAAAGAGCTGTACTTCTTCATCGTTTTTGGTTCAGGGCAACAAGTGAGGTCGTTACTGAAATCCAGTGCTGAAAATAATAAATTACTTTATTATTTATGAATTCATTGTTACAAACCTATGATTTATGAATTAAACATGGTTATTAAGTTTTAATAAGTCTTTAAGATTTTTAGGTAAACATATATAATATCTGTTGAAAAAATAAAATGGACTGGGAGAAAACTGAAGCTGACTTTTACCATCAGTTCAGTTCTTTTCCTTCCATTTAAAAAGGTTTGCCTTCTCTTGTCTACATCGTTTTCTTAAGTACATTATTCTTATTGTTGTTTCTTAATTTATCTTGTTTGCATTAACATTGTAGGATTATAAAACATTTGAAAATTGCAGAAAAAATGTTTGCCTTCTTTTAAGATAAGTAGACAAACATAAAATTTCATCTAATTTACTAATAGAGGCTTGAAATATGCCTGTTAACTTTCTACAAGTTTGGTCAACATGCTCTGTGGTTTGTCATCGTGAGATCAACTAAATTAGAATAATACAAATTTTTATATTAATACATATTTATGTTAAATGGAATTTCAAGCTGGGTTTAACTGTTTTCTTTTAATATTTTCTTAACTAAGTTCCAAGTTTTTTTTCCAACAACTTAGTTCCAATTCAGTTGAACTGCTTTATTGTTTTTATAATCTCTGGTTATTGGTTAATATGTTTGTAGATGAGATATATAGATTAATAGACAATAAAATATCATTTGAGACAGGAAAATCTTAAGAGTTAAGCTGTTTTTAGGCTGCCATTACATCTGAAAAAGATCAGCTGGTTAATAAAATGACTATATATTAATGAACGAAAAAGGAACATAGTTTCTAACCATATTTCTCAATAACATAGAATGTATATGCAAAATTTTCACATGAATTGTCAGATGTGATATAACAATATAATTTATCATGATAGATCAGGTCATTAATCAAAATTTCTAGTTTTCTCTATAATATTTTATTAGTATATTCATTTAAAATGCTAATATGTTTAAAATTTATGGACTATAAACAATTTCTCTGTATATTACTATTTACTGATTACGTAATATTCCATAAATTAATAATAATTCAAAATAATAAAATTGTTACCTTTTAGAAGTTTTAGTGTATATGGTGGTATTTCAGATTTATTGTCAACTCATGATTGAATAACTCTCTTTTTAATTAAATGAGGATTACATATTTGTCAAACAGAATATTTTTTAATAAGTAATCAAAGTTGGACACACTCCTACTTGAATTCACTTATTATATAACTATAGTTTTTAAAATGTACGACATTGTCAAAAAAAACTGTACGAAATTCTACTTTATTAGTAATTGAAACTTATATCTACCTAAACCGCATGGCAGGTAATAGGTATCTGGTGATTGAATTAAATAGTGAAGTTCACAGAATTTAAATTATTAGCGTTTTTGAAGCATTAAACTCTCCGTATCACAAAACAAATCATGATCAACTACGAGAAAAACACCAAAAACTTGTTATAATACTAGATTTTTAACTGGACCAGCTATGTTTTCGATGATAATATATAATATTTACAGCAAAACAGAAGCAGCCTGTCCTAAATGAATATATCTCATACAGACTCGCTTATAAATGGCCGTTTCAAAACGATTGAACTATGTACTTGTTCATCGGCAGCCTTCAACGCTCATTTCACTTCCTGTGCCTCCCTCTCTACATTTTCCCCAGAGATCAGATCATTTCACACACGTAGAAGAAGATTGTATATTCATGTAAGTCTTTTTGTTTTTCATTAGTGTTTGTGGATATTTATGTATCATTTGATAATCCATACTTTTTCTTGTAAGGATGTAAAATAATGTTAGTCAATCTGAGCATCATTTGTTTGTGTGTTTATCACTCTAATCATACTATTGCTTTTTTTTAATCAAGCTGTGTTTTTCCAACTTATAAGTTCTCTTGTAGAGTATTTGTTACATAGTAATATTTGAATATCTACGATCAGTCAATTATTTAATGTTCGAGCTTTAATATGGTAAAATTAACAATATACTGGTTAGGTGGTTCTTTTGTTTTGTTTTTAATTAAAACATTAACTTATCCACACTAATTGATTTCTAAGTTATAGGTTCCACACATGTTTCTTGCTTACATGATTCATCAGTCGATCTTATAACACAAACTGCTACGAAAAATAAATAATATTGATTTGTTTTTTTATGAAACTACAGAAGTGAAGAAGAATGGCAGATAATCAGTTACAAGTTTTGAATGCACTTGATGTAGCAAAGACACAATGGTACCATTTCACTGCGATTGTAATTGCTGGAATGGGATTTTTCACCGATGCTTACGACCTCTTCTGCATCTCTCTTGTCACTAAGCTCCTCGGCCGCATTTACTACCACGAAGAAGGCTCCTTAAAGCCTGGGAGTCTCCCTCCCAATGTTGCTGCAGCCACCAACGGCGTTGCCTTCTGTGGGACCCTTATCGGTCAGCTGTTTTTTGGGTGGCTTGGTGACAAGCTCGGGAGGAAGAAAGTGTATGGTATGACGTTGATGATCATGGTTCTTTGCTCCATAGCCTCGGGTCTCTCTTTTGGACACGAGCCAAAAACCGTGATGACCACGCTATGTTTCTTTAGGTTTTGGCTAGGGTTTGGGATCGGTGGTGACTATCCTTTGTCCGCAACAATCATGTCTGAATACGCTAACAAGAAAACTCGTGGCGCGTTTGTTTCCGCGGTTTTTGCTATGCAAGGGTTTGGGATCATGGCTGGTGGCATCTTTGCTATTATTGTTTCCTCTGTTTTTGAAGCTAAGTTCCCAGCGCCGGCCTATGCGGTTGATGCCTTGGGATCCACAGTTCCTCAAGCTGATTTTGTATGGCGTATAATCCTGATGTTTGGTGCTATCCCTGCGTCGATGACATACTACTCCAGGTCGAAGATGCCGGAAACAGCTAGATACACAGCTTTGGTTGCTAAAAACGCAAAGCAGGCTGCTTCAGACATGTCTAGGGTTCTACAAGTGGAGATAGAGCCAGAACCGATTCTTGAAGAGATTGCAACGGATAAAACCACATCGTTTTCCTTGTTTTCCAAGGAATTCATGAAACGCCATGGACTTCATTTGCTCGGCACTACATCCACATGGTTCCTTCTCGACATCGCTTTCTATAGTCAAAACCTTTTCCAAAAAGATATTTTCAGCGCGATCGGGTGGATCCCTCCTGCTCAAACCATGAACGCGGTTCAAGAAGTTTTCAAGATCGCTCGTGCGCAAACTCTCATTGCCTTGTGTAGCACGGTGCCTGGTTACTGGTTCACAGTTGTGTTCATCGACGTCATTGGAAGATTCACCATTCAGCTAATGGGATTCTTCTTCATGACAGTCTTTATGTTTGCGTTGGCTATTCCATACAACCACTGGACTCACAAGGATAACCGGATTGGTTTCGTCATCATGTACTCCTTAACATTCTTTTTTGCTAACTTTGGACCCAATGCTACAACATTTGTCGTACCAGCAGAGATCTTCCCAGCTAGGTTCAGATCTACATGTCATGGTATCTCTGCCGCATCAGGAAAGCTTGGTGCCATGGTTGGTGCTTTCGGATTCTTGTACCTGGCTCAAAGCCCTGACAAGAACAAGACTGATGCAGGATACCCTCCTGGGATTGGAGTCAGGAACTCGCTTCTCGTGTTAGGTGTGATTAACTTCTTGGGTATCATTTTCACTTTCTTGGTGCCTGAATCTAAAGGTAAATCACTTGAAGAAATATCAGGTGAAAATGAAAACAATGAGCAAAACAACAACGATAGTAGAACTGTCCAAATGGTGTAGTTGATACAATATGTCTTTTCTTTTTCTTTTTGTGTTCTTCTCTTTTCTTCTTGTTTTTTGGCAACTTAAAGGTGTTCTTCGTGTGATATGTTGATGTTGTAATGCTATTGAAATCAAAGTGTTCTTGTATCGATTTCAGGTCAAATCTCCGAGTAAATGATATTTTTGGTTTTGTTGAAATTTTTGATTTATATGACTACGAATGTGAAATTGATAGGTAGTGAAATCGGTTGAACAGAGGAACAATCAGCTTGAGATAAAAAAAAAAATGGGTGAGAGAAAGAGATGTTTGGACTTTTAATTTGGGACAATATACGACAAAAAGATTTTTAAAAAATAGGCTATAATTTCACTATTGTTTAATGTAGATTTTTAAACGTTTAATTATTTAAGTCGATGTATTTAGTAATTAGAAAATAAATATACTAATATTTAATATTTGAGATGAAAAAATTATAAAAGTCAAAATAGTAGATTAAAAATTCGTTTAGTGTTTAATGTAGATTTTCTTAAAACGTCTAATTTTGTAAAGTGAATACTATACATTAGCGAATTATGAATAAATATGTTAATATCAAACATATGAGGAATTGAATGAAAATATCTATAGAAACAGAAAAATTAATTTACTATATATATAGTCTCAATTAACAGACTCTATAGGCACTTGGTTCGGTAATATCTGAAAGCTTTTGGAATCTCAGTTCGCCTAGGTATGTGTTCCGTTCTGCTCCTGTCTCGTCTGAAAATTTTAGATTTTGAATACTTATAAGATCCGCTACTTCTTTCGAGAAGCGTTTTGTTTCAAGCTCTGCAAACGATTTGCGTATCCTGTGATTGAAAAAGAGCTTCCTTTAGGTGAATTTCTTTGAAAGGGGTTTAATTTTGAGAATCCCAGAACAATTTTAAGGGTAAAGATTGGCTTTTTATATGTCCCAAAACTGTTTGAATTTCGTAGGAAAATTGATAATCTTTTGATTAAGCAAAGAACGATTCGTCTTCTACAGTTCAAAAGCTTAGATTGCTATCTTATTGGTATCTAGTTCAGTATAGTATCTTGTTATGTAGCTTTAAGGTTCCAAGAGCCAACCTAGAAGAGCAATTTATTAACAATTCTCGTCGTGATGTTTAGTATTGGCACTACCACAGATTATTCAGTATGTTTAGTCACCTGGTTTATACTTTGACATTAGTTTTTTTTTTTCTCATTCTGCAGGAAAGTTGCAGCTTTATTTATCTCTTCTGAAACTCAACTTTACTTCCTCTTCCGGAAAATAATATTTTGGGTGGCTGTAAGGTTTTAATGGGCATTGAAGGTAATCACACATATTCAAAATCTGGAAGCATGGAAAAGTTGTCAACTCCTCCAGGTTTTGTCTCTCAACCAACGTTTGTGCTGAGGAATGTACACCAAGATAGAGAAAGTTCCAGGTCGGTTCCAGGACAAGAGCAGATAACTGGTTTCGGTATGGATGATACTAGTTTCAAGTCGTCTCTTAACAGCCGACCGTGGATAGTGCATGATCACACAAAACCCACCTCAGAGGCCTTAATGACAATGAAACCTGAGGTTCCCTAACTATGACGACCTCATTCCTCTCTTTCTTTCATGTAGAGTTGTTTTTCTTATTCTGTTCTTGTGATGAAGCTTGTCATATAGACACATGTATATTTGTTGATATGTTTGAAATGGAGGTTTTCTGGAATGTGTGCTAAGTCATGGCTACTAATAGACATAGGAATTGATGTATAAGATATTAGCTAAGCCAGAAAGTTCCATATCCCTGCTTGCCGCTTATGGTTTTAGTTACTTTAGTGCCTGCTATAAATGATTTAGCATCAATACTTTGGAGCTTGATGTGTCAACTCAGATAGCTTTACTATGCTTTTAGACGTATGAGATTGTAGGTATCAAGATTGTTTGTTGAGTCTTTTGCTTTCTTTACTCAAGTATTTACAAACTATTTTCACAGGTACAGGAAAGACGGGTACAGAGAATCTCCAAGAACGTAGCCCTTGAGGAGGCTCCAGTGTTTAACCCAACCGAAGAGGTCAGTTTTGCTTTGGTATTATAAAAAGACACACTAGGGGATTAAACTGCTTTACATAGTCTTTGGTAAACAATCTAACCCAGAGTTACTTAACTGCCAGGAGTTCAGTGATACTCTCTCGTATATTGCAAGCTTACGTGACAAAGCTGAGCCTTATGGAATTTGTTGTGTCGTACCTCCTTCTTCATGGAAACCTCCTTGTCGTCTCGAGGAGAAGGAGATATGGGAGGTTTCCAAATTCGACACTCAAGTACAGCTCTTTGATGCAAATGACACAATGATTAAGAAGGAGGCTGATGATGATAATGAGGATCATACATTAGAGAATGTCAAGCTTTGTAGAATAGAACGTGGTCCTAGGAAAACTCTGGAGACCTTTAAGAACTTTGCAGATTCATATAAGAAGAAGCATTTTAGCATAGAGGATGAGGTTTTCGGTTCCAAAAGTTCAACCCCATCACTAAAACCAGAGCCAACTGTGTCAGACATTGAAAAGGAGTATAGACAACTTGTTGAAGTTGAGGTAATGTTAAAATCAAGTCTATTGCTATTATATATGGAAACAGGCTACAACACTAACTCGTGATGTAAATTAGGTGCTATATGGCAATGATATAGACATCAGAACGTTCAGCAGTGGATTTCCCTCACCTGGACCATC
Source organism: Moricandia arvensis (assembly GCA_905132765.1). NCBI lineage: Eukaryota > Viridiplantae > Streptophyta > Magnoliopsida > Brassicales > Brassicaceae > Moricandia > Moricandia arvensis. The sequence goes on along the minus strand of CAJHQP010000218.1, from coordinate 85,571 downwards.
TGAATCTTGCAAGTACAAAACATCAGGTTGGAATTTGAACAATACAGCTAAGCTTCCTGGCTCTCTTCTATCGTTTGAAGACTGTGAATCAGTTGGTGTTCCTCGCCTATGTGTAGGAATGCTTCTGTCTTCCCAGTTGTGGGTAAGTTTTAAAGTTGACATCAAACTATGTCGTCATTAGAAGTTTTGCAATCTAATTTGCTTGTTTAGTCTCTCATATTTGTCTCCTGGAATATCTGTTGATGTACAGAAATCTGAAAAGGATAGACTCTACTCGCTATGCTATTTGCATACGGGAGCTCCTAGAGTGTGGTACTCTGTAGCAGGATGTCATCGTTCTAAGGTGATGAGCTTATTCCCTGAGATGTCAGGGGAACAACATTCAAAGATGAGCCGTGATCCTGTAAGTGCTTAAAGCACATTATGTAGACACATTACTCTTTTCAGAACTTATTATAATTTTGTTGTCTTCTAGTGAGCTATTAAACATTCATAGTCGCTATTCATTTTATAAGGGAAGCTAATTCATTTGTCAGGTGATGGTAATATCTCCTTATGAGCTCAACATGGAGGGTATACCAGTGACCCGGTGTGTCCAGAACCCTGGCCAGTATGTTATACTGTTTCCAGGGTCCTGCTACTCTGCTGTTAACTGTGGCTTCAACTGTTTGGAGAAAGTAAATTTTGCTCCCATTGATTGGTTGCCCCATGGGGATGTTGCTGTTCATCAGAATCAAGAGAAGAAAAAAAAATCATTAATTTCGTATGATAAGATTTTACTAGGAGGTGCAAGGGAAGCTGTGAAATACCTTAAGGAGTACTCTTTGTCCAAGAAGAAAACAGCAGACAACATGAGATGGTTAAATTCTTGTGGCAGAGAGGGTATGTTCACCAGTATTGTTAAGGTATGCTCGTAGCTCTTCTTTACCTGTCTTGGTAGCGTGAGGAACTTGCTCACTATTATCATTTTTTTGTGTAGTCACGGGTCAAGCGAGAGAAGAGTAGACGAGAGTTCCTTGCTAGTTCACTAAAGTCGCAAAAGATGGACAAGAGTTATGATGATGTGAGCAAGAGGGAATGCTGTTTTTGTTTCGTGGATTTGCATCTCTCCGCGGTCCAATGTTCATGTTCTGATGAACGTTACTCGTGTCTGAGCCACGTGAGGAATCTATGTGCCTGTCCGAGTGGGAAGAAGAGCTTTCTCTATAGGTACACCATCGATGAGCTGAATATTCTTGTGGAGGCGTTGGAGCTACAGAAACTCAGCTCTATGTTCAGATGGGGGAACTTTGATCGCAACTATTATGCTTCTTCTCCTGCCATTAAAAGTTCACAACCTGGGGAGAAAGGCAAGAAAACAGATGTAGTTATGCCTTGTAATAACAACAATAACACAAGGAGAGATGTTGAAGCTGGAGCTAAGGAGCAGGGTAAGTCAAAAGTAAAGGCGAGGTCGGTCATGGAGATGATGAAGGGAAATGATGATGAACCAAACAAGACATGCGATGCTTCTGCTGTCAACAACACTGCAAAGAAACAGAAGAAGGGATGAGAGAAAAAAGAATGTTTTGTTTTTATGTACTTGTAAGTTATTGAAATTGCAAAAGACTGTTTCTTTTGCTTTGCTTGAATAAGACTCAGCCTGTGATCAGATTTTGTCATTGGATGCGAAAAGAGAGTCATGTGTACAATACTTTGCTACGGAGACTTTCATTGTAAGAATAGTGAAAATCAATTCAAATCTATTAAAATTCAATCCAAAATCAAATTAAATTGAATAATACCTGATTTGATTTATATTTATAAACATCCATTAAATAATGAGAGATTCTAAGGTGTATTCAAAGTAGCATCTGAATTGATTTGTATTTAAATGACAAAATATTATTCAAACATAAATTTTAGAGTTATTTTCATTTTAATATATTCTAAAATTCATTATTGTTAATAATATTTAAATTGGTGGATTTTAGGAGATTTTCTAATGTGCTTCGGTGAATTTTTTAGTTAAAATTAATAAAATTTATATATTATGATTTTATATAGAATTCTAAAGTGTTTAAACTAAAATCATTATTACTTTCATAATTCATCCAAAATCAATTACAACTCACTAAAAATCATATTGTTTAAAATCTTCTCAAATAATATATTGAATAAACTTTCCAAAAATTTAAAACCATTAATACTATATGATTTTGATTGAATTTATAAGTATATTATAACATAACATTCAATAATCACACTAGGCACCGTAGCCGTTGGATCTGATTACTTTCTGCGATCGCCGTTGGTTTTCTGGTAGTTGCGGTTTTATTAAAACGTTGTTCGAATGAGAAACGCCCACCTCATTCTGTTGAATTTATGTGCCGGAGATTTCTCGTCGTCGCCTGTATCACAGTACAAAACCTAACACTAACACAGACTTATTCTTAGCGTAGATTCACTCCTCCTGCTGATAGTCTAATGGCGGAGACGGACGTCGGAAACGTTAATGTAAAGGAGAAACGATCGTCGAAGCGATTGATTTTGCTGATCGGAGCTATAGCTGCCGTCGCGGTCGCTGTGTTTCTGAATACTCAGAACTCGTCGATTTTTGATTTCACAGGAAAAATATGCAATTGCCATCAGGTTAGGTATCTCTTCTTTAAGCTCTTTGTAAGTTTCTGATTAGGAAGATTCGAATTGATATTCGTCTAAACTTTGTGTTCATGATTAGGTTTAGGTTATAGTGTTTGTGCTAGAGATCAGCTTTAAATCTCTTCGAATTAGAAGAGCAGAGCTGGTCCTGAGATTTAAGGGCTTGAAATAATTACTGATTGTAGACTAAGTAATCAATATATATGTTTTTGGGCCAAATCATCTATACATATTATTATTTTTTGGGGGTCGAGGCGAATGTTTCATCTTGCTATCTAGAAACTTGTTGGATGTTGGGGGGTTTTGTTTTCTTATGTTATTCATTTTTGTACTTAGGCTGAGAAGCAGAAGTACATTGGGATGGTTGAAGACTGTTGTTGTGATTACGAGACAGTCAATAAGCTGAACACTGAGGTGTTGCATCCATTGCTTCAAGACCTTGTTAAGACACCCTTTTACCGTTATTTCAAGGTTTTGGTTCCTCTTCATCTTCCTTGGTAGAGAGTTTGGATGTATTTTGTAATGCTTAGCTCTGACTCCATTTTTTTATAGGTTAAACTGTGGTGTGATTGTCCGTTTTGGCCTGATGATGGCATGTGTCGGTTAAGAGACTGTAGTGTTTGTGAATGTCCTGAGAGTGAGTTCCCTGAGCCGTTTAAGAAGCCTTTAAGTAAAGACAATCCTGTTTGCCAAGAAGGGAAACCGCAAGCTGCTGTTGACCGTACCGTAGACACTAGAGCTTTCACGGGTTGGACTGTCACTGACAACCCCTGGACTAGTGATGATGAAACTGACAATGGTTTATCTGACTACCTAACTTTTTCCTTCACAATCCAAATTGTCGTTGTTGCTTGGGTCTCAGATCTGGCTCATGAGACTATTTGTTACAAGCAGTGCTTCTAGTATTGAATCATATTGTGTTAGCTGTAGTTTTTGATGACATATTTTTGATTACAGAGGAAATGACATATGTTAATCTTCGGCTGAATCCTGAACGCTACACTGGCTATATTGGCCCGTCAGCTAGAAGGATATGGGATGCTATATACTCTGAGAATTGTCCCAAATGTAAGCTTCACTATTCCGTTCTGTTTTTGTTTTCAAGATTTGTTTCTTTATACCAGTTTTGTCCTAGTGACTGACCAGTCCCTATGGATTTCTAAGCCCTGCAATTAAACTGGCTTCTATCTTGTGAGTAGATACATCTGAACAGTCGTGCCAAGAAGAAAAGATATTGTACAAATTGGTCTCTGGTCTTCACTCATCTATTTCAGTTCATATAGCTTCAGATTATTTACTTGATGAAGCTAAAAACTTGGTAAGATCTGCCTCATGAATCTCTCTTGTCTGCATTGTATGTTTCTAATGCAAAACTAGAAAGTAATTCAATGATCTTCTTTTTGTGTTTCAGTGGGGTCAAAACCTGACATTGTTGTATGATCGTGTGTTAAGATACCCAGATCGTGTTCGGAACCTGTACTTCACATTTTTGTTTGTTCTCAGAGCAGTAACAAAGGTTAGTTACTAATCAGTTTTGTTTATCCTAATCCAACGAAACGGGGGTCAATCGTCTAGAATAACCACACTTCGTTTCTCCCCTTGCCTTCGTGATTTGTAGGCAGAAAATTACTTGGTAGAGGCTGAATACGAGACTGGTAATGTCATTGAGGACTTGAAGACCAAATCTCTGGTGAAACAACTAGTTAGTGACCCTAAAACGAAAGCAGCTTGTCCACTACCATTTGATGAAGCCAAGCTCTGGAAGGGCCAACGCGGTCCAGAACTGAAACAACAGATACAGAAACAGTTCAGAAACATAAGGTTCTTCTTGAATCCCTGTCTTTTCTTGAGCAATAAGTCTACTGACAGTCTATGCTCAGTGCTTTATATTCATTGATTGATATCCTTGCAGTGCAATAATGGACTGTGTAGGCTGTGAGAAATGTCGTCTATGGGGAAAGCTTCAGATTCTTGGCCTCGGCACTGCATTAAAAATCCTTTTCACTGTCAACGGTGAAGACAATCTGCGTCATAATGTGGGTTCCTACATCGTCCAGTTTTTGAAGTCTCATGCATTGTATATTTTGCTTATACTCATAAACAGATTATTGTCGTTTTATTTCAGCTCGAACTGCAAAGGAATGAAGTGATTGCGCTGATGAATCTGCTCAACCGGTTATCTGAATCAGTAAAGTTTGTTCATGAAATGAGCCCTGTAGCCGAGAGAATCGCAGGAGATGGAAAAACCAAACCAAATCATAACCAAACATAAATTAGGTGATTGTTCGGTTTGGTTTTAAACCGTAAAATATTGATTCTATTTTTTTTTCTATCGTAGATCTATATAGTTGTTGACATTACGGTTAATTAGACTTCTGTTGTCACCATTACAAATTTACAATTATCTTCTTCTTTTTTAGTTGGCACCTTATTTTACTTCGTAGTGACTAATTAGAAACACATCATAATATAACATCAATTGTTCTATAAACAAATTTAAAGATGTCATAGTTATTAAAAACTCTCCAAAGCTTTAAACATATCATATGTACATTTGTAAATACTCTCTTGAATCTTTTTAGCTTCTCTAAACTGGAAGTATATTTAATTTGTTTGTTTTTATTAACTAACCGTAATAGTTTTTTATTACATGTTATGAAAAAAAATCACAAAGAAGAATCACATTTTTTGAAAAAATCACTCAAGAACCAAAAAAAAGAAGCCTATAGCTTATTCTATTAGTAATCATGCAACAACACACAATATTTTGAACTGATTCTCATATGTAATGCAACTATGTAAAGGAGGATGCCAGCAAAATTACAAAGTGTATCCACGATATTCGAAGATGAAAAACACCTAATAATAAAAGATACTATCAAAAGAGTTCAGCTTTTGCGGTTGACTTAGGCGAGAAATAGTGGTAAGAGATAAAGAGAACACTATAAAGGGAATCCTATCCTCCAACCTCAATGAACACACCTTTTGATTATCTCTTCTTTACTATTGCTTCACCACATAAAGCTTTTCTTTCTTTCTTTTCAGTTTTTTTTCTTCTATAAATAATAAATAATAATTGGACGAGTCTAAACCAAAAGCTAGTATACTAACGACATGATATACAAATGCTATATAAATTATGATGGGGCGAAAGATCGTGAGAATATGGAAGTCACTGTCTTTATGTTTTATTGTTCTTGTATCGTTACGTTATAAATAAAATTGCATGGCAAAAAGATTTGAGAATTTTTGTTTTTTTATGCCCACCTTTTTTACAAAGCTGAGGTCTTTCGAATTTTCATGGCTTCCAGAAAAGATAGTGATTTTGAAGAACAAAAGATATTACAAAAGGTAGTGGGAACAGACAAAGGCCATTGATAAAAAGATGCTCCTTCTTCCAGTATCAGAAAAAAATATTCATCTTTCATTAAGTATTTTATTTCATTTTCTTTACTTTTGGCTCAAACTTTTCTCTTTTGCCTACTTTTCTTTTTGCTGCCTTTAAATTTTGAATATATCTAAGTTAAGTTGGTAGCTGCAAACTATTAGGTACAACACCATAGCTGTCAGTCATGTCCTTCTTGGGTGATACCAATTGCATTCTATCACAGTGATGCTGGTGAAAGTTTCCATTGTACTATTTCGACTGTTAACCCAACAACTGTTCTAGGGGTAGGGAACACAGGGACCGAAGGTCCATAATTGATCACCTCCCGAGCTCAATGTTTCTCCTGAACATTTAGTTGGTTTAATACATCCGCTGTGGGAGTCTTTCGACCCGAATCTCTCACCAAAAATAATAATATTATAGTAGAAAAGTTTCTCAAAACTTTTATAGAAAAATTCTCACTAAGAATGTTCTTATGTGCTTACGTTTAGATGATTCATATGATGGCGAGTATATATCTAATGAGTCAATTCATTTCATGATTATATATTTGGACTTAAAATCTTGATAGCTATGCCAAAAATATTATTATGACTGTTTTTACTACATATTAGCTTAATCTCACATATAAGTATGCTTATATTACTTCTTTGCTAATAGGTCACCCATATTTTAAAAGGGCTAAGCACAATTAAGTGCATATTTTTAATATAATACTCAAATAAACTTTTATAATACATGATTTGTCATGCCTAAGCGTTGTTTACATATACACTCACAAATAGTGATTTGTCATGCACAAACATTATATATATTATTCGTACATACATATCATTATCCCTGAAGGTGTGACTCCATCATAGTCCACACTATCATATCGATTTCTCTATGATGCCACTTTTAAACGTCCTCATGATCGTTTCCGGCCATTTAAATGATCTATACACATCACGTTTGACCTTTAACGCATTCATGATTAATCATTATGCATTAGGTACATTCATATATATGAAAAAAAACATAAATGAACCAACCAACAGGATCTTATATTAACATATATTCATACATCTATATATGCAATTGGAAAGTTAAGGATATGTTTCTATTTAATAATGCAAAGTTGAAATTAACGTCAAAAATGGAGCCATCCGAGAAATAGTGTTGTTGAGAGGATTTAAGCTAACGTTATGTGTGTTTGACCAGACAACATTGACCGCTCGAGCCCTTCGGCTTACGTCCTTCAAAGCTTTTGTGTGTGGCCTTATTCGACAATCCTACAAAAACCAAAACACTTCGAAAATCTCTCCGAGACACACACGACACTTCTTGGATACACAAATTGACCTATTCATGTTTTAAAATGTTATCAGTAGTTTAAACTCTTTAATACAAACAAATTATCTCATTAATCGAGTTTGACAAAATATAACACGATTGCCCCAATGAAGAATATTTTGTAAAGTCTTTTTTTTTCATATTTTTGGTTATCAAAGTTATCTTCAAAATAATGTCTCTATTTAATCTAAACTATGATATTATTTGAAGAGCTCATAATAACTCATGATTATACGTTGAACACACTATATATTATTAGAATATGTGGAAAATCTCAACTTTTTGGAAGAGAAGTATGATCACTCTCGTCGTGATAATCAATGAGCATGCATGGTATAAGTTGATGTATTGTCTTAAACAATGCAGCAAACCCGTGGACGCATCATGAGTCGTTTTCATTTGTTTCATAAGAGCAACCATGCATGGGTCCGACTTATGTTATCACAGCATTTTTGTTAGTGCCATCAAAAAATTTGTACTGTATGATTTGGGTAGGTGAGATTGCTTTTGAGTAGATGTTTGGTGTTTCTCCCGTATCCAATACACAGAGAAGCGATATGTATATACAATCTTCCAAGGTACATCTGATTAATCGATGTATTGAAATTATTGTGTCTCGAGTTTATGTGGCTCATGATTGTTATGTTCTCATTTTGCCGATGATCTTTAATTACGAATATGCATAGTTTTGGACGCACCCCAATATTGACTTTTTATTGTATTCGCTACTTTGTTCGAGATAAAGTAACTTTTGTTGAACCATGTCACGTTCTTATCAAAGAGCAACTTGCACACATTTCTACCGATTAGTGGCTGGTTTCGAAATATTTACTAAAAACTAAAAAGTTTAGCCTTTGTTATTAATTTTTATTAAAAAGGTCGTTGATGTAGGTATAGGTGGTTGTTAGCTTTATTAACATATGTTTTCCTTTTTTGCCATATTACGTATATGTTTTTAGTTTGAATATAAGTAGTAAATTTACTATACCTATAAACAAATGGACGTATTATCTAAAATGGCTTGTGTTTATATGTTAAGACATAACTTATTGAAAAAATATTCATACCTTAAATATAGTGGCTGAAATTTTGATTTGTAATTTATTCTTTGTACACGGTTTATATTGCTATTTTATAAAATAAAGTTCACCAGATTTATGAAAAGTTAAGTGAGAAAATGACTTCTGCAACATTAAAAAATGTCCTAGCAATAAGAAAATAATGAAAAAAGAAACAGTTTCTAGTGAGAAATAAAAGAGGAGATACTCGATTTGGTAAAAGAATTTGACAAGTTCAAATACATAAACGAATCACAAAACTGAATTACAAAAATGGAGACTGAGATGAAGGCATAAATTAAGGGTTATGACTTAGGGTGTAAAAGGAGATGAAGTAGTAGTGCACGTGTGCTCCCAAAACCTCATCATCACAGTGTCATGTGCAAAGTCAAATAAAAACTCACTTATCATTATTGATAGCACCAAACATATTTTAGAACCATCGTAATTCAATTGTTTCCATCATTCTATATTGCATCTCATCATTTCACCTCCTCTCATCATACCTTCTAACTTTCTTCCCAACGTATGTGTGTGTTTTTTATTCATAGCCATTATAATATATCATTTTTCAATCCTTATCACGTTTAGGTGTTTTAAAAAAAATTATAAAATTTGAAACGATTTTTACGTCTATATTTCGTTTTAGTTCATTTGAATAATAAAACCAAAAACTGATTAATATCTAAAAGTCCATATTCTATTTGTTTACTATCTAACTTCATCGTTGAGTTTAGTCCCAATTTATATTTTTGTGTGTTTCATAAAAAATATCATTTGACATATTATTTTATTACAAAAATATTATTATAAAATTTCAATGCTATTAGTAATTACTTAAATGTTAATATTAATTATAAAATGTAATGATTTTATAAATAATTGTATTTATCTTAAGTATTATTAGTTAAAATTGTAATAATTAAATAAATGATTTATTTCAATATTATTATTAAGGGGAAAAGTGTTAAAATGACAACTTTTGCTAAACGGAGAAATATGATTTTGTAAACTTATTTCACACTCAAATATTTGGCAGTATTTATTGAAGGTGGAAAAAATGATAAAAAAGACCCAAAGGAAAGCAAAGGTCAAAATGATTTAGATGGGATAAAGCAGAAGCATTAATTAACTTTATACTATCGCTTTCCTTTTTCTGTATTTAATTAACAAAGACCCAAAACAAAGGTCAAAATAGTCGCAAATCTCAAAGCCTCACTCAATCTCTTCTTCTTCTTAACTCTCTCTCGTCACCACCACCACTTAACACTTCCACTGATTACATCTTTACTCATCAGCAGAAGAAACCTTTCTCTCGTTCTTGATTCCATACCTCAGACTTCTCTCTTCCTCTTCTTGTGTGGTTCCTCCTTTGGTCTCTTACTGTTTCTAGGTTTGACTCAATCCAAAAGAATGGGAACTAAATGGAGGAAAATGAAACTGGCTTTGGGTCTGAATCTCTGCACTTACCTCCCACGAACCTTAGACGAATCACCTCCTGCTTTGAACTCCACAGAGAGATTATCAGATGTTGCTCTGCTTTCTCCTCTTAACTGGCCCATGACCCCAACACCTTCCTCCCACGGCCTCAAGTTATCCAGAAACAGCTCTAGAAAATCTTCAAAGGTTTGATTTTTAACAAAACCCACTCTCTCAAATCTCTGTTTCCACTTCCTGTATGTGTTGACTTTTGGATATGAGTTTGTCTTCTTCTTGTCTTTTTTGTTTGTTTCTTAGTTTTAAAATCACTATAAGAAAGGTTTCATTTTTAAGTGTTTTCTTGAATTAGATTTTTGTTTGTAGCTGTAACAAAGGAGGAAACTTGATTATTTCTGTTTGTAGCTGTAATAAAGGAGGAAACTTGATTATATTCTCTATATCAATAGCTGCTTAAAAGTGCTTACCTTTGGTTATATTGAAAGTTAGTTTGTTTCTTGTTATAGTAATTGTCTTAAAGCTGAGTACTTTGATTAGTTTCTTTGTCTATCTAAAACATGGACTCACTCATTGCTTTTTGTTTTTTTTTATGAGCAGACATGTTCAATATGCTTGACTAAGATGAAAGAAGGAGGAGGACATGCTATTTTCACTGCAGAGTGCTCTCACTCGTTTCATTTTCACTGTATTGCTTCAAATGTGAAACATGGGAACCAAGTTTGCCCTGTGTGCCGTGCTAAATGGAAAGAGATCCCTATGCAGCATCCTCCTTATCTCTTTGCTCGTCCTTATAATAATAATGATGCAGCTATTAACCTCCTCCACCGCTTGCCTACACCTCGTCGAGTCATGAATCACGGACGTGTTCTGGCTCCTGAGCCCTCTATGTTCAATGACGATGAACATTTAGAACAACAGGTTGTGTTTTCAGGGAAGAGCTTGGAGAACAATGATAATGTAAGGATGATGGAGTTGAAAATATATCCTGAGGTTTCTGCTGTCCCACGAGGTGAGTCTCGTGAGAAGTTTGATGTATTGGTGCATCTTAGAGCTGCTGGTATGGTTACTGGAAATGCTCGAGCTCCACTTGATCTTGTCACAGTGCTTGACATCAGTGGGAGTATGGCTGGAACTAAGCTTGCTCTTCTCAAAAGAGCAATGGGTTTTGTGATTCAGAATCTTGGTTCTAATGATAGGCTTTCGGTTATTGCTTTCTCTTCAACTGCTCGTCGTCTATTCCCTTTGACTAAGATGTCTGATGATGGAAGACATCGAGCACTTCAAGCTGTGAACTCATTGGTTGCAAGTGGTGGTACTAACATCGCTGAAGGTCTTAGGAAAGGTGTGAAGGTGATGGAAGAACGAAGAGATAAAAACCCTGTTGCTAGCATTATCCTTTTGTCTGATGGGAGAGATACATATACCATGAACCAGCCTGATCCAAACTACAAGTTGTTGCTTCCTTTGTCTATGCATGGTTGTGAAAGCAAAAGGTTTCAGATCCCTGTTCATTCTTTTGGTTTTGGATCAGATCATGATGCTTCACTGATGCATTCTGTCTCTGAAACCTCTGGAGGAACATTCTCTTTCATAGAGAGTGAGTCTGTGATCCAGGACGCTCTTGCACAGTGCATTGGTGGACTTTTGAGTGTAGCAGTGCAGGAGCTAAGGTTAGAGGTTGATGGTATGTGCTCAGATGTTCATCTCAGCTCGATAAAAGCTGGGAGTTACCCAAGCCTTGTGGCTAATGATGGTAGGTCAGGACGTGTTGACATTGGTGATCTTTACGCTGATGAAGAGAGGGACTTCTTAATTTCTATCAACATCCCAGCTCAGAGAGGTGAGGACGAGACGCAGCTTCTGAAGATGAGATGTGTCTACAAAGATCTTTTGACAAAGGAGGTAATGACGCTTCAAAGTCATGTGCTTAAGATTCAAAGGCCAGAGACCATTGGTCAAGAAGCTGTTATGTCCATCGAAGTGGACAGGCAAAGAAACAGGTTTCTAGCCGCGGAGGCAATGGTGAAGGCAAGAGCTTTAGCAGAGGGGGAAGATTTAGCCGCAGCTGTTACTGTTATCCAGGAGTTTAGACAAGTTTTAGCAGAGACAGTCTCAGCAAAATCCAACGACGGGTTTTGTGTAGCTTTGGACAGAGAGATGAAGGAGATGCAAGAAAGAATGGCGAGCAGACATGTCTACGAGGTATCAGGAAGAGCTTACATTCTCTCTGGACTTAGTTCACATTCATGGCAAAGAGCAACATCAAGAGGAGAATCAGGAGACGGTTCTAGCTTTGTGCATGATTATTACCAGACTCCATCAATGGTTGAGATGCTACACCGATCACAAGCCACATCATATCATAGACTCATTCAGCCGTTGCTATCATATGTATCTCAACCACAGCCAAGGTGAAAAGAAGTCAGAAACCAAGGTCTTTAGCTGTAACATGTTTCCAGCTCTTTTTGGTCTTTGTTTTGGGGGGGGTTTTGCTCTGTAAAGAAATAAGAAAAAAAGCAGGCAAAGGGGTTTTGAAATGTGAATCTAAAGTTTGGCGGTTGTCATGGTTTTGTATGTTGATGATGATGTTGTTTCAACTTCTCATGTAATGTGTATATTATTTGTATGCATTTGGCTATAAAAGCTTTGCTCAGAAGTTAGAATATATATATATATATATATATATGTAGTTTTCAGTATAATCTAGCATGTATTAGATTCCATCTAAGTGATTGTAGTCTACTTGTCTTGTAGACCAAAAGATTAGAATGTTTACATGGAATAATTAAACTATGCAACTCATATAAGAAAACACAAATCTCAAAAGATGATTACATAGCATAATTAAATTAGACAGAAAGTGATTTTATTAGTTGACAAAGTGACAGTTTCTGCGAATCTCACCACCTTTATCTCCAAGTGTAAGGACTTTGATGGAACTCATCTTGATCATAGACCGACCAAACTGAGCAAGAAAACTTCCCGAGTCTTGAAAGTTTCTAGCAATGTTAGCGGCGGAGGGATCAGTCAACAAGGCTGCGTCCGAGGTGAAGAGTCCTTTGTGTTGGAGGAGTGAGACGAAGTAGCCACTGTCAAAGGAGAGAGCTCCAGTGGGGTCCATTCCGACCACTGCTGAAGAGTTGAGTCTTAGAGATTTGTCGGAACACTTAGACTTGAGGAAAGTGGCGTAGCTGGAGTTCAGTGAAGGATCTGTATCCCCTTTGCCAGTAAAGTTCAAGAGCCTTCGACCAAACACAACGCAACGTGCTGTTCCTATTGTATGTGCTCCTGTTTCATACAATTTTATATCAGATGTTTTTTGAAGTGTATTGATTCAATGTTGAATAATAATCAAGTGTGACGTCACTTCAAAGATTCTTCTCAAATATTTTATGTTCAAATTAGAAATACTCTATAGTATAAGCAAGATATATTATACTATATTTATTGAATATCGGAAGAATTAAATTTGTAGCATCCCATACAGTTTCCTAACATGGTACATGGACATGCACGTGGTCTGATATTCCCGAGCTTTTATTATTTCATAAGTTTGTTTTTAGATTACTAACGTATGAATATTGTGTAGATGTATATGGTCACAAGAATATAGTAAATGATTCACCTGATAAAGCCACGAGGTCAACGACGTCCAAATCGCTCTTGGCAAAGAGTTTTTTTAGAGCGGTGAAGTTTGCCCCAGCGGAGGGTAAGTCTCTGGCAGCTTCCGTCATTAATGAAACTCTTCCATCAACACGTCCGGTAAAGACCTTCCACAGTGGCCATCCAAACTATAACACCATTTTTTTTCCAAAAATTTCAGAAAATTTTGAATTTCAAAAGTTTTGTTATGTAATAAATTAACAAGAATCTATTCTTATTCACAAAAGGCTCTTGATGTTTGATCAGCAGTGCGTTTTCACTACCACTACACTATACTATGGTTGATTAGTAAACAAAATTGTACATGAAATATATATATAGACTCCAATTCACCTCTATATTTCTTTCTATAATAGTATCATTTAGAGGTAAATTCACACCAATTCACTTTTTCTAAATTAGAGATTGCAATTTTTTTTTCTATGTTTAGGAGAAGAAAACAATCTCTATTTTATATTTTTTTTAAATATAGAAAAGTGCTATCATAATTGATTTCATCTTTATTTTAGAAATTCTTTATTTTAGAAAGAAAAATAATAAAATATATTGGAGTTTTTTTAGTTTAGTTATATTACCTTGTAAGAGATGGCATCTCGGGCAGCTAGGGTGAGGATGTCTGCACAGGAGACTGTCTTGGGGCATCGGTTCTCGAGAACGGACTTGATCTCATCGATGATTTCAAACCCTGAAAGCGAGAGGTTAGGTCTAGCCTCCTTCTCTGACGCTGCTTTTCCAACCACCGAATCTAAAAGCAGTGATGCATCGCACCCCTGAATATATCACCAATGGATACACATTAGCTAGACTTTATCATCTATATAACGATAAATATGTTCGGGAGATGATAAAGAAATGTTTAGAAGCAATATATATATAAGATCCGTTCAGAATTTTAATAGTCATACCCTAACAAAGCAGTCGTGGTAATGAACCCTTAGTAACTTGGGAGCCAGGCTAGGGTTTGCTTTGACTTTCTTGTACACAATCTCTCTCACGATATCCTCGGCCTGAGGACAGGTCTTGTGATAGAATTTCATCTTTAGCTTACCCTCCCATCTCCCTCTTCTTATCTTGTGGCCGTTGTTATGACCATTGTTATGGCCATTGTTATGGCCATTGTTATGGCCATTGTTGTGGCCATCTCTCTTACCATCAACACAAAGTACTACGACAGCCAAGAACAGAACAAGGGAAAATAAAAACCTAATCGCTACAAATTGTTGATTCTTAGCCATGACTTTGACTCTATATTTTGGTATATTTACTTTGAAGTATTTGTTCTAATTGTATTTGAGGAATGCACTTGGCCGGGTTGCTTTATAGTGAAGCCGAGGCTTCATATTCTATTTGTTTTTTTTTAAATAATTGAATAATTACTGAATTAATTAAAAGTAGAGTTCCATGTATGTGTTATGAGAAAGACTAATTATTAAGTAACAAGTCAACAGAATTAGAAAAAAAAAATATAATTCCCACAAATAATTTAGCTTCATTAGCTGAACCATAACGTGATCATTCATAATGCAAGTATTATGCATTTCACTGCTGTCTCCAGGACCAATTTACATTAATGCAGGAAATTTCGTTTTGCTAATTAAGCTTTCACAGTCCTCTGGAACTTTAATTATCCATGATCCATTTGTTCAGGAAGGTTTTGTTTCAGTGGCCACGACCTTTTCTATATATTAACTCCAAGTACAAGTCTTCATCACTTCCATGTTGAAACTTACAAGGAGAGTGTAAAACTGAAGAATAGCAATGTTATTCGCATCAAATTATTTATCAGCTGATTGAACACTCGGAGTATACATAAGAGTTTGAACCAAACATAAAAGATGCTTCACATTTGTGGATTCTTTCATCAGTAGCTTTCTTGGTCTCTTCTCTTTGTGTACTCCATCATCTTGATCAAAGTTAAAAACATTACTTCGTTACTCCAAGAAACTGAGCAAAGCTTGGATGCTTAGGCTCCCATCCTATCTCCGCTCGTGTCCGTGAGTTGTTCAGCTTCTTCCCTAAAGGACCACTAGTGCCTATACAAAGCAAAATAGTCAGACTCTATAAGAAGCTCAAGGCTTTTCAAGACAAACCAACATGTATCAATGAGTGAAAGAAACTCACTTGTGAAACCTATGAGCTTCTTATCATATTTTCCACTTTGAGCCATCAGGTCCATCACCTCTTGCCTGAGAAGAATGTGAGAGGTTTAAACAAGTGGAAATGTTTGACAATATCTCCAACTTAGGAAGAAAGCAGTTGCTACCTACCTTGACAAAGGATGGTTGTCACAACCCAAGAAAATCCTACCACCTGCTTTCTTCTTCATGATTGCAACTGCTAGCGATGCTGCATCCTGTTCAGAAACACATTACAAAACCTGATAAGAGACTATATGTGCAGTACGGTGCCAATGTCAGAGAATGAGGTATCTTATTATTACAACTGCAGACCAATCATAAGCACCTATTCAAGACCATGGTCTTTGTACAAAAGAAAGGAATGAGCAAAGACCACATATATACCTCATAGTGGATGAGATTTAGGATATGATCAGGACGAGCATCAATTGTCCCCTTACTCAACCAGTAAGTATGTGCACCTCTAGTCTCTGTGTATAAAAAGTTCAGGACAAACATAATGCTCAAATCTGCTATAGACCAGAAAAAAAATGCTTCATTATTTGTTCATTGAGCTCAAAAGGATATGTAAAGCCCTGCAAGTCTGAGGACAGTCCCTCCACTTTCCAACACTACTTTTTCAGCTCTCAAAAGCACATCGGTTCTGGGGCTCTTTCCTAGTGGCACTACTGGAGAATCCTGCCGTGAAGGGAAAACCAGTTAACAAATGCTTATAACAGTGTGGTCTCTCGAATATAATATGTATTCAGGAACCGAAATAAAACCTCGTTGCATTCTCCATTATCAAAGCAATCATAAGGTGCAGAACTAGATGTGAATAAGAATGATCCTTCGCCATTCCACTTTGATGCCGCCGTCCTAATCCGTTTGTAAGCACAAACACAGACACATATTAGACATGCTTGAATCAGTAGCAGAACTTAACGCACGGTATTATAAGAGATGTGTTTAAGAACATAACCAATGGACTCCTGAGTTGTTGAAACAATTGAATTTTTTTGTAATTTACCTGAGCTCAGCGGCGTAATCTGGACTTTGTGATGGAGGAGCACAAAAGATCACATAGGAGAACTTGCCATCAAATTCAGTTTCTTTAAGAGCTGGTTTGATACCCAACTTCTCCAACTCATCATGATGGTTTGTTGTTACTGTCTGCCCAATGATTTGACAATCTGGATGTTCCTGCTCCACACACATAAATCTCCAACTCTTAACTTCCACATTTAAAAAGAACATGGCTCTTATTATCATAAACGTTGTGCAGAAAGAAAAAAACTAGTCAAATATCCAGAAGACACAACAATATTAATAGACACTCAAAACACATCGAACAGGGACTTACAGGACATCAATGTCCACAGAATGTTCTATAAGAAAAGTTATGTTAAACCATCAAAATCAGCACAGTACAGTCCATGTAGAACACAATGATTAGAAATTATA
Organism: Moricandia arvensis; assembly: GCA_905132765.1. NCBI lineage: Eukaryota > Viridiplantae > Streptophyta > Magnoliopsida > Brassicales > Brassicaceae > Moricandia > Moricandia arvensis. Next base: position 68,469 of record CAJHQP010000218.1, on the reverse strand, counting down.
CCTCTCTCCATTTTTCTGCAACTAAGCGTCCAAGAACACCTGGTCCAACAATCAACAAATCATTCGTCCCAATTGAAACATGAGACTGGACCTTCAAGCCATCACTGGTCTCACCTTCAGACAAACAAACATAACCCAAGACAAGGGCACACAAAAACATACAAAACGGTCACCACTTGGAGAAACAGAATCACAAAAACCTTAGTTTACCAGTTACTGTTAATTAACTCTACTCAGAGATCAACAAGTTGTGTACTAACTACTAACCATCCAAAAAAAAAAAAAAGGATTATCATAAAAGTCAACGAAAGGTTTACTTATCCATATAACTGGAAAAAGGCGAAAACAAAACATGGAAGAAGCAGAGAGTAAGGATACCAATGGTGGAGGAGGAGGAAGAGGCTTGAATAGGAGTCGCCATCATCGAAGATGTTGACAGTGACAATGAGAAACTGGGTTTATCCAAGCGTCTCAAAGCAAACTTTTTTGAATACAAAGATGCTAAAGTCGACTGCTTTGAGAAAAGAGTCGATGGAATTCTCGAACTGATCTTCGGAAGTGAGATGCAAGAGATGAAACCCATCAAGAGACAGAAAGAAAGAAACAAGCTTTGCTTTTGACGAAGAAGATTGAGTTGGCGAATGGATGCTCTTGGAACGTTTGTAACCAATGGCATATTCACAGGTCACACATATTATATAGATTACTATAAATATTATTAATTTTTGTTCTTGGAGTCGGACATACATACTACTAGACAATCACTTAAAAATGATCTGTGTTGTCTATTATGAACACAAAAAGTGAAAACTTTGTTTCCATTACATGTTTTGATGTTATACAGGAAATGAAGTTGGATCGTAACCAGTGACATCTGCTTTCATAATAGTAAGAGTTAATGATTCTACTACACTTTCAAAAGACTAAGGGGATACTAAGAATGCCTTCACATGAGCTCTGCTTCTTCAGTGTCTCCATCAACATCTTCAACATCGTTCTCGTCGTTCTCATCAGCTGCATCTGGGTCTATTCCCTGCAATCAATACCCCACAAAGTTTGAAAGGCATTAAAAAGATCATTTACATATAGAGAATCTGAATTTAGACAATGTAGGTTGACCAACCTTCATCTGTTTCTCCAAGCGATCTAGTCCCTTTTTGGCTGCCTCATTCTGTGGATTTATCCTGCATTTTTACGATGTTAACAAAGAGAGTTACGCATTATTGGTTTAGAATCTTATATATAAATATATACCTTAATGCAGCTTGATAGTGTGATAAAGCATCTTGGAGCATATTCGTTGCAGCAAACACTTGAGCTAGCTTGACATGTAAAGATTCGTCAGCCCAGTCTTTTAGATACCGCTCAAGTAGTGATACAGCATCTCCGTTCCTCCCTTCCATTAGATGTAGGTCAGCTAGAGCTATGGCAGCCCCAAGGTACCCAGGTTCAAGCCTCAGAGCTGACTCATAGAACTTTTTCGCCTGTTATAAAAGCATATCATTAGTCTGTTACATCCAAAACTTCTATCCATAGCTAAAAACATCATAAGAAGATGCACACAAGCTCTGAAAAGTTTCACAAGTTTGGTAGCTTCTCCAAATTGATTTTTGGACATCTAAATTCTTAATGAACTTTCCCAGTTTCAGTATCTAGTAGTATGCATCAAACAAATTCCTAAAAGACGGAAACGTTTTGGGTAGCATATTGATGTAATGAAGCTGACTATTTTACCTTTTCCCGGCCACTTGATGTATTAGCATGAACATCACCAACTAATTTCAAAGCCTTTGCGGACTGAGGCATTGCATTCATTGCTTCTCTAGCGGTATACAATGCTTCTTTGGTCTTGCCAAATGCCAGATAAGAATGGACTAAGCCTGAAAATAACCTCAACGGAGCAAGTTAATTCACAGCCCAGTTTTCATGCTTTATAGTACCAAAACAGTACAACAATGAAAGTGAGTATCAGTTTTTTTCTCCTTTGTTAAACAGACCTTGATATGAACGAAGATCAGACCTCAAATTCTGGGCAGCCCTGAAGGCAATCGCTGCAGCTTCTGGTCGTTTTGCTAGTAAAAGGAAGTTTCCCTGAAACATAGAATAAGATAGTGGATATAGACACTAACTTTTTACAAAAAAAAAAAAATCCTCTTTAAACTAGCGAACCTTCACTATGTAGCCGGGTATGTGCCTCTCATCTACCCTGATACTCTGATTGCATAGCGTATCTCATCAGATATCACACAAAGATGGTAGCACAAAATTTAATTGCAGCAAGCTAACCTTCTCAGCATAAGACAATGCCGTCCTTGGATCTTTCCTTTCCCATAGTACAGACAAAGCCACAAATACTTCTGCTCTGGTATGATCAATACTTAATAAATCGTGGACGAGCTTGTTTAGTCTGGAATAATCGCACTTCATCTGTAGCAGCATCGCATACTCATCCATACAGGTAAGTGTGTAAGGATCAATTGATCGAACCTACAAAAGGTTATATATTATTTTGCACATTCCTTGATTCAATAAAGTTGAAACAAAAGTATTGATGCGGTGACTACCTTCTCAAATCTCATTATGGCCTCATCATTTTTCCCAATAATGGCTTCTACCTATGCAAATGATAGAAGAGGTCTCAACCACCAAAATTATGTCAATCAGCTTTAGGCAAAACATCAGTCAGCTCTAACCTTTGCCGTCTCAGTCAACAAGTGTACGTTATTTGGAAACCGTTGTAAAAGTTCAGCAAAGAGTTCCAGCGCCCCTGATGAAACACAAAAACATTGCACACTATCTGATTAATCATTGTAGCATGCCGCAAATTAAATGTGAGAAATGAAAATCTACAGGTTTAGACACAAAGATCAAAAAGCCATATCTCATGAGCTGTAGACATGTGCATCCCAAAAAGAAATAGAGAGCTACCTTTGTAAGCATGTGAAGCAACACAACACTGGGCCTCGACGTATCGCTGTGAAAACGAACAAAATTACAGAAGAAGAAAATAAATTTATTGCCAGATAAGCTAGAACAAGAAATCAAGGAAACAAGCCATCTAAGAATGCTGGTTGAATAGTCGAGCTGATGCTAACATAAGAACATAAAAAGAACTATTTTATACAAGCAAGTGCTATCAAGATGATTATACACATGAACATTAAACAGCTTTTCCTATGTACAAAATGCATAGTTCATCTTTGGTGAAAAGCTCATAGAGCCATTACATATAACGTCGTGTTCCGGATAATATAACAGATAATAAGACATTAACTCACTCACAATAATCAGCTTGAACACATGATTTATGAGTTTAGTTTCAAACAGGTTTCAAATTTGTAAATACTGTTAAAGAGTATTCTTACCTGCAACCAACGGGTAGGATCAATCTGATCGAGCGAAACTTTTGTACTTCTACTTGAAGTCTGAAATGACCAACGACATAACAAGTTACATAGTAGTATGGATTTTACACTGAACAGGTAATTGCAAAATAAGGAGAAAGAGATATAAAACACATTGAATGAAATGGCAAGATATATAGTAGAAAGGGACAACACCTGAGTAAAAGCTGATATGATATCCTTTGCCGTGACTCCAAGTTCAGCTAATCCTATGATGGCTTCGAGTACATACGGACATTGCCTGCAGCAATTGAAGATTTAAGTTTGCATACATATAAAGATACAATATGTGTTGAATTGATATTTATGACAGTGTTTCTATGTTAGGGAATGGTGGGGAAAAAAATTAGAAACAGACCTTAAACACTCTTTATAAAAAGCAATAGCACCACGGTTATATCCAGAATTCCGATGAAGCTTTGCCATCAGCACATTCATCTCCAAGGTCCTTGTCTTGACAGATTCCATCTGGCAAAGAAAGAAAAAAGTGCAATAATAGATTATAACTAATAGCAACCCATAGTTTATCATTTCAAATACCTACAAGCAGTGATTGAAGCGAAAAAATCGTTTAGTTTTACTTGTTTTGTAAAATGAATTTGCATTCATGGCTGAAGAGAAGGAGAAGGCCAATGCAACGCAATTCATCAAGGATTCAGGGATACTAAAACAATCAACTAATCACGGCCTAATAATGTTTCTTTGAAGAAAACTAGCCATCCTATACAAAACCAATATATAATCTGAGAAGCAAAGAGATCCTTCAACAGCTCCTTTTCCCCTCTCTCATACACATATTTTCTTTTCTATGCACCAATGTTTGTCGACCAACAAATCCAGAAGACTAAACAAAATCTCGATAACCATACAAACAAATGAACAAGACAGAAGAGACACACCTCAGCGATGGCAGCTTTGGTTTCATTAAGAGCAAAGTGAGATGAAGCAATCTTGAACCTCACCTAACAGAAAAGATAAACACACATGAACTCCTCAAACAATTATCTAAAAACTGCAAAAAACTAAGAGGATCAACAACTGCTAACTAACCTCGTTTTCATTAATAGCAGAGACACTAGAAGCATTCACAGATGATCTCGTAGATAAAGATAACGAACTCCTAGAAATACCAGAGCTTTGCTTCGGAACCCTTGCACAATGATGCAACGCTTGCTTGTACGTATGCTAACAAAAAAAAAAAAACAAAGTTCTTAACTTTAACATTGACTACTGAAAGAGGTAAACCGATCTTACAATAGCTCTACGGTACTCTCTCTGATGAAACAGAGCATCGCCAAGTAGAATCTGAAAACACAGAAAGAATCAAACTTTTCAATCAGTAATGGAAGATATGGAGCTACTAAAATATGAAAATTATCGACGGAGTTTTAACCAAAGTCTCCGCCTTTAGATGAGGACTAGCTTCGGCGCTGACAGTAGAAGATGAAACGAGAAAGCAGCCCTGAGAATCAGAGATTTTTTATGAGATGAAAGCTAGGGATTTAGAAGAAGAAGAAGAAGAGAGAGTTAAAAGCTTACGAGCATTTCAGCGGAATCGTAGAGGCCGTGCTCCATTAGAGTCGCGATGTGATCCTTTGGAACCTCCATTTGAGAGACAAGCTTGTGGGGGTTAGTGACAATGGTGACTTTAGTGAGAGAGCTTTTTTCTTCGGAGAGCAACGATGAAGAAGGGATCCTCCACGCTCGCTCGCTCTTCAATTTTGAAACAAGCAAGCTTGTAACCGAACCGAAATCAACCGGTATTATCTGGCTGAAATCTAACTCGGTTCATTAGAATCCAATTGGGTCGGATTTAAACCGGTACTAGATAGCAACCTAAACTTGTAAGCTTGAACCGGTATTATAGAGTTCAGACCTGTTTGGTTTAGGTTCTGTTCTGGTCATCATATTTTTCTTGCACCATATATGGTTGAATACAATAAAACGGAGTAATGGCACTTAGAAGAAAATGGATGAGGCTAACTCTATCTGTATGAAAACAGAATCAGAATAGTTGTTGTGTGTGGGTTTGGTTTCACTATATTTTTCTGACTGTTCTAGCAATCAGTTTGGGTTTTGTTGTTAGTCCTAAATTCATATCAGATAAACTGAGGGCTATAGAATTTGCATTGTAATTTGTTGAGTTTATTGATCCCATTGGTATTTCTATTTATACAGAGTATTATTACAAGGAATATAAAGTAGAAGAAGTTATCTACACTAATCTACTTCAGACAACAAGATATACTAGTAGTTATCTAAGATATAAGAATCTTGTAGAATGACAGATAGTTCTCCTTGCCTCGGAAGTTCAATTCCTGTCAGGTAAGACAAAAATGTAAGGTGGTCAAGAGTAATAGAGTAGTAAGGAAGGAAAATATTGTGTGGTGGTGCAAGGTTTATAGGTGTGTGGGTTTACTCTTATAAAGTTGGTGGCATCTCTTCTTAGCTGTTGGTGGATGATTCTCAACAAATACATGACTGACACTTACTCTTTACTTCCATTAGTTGAAACAAAACTTGTTGGCAAATAAAAAGAAACAAAACTTCTAACTAAATGTATGTCTCTTCTCTAGTAATTCAACTTCTCATCCCCAAAGTTCTTGAAATCCAACTCTTTTCTTCACCTATTAACAATGTAAACATTTTGAGTTAGGATTGACTAGAATTATTTATACTAATGATGTCATTCAGACTTGGTAGAATGCGCATGTGACTTGTAGACTTGTAGTTTAGAACTTGTCACACAAACTTTTGTATAATTTATCTCTAAAATTACAGAGAATAAATCTAATTAAGATGCTAGAGATAAGATCAATTATTCTACGTGGTATCAAGACTGTAACGCATGGCCGTGTCCACTGAGTTCTGACTATTCATATTCTATAAGAAGCTTGTTTGATGTAGAATAAAGTAAAGCAAATTTCATTTAACTTCTCATTTAAACCCATTTACCTTAACGTCTCCGGCCAGAGACAAGCCGGTGAGTAATGTATATGTATTAAAGAAATGAAAGAAAACGTGTTCTTGGATAAGTCTATTAAACAGTAAGCAAGGAAGAGGCTGAGCAAAAGATTAAGAAAAGAATAAATAAAAACGTCTATGAGTTGGTAAGCGGCAAAATACAGCTGCCATGCCTATTTGACTTCCTCATTAGATCATGCTTAGCTCGTCTCTCTCTCTCTCTCTCTCTCTCTGAAGTTATTTACTTTAAAACTCTCTCTCAGTCATGATGAACATGGGCAACCTCATCACAACATGAATAACTCTACCCCAGGTTCCTTTCTCAACACTACTTACCATCTTTCTACTTCTTTAATGTAATTTATCGATCTGTATTTGTTGCATTTTTCTTTTACAGTGAGGCGATTGGTTTCATCAAAGGCAATGAAATGTTTCTACTTCAGCAAAGACAAGTCTCATGATGGTGAAGGTAAGACGAGAAAGTTTGGTTCATTGCAAGGATCAGGGTCTGAGTTCCACTCAGATACAAGTACTGCTACTTCCATCACTTCTTCCTTGCACGTCCTCTCTGAGACACACAGTAACGATCTCAAAGTCTTTGCCCTCGATGACCTCAAAACCGCTACCAATAACTTCAGCCGCTCCTTAATGATCGGTGAAGGTGGCTTTGGTGGTGTGTTTCGTGGCATCATTCAGAACCCTCAAGGTTCTCGCAAGAAGATCGATATTGCTGTTAAACAACTCAGCAGAAGAGGTCTCCAGGCAAGCATAGCTCCTCTCTCTTGCTTAACTTTGGTTTGGTTATGTCTCAATGTCTAATAACATAACATCATATGTACTGACAGGGGCATAAAGAATGGGTGACAGAAGTAAACGTATTGGGAGTAGTGGAGCATCCTAATCTAGTGAAGCTGATTGGTTACTGCGCTGAGGATGATGAGAGAGGGATCCAACGGCTACTAGTTTATGAATACGTACCAAACAGAAGCGTTCAAGACCACTTATCAAACCGTTTTATAGTCACTCCTCTTCCTTGGTCCACAAGAATGAAGATTGCTCAAGACACTGCTCGAGGACTCGCTTATCTTCACCAAGGCATGGAGTTTCAGGTCTCTTTCTCCATACCATTGTCACATATCAAAATAACTTTGAACCGTTCTTGTATGTGTTCTTGAAATGTATATTCATGCAGATCATCTTTAGGGACTTCAAATCTTCCAACATTCTTCTTGATGAGAATTGGAATGCTAAGCTCTCTGACTTTGGACTGGCTCGACTGGGACCTTCCAAGGGAGTCACTCATGTCTCAACCGCGGTAAGGACAACCTCACACATATTTGCCTCAGTTTTGTTCTTACTTTTTCATGTTTGATTCGCGTTTATTCACAACAAACTATGAATCCACCAGGTTGTAGGAACCATTGGTTATGCAGCGCCTGAGTACATCCAAACAGGACACCTCACGGCCAAAAGCGACGTGTGGAGCTACGGAATCTTTCTGTATGAGCTCATCACAGGGAGACGTCCCTTCGACAGGAACCGCCCAAGAAACGAGCAGAACATCTTGGAGTGGATCAGACCTCACTTGACTGATATCAAGAAGTTCAAGATGATCATTGACCCAAGGCTTGAAGGAAACTACTACCTCAAGTCGGCTTTGAAGCTTGCTGCGGTTGCCAACATGTGTTTGATGGTGAAAGCAAAGTCAAGACCAACGATGAGTGAGGTTTCAGAGATGTTAGAGAGGATAGTGGAGACTTCAGACGAGGTTTCTCCTGCTCTGCCATTGGTGAAGAGCTTGACACCTAAAGATGCGTTTGAGGCGTCAAGGAGGGAGAGAGTTAAGAGAAGATTTGTTGAACTTGTAACTGGGGTTAATGGTTGTCCTAATCTGCCTATTTTTTCTCCTAAACTTGTCACTTCTCTTTGATTTTTTGAGACAGAACATAAACAAACAAACAACAGCAGCTTTTGTGCTATGCAAATATTATTGTCATTATTATAAAAGGTTGTAGATTGGTTGAATGAGTTTCAACAGCTTCCTTATGTATCACCATTCACCATACCATGATTATTCTCGCTTGGATCCAAGTAGTGATGTAGCAGAGAAGATAGTTGTTGAGTTTCTTCATGAACTGGTTATGTCTCTTTGTCGATCATTCAGCTGAGAGGAAGAAGCTTTTTATGCCTCAAGAAGCATTTTGTATTGCTTCAGAAGGTTCACAAGGCCTTTGAGAGACATCCTCAAATCTTTTACTTGTCTATGAAGAACAAGACTTGTACAGCTATTCAACTAGAGCCTTACAGAGACCAAGCCAGTGTTGATTCTCAAGAGTATAGGAGTAGTTACAGGTTTTTGAATGAAAGGATTATAGAGAAAGATTTGGATTGCATTGCTGAACTTTTATTAATCAAACACATCATTAATGGATTTGTTTCAAACCAGTCTAAAGATGCAGATCATCATCACTCAGAATGTTACAACAAAAAAACTGTGAATGCAAGAATGAGTTTGCTATATGAAAACAAAATGGGTATAAGATTTTGTATAAAAACAAAAAAAAAGAGATTCATGTTCAGCTGCTCAGTTTCTGAATGATCTTGGAGAGAGCTGAATATGAGCCAATGGCAGAAGATATCGCTCCTACTATGATGATTAAGACACACAGCATCATCTACAAAAACAAACCAAAAACCATTGTCAATGAAGTTTAAAACAATCTTCATGATAAACTGATATAAATACAGAACTGCTAAGAAACATTACCTGTGTCCGGGTAACTTTTCCTCGTACAATGCTCAAGAAACAAACTGGGGGAAGTATTAGCGTCTGCACAAAACGAAATATGAACTTACATATCAAGAAAACAATGTCAGGTTGTTATTATAGACAGGGAAAAGATAGCTTACCACGAGCATTGTCAACAAGGATCCAATCAATGACATGACAAGACCTGCAAGATTTTTTTGAGTATTTACTAATAGCAAAAGGGTATGATGGTTTGAAGAAAGTGAGCATTACATCAAAGATCTTACCAAAGAAGGGAATTGAAAGACCAACAAGCAGAGTTGAGAAGACCAATGCGGTTCTAATGCCAATGGCGTACCAATGTGACTTGTTATGTCTTGCTGGTATCAGTTCCTCAAGACTCAGTGCAACTGGAGATATGGTCAAAGCATATTTGGTAAATGGATTCACCACCTGAGAAAATAGATAAAACAAACCGGTTTTAGTTCATGTGTGATCATAACCAACATGCAATCAGTGATGCAATGAAAACATGTTTGTTCTACTTACCGTAGTCCACACAGCAATCTTAGTTGCAACCAATTCTTGAGGCAAGTTGAGAGTAAACTGTGATTCTGTTGCTTCTCCAAACATTGTATAACCCATAACAGCCACACCGGCATACATCAGAGTACAAATACCAAAGCTGCAAAAACATTATCAATCATTGTGATATCAAAATGCTTGCATATGTGATATAAAATGGATTGTGCTGGACATATGTGTTGGTGATTTTGAGGAAGGTTCATGACGAAGGTATCATAAGCTTACCATGTCAAGAGAACAGCAGGGTATTGAGTTGGTTTAGCCATAGAAGTATAGATATTGGGGAAAACAGCATGTCCTGAGTAGCAGTAACCATATAGCCCTATAGCTACAGGTAAGGTTGACAAGTTCAGTGTAGTTCCTTTGCTGTGGATTCCAACTTCATCTACCAACCCAATCCAAAACAAACACAAAACCACTAGCACCGATGCAATCACCCCTCCAGCTGACAAAAATTTAACAAAAATAGTCATGTTAGGAACATTACTAGACTTTTGTTTAAAGCATATCTTAAGTTAAGAAGATAAAAGAAAACAAAATCACACCTGAGATATAACTCAGTACACTGAGATCTCTGAGCCAAACAGTGGGGAGAACAGCGAGAGTGGTTAGCAATGCAAATAGATGGCGTGCATCTAACTCAAACCCTCCAATACCAAAGGCAGCATTTGGAAATAATGAAGATAAATTATCACTCTCCAATATTATGTATTCAACACAGCACGCCTGCAACAAAATATACAATCATGTGTAACTCTGCAGATGTTCAAGATTATATATACTCACTTCTATTGAAGTAACATTTGAATTTACTGAGACACTTTTTGGTACAACAGAGACTCTAGGATTGAGCAGACTAATACAAAAAGTTACATCTAACCTAAGCTGTCAGAAGATTCTCTATTTAACTAATCATTTCACACTACAACTAGTAGCCTTTAAAAAGCTTTTAGGGACCATTCAATCTAAAATATATATATCTTTGCTGCTTTAGTGACGTGAAAAGGAACTTTAAAAGGGAACAGATAGAAACAAAGAGAAAAGTAAAACGAAATCTAGAATGAACTAATATGAGAATCTATGGGGGCCCTATGCTAACTTGTTTCACGACATGGGGCCATGGATTCTACAGACTTCAAGATCTCTTCTGTTGTGTATTATTGACACCACTTGAATTCTCTTTAATTATCTAATTTTTCTTGATAAGAGGAGTTAATAAAGTATAAACTAAAGTCATTTCCTGGATGAATGGAAAAGATACTTACGTATAGCTCCAAGTAGAGTACTATCTGCAATACATACAAAAAGAGAGGCAATCATTAAAATAAAGTGAAAATAAATGATATCAGACTCCACTAATGGTGGTAAGCTACCGACTAATCTCAACTTTTTCTTAACTATAGATTTAATTTAACACTACGAAGGAGAGTAGTGTTATCTACTAAGCACATAGTTGTAATATTATATTGCTATATTTGATGAAACATATTAGAAGTTCATAGGATTGTACTATTCACTTCTAATAGCAATTGGGGAAATGATTAGTGAGAGATTAACTTAATGATCAACTATGTTCAAACGCCAAAAGGCAATTCATATTTCTCTATGTGGTCCTTAACTTTTACACCTTCACTAAAAAGGTGGATTCAAAATTTTCTTTTAAGACATTAGCCCCTTACCGAGACAAATATACGTCCTGTGGTACCAAAGGCAGCTTGGCCAATGTCAGGATAGGTCTCGAGATCAGACTCACTGTCGAGGCAGTAACGCAGGAGTATTCCAGTGTAGAAAGAAAGCAAACCATATATAAACAGTATCAATAGTCCCAACCATCCTCCTTCTTTGGCAGCATAAGGTGTTGATAGTATTCCAACTCCACATAGAACGTTTAATCCTGCACATGCCCTCACATGTTATAGCCGATGATCATCATCATAAATTGACTAGAGAGCAAAAGATAAACAATCATGTTCTTTAAACGTGTTTGGTCTAAACAGGTTTGTGCATGTGCTTCCATGTGCTATATGACAATAGAGTTGATTGCTATTTTGTACATTTTCTATCATTTTATAAAAAAAGGGTCTCTAAGAAACCATACACACATGTCAAAAGATGAAAGAATATTCTAATACACATCCTAGATTCTTGTACTGAAGATCAAACACTAGAGAAAAGGGTTGACAACTTTTCATAATGATTTGCTCTCACATGTTACTACTGCTATCATCAAGCCAAGCATCTTTTTAGACTTTTTAAACTACGTAAGCATTATGATAAAGTAAACTCACCATTAAGAACAGCTTGTCCGTATGAGCTGTTGCGGGACATAGGAATCTCATGAGAGACCATGGATACTTTCTCGTCCTTCCGCATTGAACCTCTCCTCGAAGGAGCAGGAGAAAGCAAGCCATGAGAGCTAAGTCTGTGTTTAGGTGGTGGTGGTAGTGCTTGTTCATCTGCTTCAAGCAGAGGCTTTGTAACAGAAGGTAAAGACTCAGGAGTATGTCTTCTTATCAAAGAAGAAGACAAGAAAGAGCTTCCAAATCTTGTCATGGAGTTGTTTCCAAGAAAACCGATGTTGGGAGACGGTACACTACTGTAAAGATCAATGGACTGCCTACAAACATTACCAAGAACACACAAACATGGACCAAATTGAGCGAAAAGAAAACTTTGTGGTCAAATAATTAATAAAATGAAAATAAAAGGGATAGAGATAGAGATAGACCTGTAACTCTGTGGCCAAGCTGTAGAGTATGAGCTTGGCTTGGTCTGCGTCTGGCTATCATCATTAGCATCTGAGGAATCAGAATGGCTTTGACCATCTTCTTCTTCTTCCTCATCGTACTCTTTTCTGTCGTCTTCATCCTCACTCTCAATGTAAAAGCTCTGATCAGAAGGTACGTGATTCATTCTTTTTCCTCTCTAGAGAGATCGAACCTCTAAAGTCAACAGTCTCTGTTACAAAACAGGATTCTTCTTGTAATGAAAATTCGAGTTTAAGGTATAAAGAGTCCCCAAGATCAAGAAAAAAGACAGAACATAAAGACATCGGTAAGATTGTCGGAATCTCAAAAACAGAATAGTATTTTAAGATTAATGAGAATTGTTGTTCATAGACTTTTGGTGTTACCTGAAGGGTTTTTGCGTAAGGAACCAAACAATGATGAACTTCTTCGTATCAGAGAGATACAGAGCTATGGAGGATATAAAGAGAAGAGAGTGGAAGAGAACGAAGGAGGAGAGGGAGAGGGAGAGGGAGAGGGAGAGAGAGAGCGTATACCTACAACAATTTACAAATAAATCTCTACAGGCTAGCTTTGTATTAAATATAAAAGGAAAAAAATTAAACAAGGTAACTTTTTTATTAACCATTTGACTGGTGCTCTTATTTTTTTAGGAAAGAGAGAGATTCATGGTAGAATACAAAGCCGGTGAATAATAAAATATCATGTGAGATATAAGTCCAAAAGAGAGAGACATATGATATTTAATTTGAAAATGATAATCACAGAGCTTAGTCAATTATTTTGGCAGTTCATATAAAGATGAGGACCTCCACTTCTCTAATAGGTAATCGCATGGTGCTTGCTTTTAAAAATATTTAACGTTGTTTCTAGAAATATTGTAAAATGCTAATGTATTATTTATTTGAACTTGAAAATTAGAATTTGATATATAAAAAAGTAGAAACAATTCAATTGATAAGATTATAAATAGGAGCAAGACATTAAACTTGATATTTTCTATATATTTTAAGTTTTTTTCTACATATCAATATATTTATTAATTTATGTTACTTTTAATTAGTTTTAAACTGTATACATTTTCATAAAGTTTTTAACACATATTTTTATTTAATACTAAATTATGTAAAGTAGATTAATTAAATTTTAAAACATTTTTTTTTGAAGCTTATTGTAAAAAGTTAATTTAAGATTTAAGAGGAATATTTAAAATATTACAGACTAGGGATTAATCCGCGTTTCGCACTAAAAAAATTTCAAATGACATTTGTTTTTAAGCTTAAAGAGTTGATTATTTAATTTTTAAAATCACTATTCTCATGATATTTTTGTATATATAATCAGGAAATATTGATAGTTTAAGTCGTTACAATTGACTAAATTGCATAATGTCATAATTGTTATATTTGGTGATATTTTTTTTTATTTAGATAATGTAACTATTTTATTTATTTTGTGTCATTCACTGTTATGTCTACCCTTATGTGTTTGCCGGTTTGTTATGTATTGAATCATTCATCCAGACTTTGCAACTATTTATTTGAATTTCTATTGTTGCAATCATATAATGATAGTATTTAAATTTGAATTTTTTTTTAAAAAAAATCCATAAGTAATTGAACATAGCAATCTTACATCTATTTCTTAAATTCTCAAAATAAATTTTCATCTATTTATATTAATAGCTAGTGCTATAATTGTTTTCCATGTTGCTAAGGTTACTGTCATTGTTACGTCGTCATGTAATTGTTGCTTTTTATTCTAATAAGTTGTTAACTAACATGGTAATCTAGTTATTCTAACATTATGAAACACCTTCTTGATACATATCGATCATTGGTCCACTTATATTTTTTCTTAGTTCCGTTAAAATGTGTCCAAGTATACTTACCAATCTCAAACTTTCTCTTTTATAATATCATTATGCTTTATTGAAAATGCTATTTTTATACAACTTTTTTATTGTTGTAAAGATGTTATATTCATATATCAGTATTGTTTTGAAAATATTTTTATGTGCCTCATATGTAATTAGTTTTCAAGTTGCCACTCGAGAGATATCATGTAATTGTGCAATTTTTTAGTGGATAGATCGTCAATGAAGTGTAGGTTGAGAGATATAATAGTTGTGTGCGGGCTTTGCTAGATCAATGTTGATTACATAATTAAAGACGCTTATTCAAAAAAATAGTGATACATGTAAAACAGTGCCCACTTTTTTAGAGTGTTTTTCAAAGTGCGTGAAATGGTGTTACAATGTCATTTTATGTTCTTTATGAGTGTTCGTCAATACTTTATTGATAGTAATATGCATATTATTTTCATTATTTAATTTGTTAGATCTTGTTACTTTTTTATTAAAAAAAATGTGTGATTATGTATTAGACAATAGTTGTGCATTGCCGTCATTTTTATTTCTATTTCTCTAAACTTTAGCTTGTGACCACAAAGGAGGAAAACATAGATCTGAGATTTTTTTGTGGTTTGAATTTGATAAAATATGAAAATAATATAGTATAAATAGATTTTTCATTTTTTTCTTGTGATCTTTTTCTATTTATTATTGATGTCTACATTTATATTTTTACTAAATTATGACTTTTACTAAATTTTCTCCAAACTAAACTTATATTATGTATTTTCATTAAATTATTATTGTTTTATTTGTTAGATATTGTTATTTTTATTTTTCAAACTGATTTGTAAAGTTTTTGTTTTTCTTATATATTAATCTTTGTTGTGGCTTTATCATTCCCTTTGATTTCTGTTAATTTATCTAAGTTTGAATTTAGTGACCAAAAAAAAAAAACAAATTCCATATTAATGTTTTTTTGTTGCCATAGATTTGATGAAACCTGGAAAACAATATTTTAATATTTTAGGTTTTTTCATTCTTATAATGTTTTTCTATTTATTCTTCAAATTTTATGTTTTTTCCATTATATTATGTAATTTTTACTAAATTATTATTTATCGATTAAACTTTTCAACAAACTCAAGTTACATTGTATTTTAATTAATTTCTTTTTTCTTTTTAATATTTTTACATGATTTTCTTATAAATCTAAATATTGATTCTATATTGATTTTTTTTACGATTTTTTGTCATTTATTTTTATAAGATTAAATTTAGTGATTTAAAATAGGAAAAAAATTCATGAGATTAATTTTTATATATATTCTTTGACATGAGTTCGATGAAACGCGAAAAAACAATCGCATAAAAGGAGTTTTCTCATTTTTTATTCTTATGAACTTATTGCTATTATTTTTTTTTGAAATTTAAATTTTTGATTATATTATGTAGTTCACTAAATTATTTAAATTACAAAAAAAATTGATGTCTACTTTTGGATTAAAAATGAAATATTGAGTTAAATATATTTATGGATCATTATATGCTTTGTTAATTGATTTTGTTAAAATGTTAAGAAATTGAAATTTTAAGACTATTAAATAATATTTAAAAAATTATGCGGATGTGTCAAATTCTTAGAATACCTCTTGATGAGGTTGCTTAAGGAAAGAGATCTTGTTCTCCTTTATATATATAGATGTTAAGAAATTGAAATTTTAAAATTATTAAATAATATTTAAAAAATTATGCTAATGTGTAAAATTCTTAAAATATCTCTTGACGAGGTGGTTTAAGGAGAAGAGAACTTATTCTCTTTTATATATATATTGATAGAGAATAATAATTGGAGAAAGGAACCAAAAGATAGCAAAATGAAACAGTTAAAAACAAGGGTTTCAACGTATCAGAGGCGTTTCAACGTACACGCAAGTGGAAACAAAAGACAAGAACACGCGCATTTAGGACAACAACGAGGTGACTGGATGACCACGAGTTACGCACAACTAGTAAGCGGTGTGTGTTCTAACCAAAACGGTGCGTGTTGATTATGTTTTTCTCCAAAACGATGAGTTAAATAATCAACATTTTTTCAGTCGACTTCAATTTTAATCTTACAGTTTGATTCTTTAGTTTCTTACTTTTGGCTAGAAAATGTAAGATTCTTTAGTTTCTTACTTTTGGCTAGAAAATGTCATTAGTATACGCACATTAAAAAATATATGATTCATTAAACATTCTATCAAAAAAAAAAAGATATGATTCATTAGTAGAATGTGTCGTTTATGTCGACTCTAAAATATGTTGATTCTGATTTTTTGGTCGGCAACCATATCTCGTTTACCAAGATAACTTAATTAAAAAAAAAAATGATAACTTAATTTATCAACGCAACACCTCAGCTCCGGGATAGTGTGATACCCAAGTTCTCATGTTTTAATTTTATAAGTTAATTTCATAAAAAAAAATCATTAAGTTAGTTTGAGCCTTTTGGGATCTGTTATATCTATTTCTGGAAAGATAACTAAACCAAAAAAAATGAGTTACCCAACAATAAGTAGAAAACAAGATAGTGGTTTTGAAGCATGAGATATTGCAAACGTGGATGAATACCAATCTCATGTTTTACTAATTTATTTTTTTTTATAAAAGGATTTCATATTGTTTTTTTGGTTTTTTTTTGTATGTACAAGACATGTGAAAATTAAAACGAAAGAAAAGAAAAATACAAAAACTAAACCGAAAAAAACAATCAACCGAACCGATTCAGAACAGGGTGGTCTGAGCTAGAAGGATCGGGCACCGAGAACTCATGTTTTACTGATTAACTTACTTTAGTATCTTACCCAAGAAAATTATAAACCCTAAGCGTCATGAAAAAGATACAAAAATATTCAAAGAAAACATAGGAATACGACTGAAATTTTCTTTTACTAGGATTATATTTTTCGCTCGCTTAGCATGATGAGAAATTATTTGGTATAATTGATATGACGTTGAGTTATAACGTGCGTGATAATATTCAAAGATAAAATATCTCAATCACAAAGAACAAGATCACATGATGATGTAGATCTCTACTGTCTGGTCACTGGACTTATCTTCTGCAACAGTGACTCAAGAGCATGTGCGAAAATTTTGATATCCCTTTGTTGATTCTCCGCTTCCATCGACATACATCTCCATCCCCACATGGTTCGGTGTTTTTTTTTCTCTCTTACGTACATCTAATACAAAAGAGCGAAAGATCATGTTCACAAAACATTTTGCATACAGAGATACGTTAATCATTGATTCAATGTACAACTTGTTGTCTCTTTTTTTTTTTGTATAAATTATCTGTTTACAACTCGCTATCAACATCGTGTGTGTGTCATATATTTTGTCTTCTAATGATGATTTTTTGTCAGTGATATAAAATTGCCAATGGTATGTATGTGTCTATCTATGGTACGAAGGTGGGTAGATAAGATTTAGAGAGACGGTTAGCTTACTTAAGTGGGTTACTATTCTAATGAAAGTGAAAAGGTGCATGAATAACGTTGTACGCATCAACCCATCATCTTTGAAAAATATGCCCACCGGTGTATATGATTCATCCATGTGTTGTGGTTTTAGTTGTTTTGATATTTACTTTTCTTTTCATTTTATAGTTGAGTCTAGATGTGTCTTAATGTGTTTTTGACCCATCCGTCAGGTCTCTTGACTCTTTAAGATTAATTACATCCTGATTTACAAGGATTTTTGGGAGGTGCCAAACTACACCAATGAGATATCTATATCAAGATCGATAGACCCAACCTACATTCAGAGCTGGGCTTGTGGATAGTGTTTTAAAACATTTGAATGGGTCCCTATTTGCCTCATTGTGCGTCCATTATCCTCAATCCTTTACAATTAATCTCTTTGTCTCAATGGTTAGTTAATGATTAACACTCAACTTATTATTTGGTGCTTATTTGTTGTTCTTGGTTTCGTTTAGCTTAGTGCTTTCATGTTTGGTCTAATGCTTAATCTAGTTCTTTATTGGAAAACAAAAGCTATCAAACTGAATCACTACTTTAGCCTAAATCCATTGTGCATCCAAATAGTTTCCAGTGGTTTCAAACTTTAACGCAATACAATACACCAGTAACCAGTGTAATCAAATGTTCAAAGAATGACAACTTAAGATTCTATAAACCTTGTCAAGACATTTGATAGCCTTAATTTTTAGTTATGAACCTTATAGTTATCCACCAAAACCAAAGCATTAACCACATGTACATAAAACCGTCTTTGAATGTCTTTTAACTTAGAATATGAGCAGTTGTAGGTTTCTCTCAAGAGCTCTCAATAAAAAAAACATTAAATAATTGAAAAAAATAGAAAGAAAATGTTTATAGGAAAGAGATGTTTCGTGTTGAAGAAACGATATAAGAGAAATGAGAGATTTTAAATGCTATGTTTCATTATATGGTGTTTTTGTTTTTATCAATTAAATTTAATTATATAAAAAAAATGATATGAATATTAAATTCATTAGGTATTTAGTGGAGAGATCACACCACCACTAATGATGCTCTTATCATTATCTGTGAACTTTTTTTTTTTTCATTTTATAGAAACAAAGAATTTCAAGTTTTTTCATATTTTATAATCAAACAGAAAAAGAAGAAAGCAAATTTGCCAAATAAAAAAAAACTTTAAAACCTCATAAATATTCTTGTGATTTATGTATCTTTATATATAAATTAAATTTAACAACATATTAAACTATATTAAAATCTTAATATTTATATAGATGATTTAAAAAAAACACTAAATATTTTATTTTTGTTATAGGATGAAACCCAAACCCTCTTAGTAAAAGCCCACACCTTAGACCATGTTTATCAGCGTCTCTTAGAACGAGGTTCTTAACTTAATTTGACTCTTTTTTTTTTTTTTTTTAAATTTTTTTTGTTAAGAGACGGCTCTTAAAACTCTTATTTAAGAGATGTCTCTTAGGTTTTCTTAGTTAAAAGTTAAAAAACGTATTTTAAAAAAGTTAAGGACTCTGTTAAGAGACCCGAATGTACATGCTCTTATCTCTCTCTTTCCATCGCCTAAAAATGGCGTCGGTGGTGGCATCGTCGCCGATAACCCTCGCCGCTTCTTTCCTCAGAACCAAACCCTTCCTCCTCTCTCCTCCTCGCTTCCTCCCCATCCGCACCCTCCGCTGCGCCCTCTCCTCTTCCTCCTCCGAGCCCATCGAGTTCGACATCACATTCGCTCCTCCCAAACCCACACCTTCCTCCCCCCGCAGCAACAACGGCGCCTTCCAACAGCTCTTCATCCCATGGATCGTCCGTGGCGAAGACGGCAAGCTCAAAGTCCAGTCCCAACCTCCCGCTCACTTAATCCACGCTCTCGCGGACGCCACCACACAGAACCCTAAGAAGAAGAAACCACAACAAGCTGCCTCCTCCTCCTTCTCCTCTGCCTCCACCACGTCGGAGCCGAAGCTCTCCAAGGCGGCGAGAAGGTATTACAATGAGAATATCAAAGACCCTCCTCAGCGTTTGAGCAAGGTTCTCGCTGCTGCTGGAGGTATTAACTAACCCTAATCATCACTCTCCTCTCTCTTTATCTCCTTATCTTATTAAAAATGGTTCCTTTTGTTTAGTGGCGTCGAGGAGAACCTCTGAAGAGCTTATCTTTGATGGGAAGGTTACTGTTAATGGCTCTCTATGTACTACTCCCCAGGTAAAGATCAATCCTTTTTTTGTTTGTGATGGGGAAGATGGTAAAAATCAATCCTTTTTGTGATGGGGAAGATGATTATGATAAAAAGCTTGGAACTTTTTGTGTATGTAGACTCGAGTTGATCCAACGAGAGACATTATCTATGTTAATGGGAATCGTGTTCCTAAGAAGCTTCCTCCTAAGGTTTATTTTGCTCTCAACAAGCCTAAAGGGTTCGTCTTTATAACCTCTAGCTTCTTGTTGACTTTTTTTTTACAGACTTGTAACTTTTGTTTATGTTGTTTGGATCATATCATGGCAGATACATATGTTCTTCTGGTGAGAAAGAGACCAAGTCTGTTATTAGTTTGTTTGACGAGTTCATGGCCAGTTGGGTAATAAACAAAACTGCAAAACCTTCTCCACAGTTATGTGTCTTTTACCTGAACATGAATGCTTTGTAATTTCAGGACAAAAGGAATCCAGGGACTCCCAAACCTCGTCTTTTCACTGTTGGTCGTCTTGATGTCGCCACGACAGGGTTGATAATAGTTACAAATGATGGTAAGTTGTATTCCCTTAGCATCATGTGTTTATGTATCTTGGTTTCTACATTTTGATTCGGTGAGCTACGTTTTTCTTCTTTCTTCTACTCTTCTGAAAGTAGTTTCAACTTCTTGTTTGTACAGGAGATTTTGCACAGAAACTTTCACATCCTTCATCTAGTTTACCAAAAGAGTGAGTTCGACTTTCATATTCTTTTTACCTACTATTGCTACTCATGGTTAGGGGATCATCATTAGTTTGCTGAACCTTTGGTTGACTAAGATTAAAGAGAAGGGCTATAGTTAATCTCAGACACTTCTTAGTGATAATACAACACAGATAGACACTTGTTGCGGAGTTTATTTGTGAGCTTTAGCGGTGATAGTGGTCAACGATTCCAGATGTTGTGGTTTGACGCTTTTGATTCACTTAAGTTGTATTCACTGAAGCACTCATTATTTCCTTTTTAGTTCAAAGGTATTATATGTTTACCTTTCTCTAATTTTCTTTGTTTTTTTTGAAATGGCAGATATATTACTACGGTTGCCGGTGATGTACACAAACGACACTTAATGGCCATCAGCGAAGGGACCATTGTGGAAGGAGTCCACTGTGTCCCAGACTCAGTGGAGTTGATGCCAAAGCAGCATGATATACCAAGAGCACGGCTACGTATCGTGGTATTTTGTCCAAACCTTTCTCAGATTTTAAGTTCTGCATCGTTGTAATCTTTTATCTAACATCTTGTGAGTTTATAAATCAAACACGTTAGAGTAACTAAACCTATTGATGTTGGTTCCATGGTTTTTCTTCAGCCGAATTAACTTCTCTTGTATGGACCTACGCAGGTTCATGAAGGAAGGAACCATGAAGTCAGAGAATTAGTGAAAAATGCTGGGCTTGAGGTCAGTTTTGCTTTCACTCTAATATTTACTTTCAACAAATATACGTTTATCTGTTCCAGGTGATGTATCTAAACACGTACTAAATTGTTTTTTGCCTTTACTTGCTTCAGGTTTACTCATTAAAGCGTGTACGTATAGGTGGATTCAGGCTTCCTTCAGATCTTGGGTAATGTTTTGTGCTGACATGTAGCTGCTTATGTTTTTCTTTATAGTTCTCATCCATTTGTTAGTTGTTTGAGTGAAAGTTGTTAAATTTTTTTGATAGAAATGGGTAGAGATAAATTATCTTATGCATCAGCTATTTGTCATTAGATAGCTACAATGATCCAGTGTAGGATATGTGATCATATGTTATTTATCTTCCACAGGCTAGGGAAGCATGTGGAATTGAAGCAGAGCGAGCTAAAGGCACTGGGTTGGAAGAGCTGAAGTTAAAGATGTACAATCCTGCGTACCTTTAAATATTCTCTTTATTTTCTCATATGATTAGGAGAATTGTTACGGCTCATAGTTTGATTTATGGTTATTAATTGTTAGTTTTCAAATTGAGAAAGAAATTAGAGATTGAAGATTATGTGGCGTACATATATGTTTAGGAGAAGTATATTGTTCAAGATGCATCTCATTTCTATATAGTTGAACCGAAGAAACACCAATGACTGCAGAATTGCTTTTAGTTTTTTTTTTTTCTGTTCTTCAAACTCTAGTGTCGTCATGTATCTCCTAATGTCTAAGGTACCACAACTCCACCATCAATCAAAACCCTAAATCCTCTCAGCAGCACGTCCAACCAACATTTGCACCCCCCCCCCCCTATGGTCATCCATATCTCCAAGCCATGCCCTGGGACTCGCTTCTTTACCTGCCTTAACTTCCTCGAACTTTGTCGTCTCCACCATATGTTGGACTTTACTTTAGAGTTCTTCCAACTCATTGTTTTCCACATTGACGCTAGACTCCACCTTCTGGTCTTTGAAGTCGAGCTGTGGCCATTTGATGTTGCTTGCGCTATTAACTTGGCTAACCACGTGTTGTTGTTGCAGTTAGTGTTATACTTCTGGCTCTTCTCTTCCAAGGACTCCCGGCATTGAGGATTAGCCCTCTCCTGTAGACACTATCGCTAAGGAGTTGTTGATATCTCTTATCATCTCCATCACAATAGGTGAACCACACTCTTTCATTGATCTCACCATAGCTATAGAATCTTCTGAGTACGGGACTTGTCCAAAACGTTGGTTGTTGAGGTTAAGAACATTTGGTGCTGTGTTTCGGACATGCTGCTGGATGTAGTAAAACAGCCCCAGTGAGGGTTCATTTGCAATGTACTTTATCATCTCGGCTAAGCTCCCTTTTTATCTCCGCAAAAACATCACCAGTAGAGAAGAACTCATGCATTCTGCCAAAAGAAAACAAAAGCTCTATACACAAGCGTTTTATGATCTCTCTAAAATCAAAGAATAACAAAGAAAACCTAGTACACACCAAGTCAAAACAATCAGAACAGTCATATAGACACTAAAACCAAAATCAATTTTTCTTTTCATTTTTCAGCTACACATTGTTCTTAAAGAAGTCTGAACCTGATCCTGATGCAAACCAACATCCACAAGCGATCTAAAGAGAAGATGAGGTTGGCAAAACAGAATCTTCTAAGTCGCTATAGATGAATACAATGACTAATTACAACTCTGATGTCTTCTATCACTTTGAGAAGAGGAACCATATACCATTCTAGACAACTTCTTATCCATCACTAAATTACAAAAAGGAAAGAACCATTAAGTTAAAACACGCAAACGAATATTTAAGTAGTCGTGTCGACCCAAAAAGTTGGCCAACGCCTTATTGGCCAATAAAAGGTCAAAAGGGGTCAAATTTTTTAAGTTAAAGCCTGAGCTAGTAGGGTCATTAAATCGAATTTCAAGCTTTCAACCATCCATTGCATATTACTCTTGTTTTTAATTTGGAAATGAATAATTTACTAGTATTCTTATAAATAATTCTTACACTATTCAATACAGGTTATATGCTGGTATCAACATAATAGACATCTTATTTTAATATTTAAATGAATATTTCTGATCATTTATTAAAGCAACTCACTTATATTTTCGTAAGAATTTGTGTGTGTTTAAGTTCAAAAAAAAAAAAAAGAATTTGTGTGTGTTTATTTACACTTCTACAAGAAAAATTAAAATAATAGAATATCGGCTGCCCATGCGTTGAATTTTCTACCAACCAATGATTTCGCTTTAAAAAAAACATGGTGACATAGTAGGCAGCAGCTATGAATTTCTATGTTTGACTGTAAATCAACTAATAAAAATGTTTGAACTGAAATTTCTGTACTAACAAATTAATTATTAAAACTCAACAATTAATTGTCATTTCCTTAACAAAAAGATGGAAACGTGAATTAAATAAAGTTGATGAAAATATGATTAAAATGAAAAAAAGAAAGATCTCACAATCAAATTGGATACATTAAAAGATGTTTCCGAGTTTGGGTAAAAATTATCCAAGTAAAAGTTCAAGAGGTCACGATTATGATAGAAATTAACTTGGTTTAAGAACAAAATTTAGTTGTCAATATTTTCTATTAAAAGAGAAGTACCATTTTTATCTACTATAAAATAGTCATATTAGGTCCATGAATTCAGTTAGATTTACATTATTTATAATAGTATAATTAATATATAGCATTCTAAAAAAAAATCTAAATAATTGTAAGAATATCAGTAACAAATCTATTTTAATTGTAAATTTAAATTTAAGCTTTAGTAATAACAAAATTTGTTGAGAAAAATCTAACAAGATCTTTTTTAAAAAATTAAATATTTTTAATTAATACATTTATTAATTTCGTAATTAGTAGTATTATAAATTATTTTAATTAAAATTTTATATTAAACAAAATAAAATAAAATTATATGCTAATTTTATAAATTTTATAATTATAGTATATAAAAGAATTATATATGAAAACTATATTGAATTGATAAACTACTATTTTTTGAAAAAATAATTTCATTTAAATAAATAAAATATCATTCATCTTTTAAAGTGACTAAAATATCACTCACTCTTTAAAAATTAAAATTAGTAAATTATGTAAAATTTATACAAAAAATAAAATTGTTAACATATATTAAACTTTTATATTTAGAACTATATATTATCTATTTTTATTTTTTAAAATGACAGCAATATATTATCTAACAATTATTAAATACAAAATATAATATCAAAATTATATATTTATAAAATGAAAGGTTACCCGCACGGATGTGCGGGTGAAAATCTAGTTTAATCTTAAAACAATGTCCTTTTGGGACTACAATTATATATTAAATACATAGAATGTGTGGATTAATTAGTTGGCACCTAATTTGCTAATTATAGTGATTGTTTATCCTGCGTTAAACAGTTAATTACATAGTATATTTTTAGAGATTAACTAATGCGTGGACCACCAAACTGCTCCCACCAGGTCCAGTTTTTGTTTTTATGGAGAGATTTGTACCACCAATCTCATCTCTGGAGAGTGTCTTTGAAAGTGATGTTTTTAATGGCATCAAAGTCTCTAAACTTTGCTCGTTCACCTTTCATGACATAAAGAGTATTCTCCACTTTCAAACAAGCCTAACAACTAAATTAAGATTGATAATCTGATGAATATTACTGACTTTAAAATATATCAACTTTTTCAATTATGAAGCCCTCTCGAGGGAGCTTCAAGGTTATGTTTCATTAAACTGCACTTTGGCATGTATGAGCTGCATTCTCTAATAAACTATAGAGGTAACTCTAGGGAAGCACATGGTGGCTTAGCGAACTGTAGAACAAGTATAAATAACTTTGTTTCTTGTTGCACTAGTATGTTTCTTGTGTTGTGTTTGTGAGATTGATTTTTTTCTAAGATTTTCCCTCCTTTCGTGTAATGCTTCCGCAAATAGAATTTGTAGCCGTTAATAATAGTATTAATTTTGGTTAAGAAAATCTTCAGGGATGAATAAAATGCTTACCATGTAATTACTTGCATTGTTGCTCTTTAAAACATTGTTGTTTTTACTTCGACTGTTAGGTCCTATCATTTGGGTTAATAATATTAAATTACCTATATGATTATCTCCAACATTATGCTACCTATATAAGACAATGATTAAGAGGAGTTTTTAGGGGGATTTTTAAGGCGTATGATCTATCAACAATGTAAAAATCGGTTATAGAAAACTATAAATTAAGAATTGGTTTTGTGAGTTTCTTGCACTGTTCGCAGAACTTATTGACACGTGGCGGTCCGCGATTGATTCGCTTTTAAATTTTAAAAAAAAAAATAAGAAACGCAGGGCTCTTAATTATATTAAGAATACACCAAGTGAAACGCGGTTATCCCACTATGCTAATGCCATGTAACAAACCAAATTGTATACACATTTTATAAGTATTACATTATGGTTATATACTTTTCTGGTGATTTTTTCTCTAAATTCGATTAATGTTTTTACTGTATATCATCATACTGGAAGCGGCCACCATTCACATCACATGACATCAACAAATATCACGAGAAGAATATCTGTGGTTATTTCACATGAAAATCTAATATAATTTCCTAGTCCTTAGAATGATGTACACACTAGTACAATTGTCTTTTAGTATGAATGTAACTTTTTTTCCCTTCTCTTTGTTTGAATGCAACTTATTTACTAGAACCAAATATGTGAAAATAAATTCATAGAATTCAACCAATGCAGATGGTCCAAGACCTTACCATTATTTATTCCATAGATACGTGTGAGCGAATATATCTACGTACAACACACAGAGAAACATACAAGAGATATGAAAATATATAATTAAGGGTGTTTGCGCATGCATATATATTTATAAAGACATGTGATAATTGGTGGTTGGACAAAAGTACAGCAAGGATTAGGTAGTAAACACTATGGATTGTTCCTTGGCCTAAACAGAAGAGTCAAAGAAAGAATCTTAGTTTAAAGTTTAAATAGTTATTTCCCTTCTCTCCATACTTTCTTGAAGGCAATATACTATACATTTAGTAGTTTATATTATAACAATTATTAATTAGTTGCAAGATTATGGGTCCTCGTTCCCTTTCTTTTCATGGTTTGTTGTTACATATATCCCGATTAATAATAGCCCTTTAAATGTAAAAAAAAAATATGCATAGGACCACCAATATATGAAAGAAATGAAGATAGAAGAGCTGGCTAGTAACAAAAAAAAAAATATAAATAAGCAATTGAATTGATAATAATAAAAATTGGAGTGTGTAAAAAGGTGGGGGAGATGGAGGAATCAATGTGTATCCAAGCACTTGCAGACAAAATGAGTTTCAGAGAAGAGAAAAGCAACCTTTAGCTTTTTTTTTTAAAGACCACCAGACTCAGAAAAGGAGATTTCAAACCCACTCTCTCCTCTTTTAGGGTTCTTAATAATTTTCTCTCACCTCTTCCTTTAATTATGCCTTCTCACTTAATCATACCCACCACCATGATGATATCTCTCATGCTCATGCATGTGTGATTTGGATGGTGATGTGTAAGGATGTCTATATTTAGTGAGGTGGTGAGAGGATGAGACGCAAAAGCTACCCCACAAGTAATCCTTGTTTCACTCTCAAAAGACTAAACAAATTAACCAAAAATAAATATTTATGCCCTAAGTTTAGCTTTTTGCCTTTACCCCTTCTTTCTTGCCCTTTCCTTAGGGTTTCTTGTGGGTCTTTCTTTTTCCCTTTGTTCCTTTTATTTTCATGTGTTATTTTTATCTTTTTGACCCAAACACCTCTCCTTTTAAGTTGTTTGCCTCTTGTCTACATATATGTATTTGTACATCTGCATATACATACATGTGCATCTCTCTCTCTCTTCCCATCCTTAATTGTTTTATATAAACCAGTTCTCCACCTCTCTCAATCACCTTCAGTATCTCTCTGGATCCCCAATCTCACGTTGATTATCATCTTCTCTTTTGTCTTTTCAACAAATCCTCATTTAGGGCTTCAAGAACAGTAAACTCAATTCCTTTCGAGAAGAGAGAGAGAGAGAGAGAGAACAAAAAGATCTCATCAACCCCATTTTCGTACATGCAAATCTCGATCCATGCTTTAGATCTCTTCTATTCCTCCATATTTATTGTTTATATTTACTCATGCATGTCCAGGTGTAGATCTAGATAACTTACTTAAAATAGAACTTATATCTTCTTTAGGCAGTTTGTTTCACTACATAATAGCATGTATATGCATCATGACACATACATAGATGCATACGTTGTTGTTGTTGTTGTTGTATAAGAATGTGTATGCCTGGCTCCCTGTATGCCATTCACTAAGCTCATCAACAATTGACGACCTCCGTGAATGGCGTATGAGGAGCCATGCATATTTTCATATACATTTACAAACGTTTCTAGTTATTAGGTTAAGATGGTACGAGTCAAATTCACACACGTTTCTAATTTTGTTATGGTACCAGTTAAATTATGTTGAGCTTGTTATCCAATCATGTAAGGAAGATTAGAAGGTACCACTTGACTAAACCATACACACATGCTTATTCTTGTGGTCTCCAGTATATTCCATTGATAGATATTTTGGTGAGCTCTGATTCCGTTCTTGTCTTTGGTTTCGTATTTTTCTAGTACAAATCTATGTCATGTCGTCACAGCACATCCTACGAGGATTCCTGCTGCGTTCACATCAACTTATAGCTCCTTGTTTTTTCTAAGGGAAATGGTTAATTATTTCGATAGCTAATTATTGCATTCCCCGTACGGTTCAGATTCTTTTGTATCGTTTCAATCATATCGATCTTATAAATCTGTTTGTATATGTATATAACTTGTGAGTATATAGCTTTTTCTGTATTTATTAAATTGTGGTATCAATCGCACAATTGTCTACACATGCATTGCTGCAATGATTGCATCTGATGTCTTGATCTCATATTGAAAGTTACCACAGACATGGAGTAGTTCTGTAATAAAGATATAGACAAATTAGGTAAGAGAGGTTACATAACTAAAGCTCAAGAATTTAAAATTTGATTACCGATTGAGTAGCTATTTTGGTCTTTACTTACTTTATACTTATGAAAATAAGTTTCTCTTAAGTCCCTTCTTCCCAAAATATTGTTTATTACAACTATATTTATAATCCGGGATCCACTGAAGTTATTGGAACAAATTCAAATACTCGTTTAATATAAATACAATATTCTGAAGTACTTAATTTATAAACAAAATATACTAAATCAAAGGACAATCCATCACATGTACGCTATACATAATATTAAGTTTCTAGCCGTTAATATGTTGTGATGGCATATTTAATACAAATCATTCCGTTTTTTTTTCATCAACGTTTTATATATTGCAAAAGTTAAACTTTACAAGGACTATTATTTTATTACAGAAAAAAATTTCTAAGAGAGTTTCAGTAAATGCTACAAACATATATAAAGAGACTTCATTAACAATAGTCGTTTGTCTTGATCTATATCCAACTATAACTAATTGTCTCTTTCTAACTAACTTTACATGATAACATCTGAAATAAGTACCAAAGATCAAATGTTAATAAATTATAGGAGAAACCCTAGGAAAGTATGTATGAGCATGTTGTGCCTGTGAATATTCCTAGCTAGCATCTATCCAACCACGCGTGAGCCTCTTGACACAAACAAACATGACAATCATGACAATGTTTGTAGACTAACATTTTCTATTTTCTTTTATTTCACTTAAGTTATTTACTATTTTAATATATACTACTATATAAAAAAATTTACGTCCGTTCATAGATGTAGAGAAAAAGTTTTAACTCAAGAAAAAATCACTTCAAATTTATGCGTACCAATTATAGTACTCTTTCTAGTCTCAGTTATTTATTTATTTATTTGATTTGGCCAGTTAGTCAAAATATTCGTTAGAAAGACGTATAGTATATCACTTCACTGAACATCTATTCATTTACACGTACAGAGTTTGATCTTGGGACTACACATCATGGGTGGCAAGCTAATGATGAAAGGAAATAGAAATAAATAATGTTTTTTTTTTGCTTTGGGAATCAGTTCTTTTTCCTATAAACAAATATTTCTAGTAATCACTAAAGAAAATAAGTTTATAATAGTGATAAGGGATGTGACCACACTAGTCCCTATATCTCCTGTGATTGGGCATTAGAGAATGATGAATGTTATTTTTAATATATGAGTCAAAGTAGGTCAATAAAGAGTTTCAACAACCGTAAGCCACGCCTGGGAACAAAAGTTAATTCCACTTTTTAGTCAGCTTTTAATTCGAATACTAATTATATAATTAGACAGTTGTCGATCTACATGTGAATATTTTACATACAAGACTGATGCTACCGTTTATTTAAATCATACAAGTAGTATGTAGTGAGGTCAATCGGTCTAGTGTGGTTCGATCGGTTCTAGTCCGATAAATTTCCTGTCCATATTCAAAGAAAATTTGAGCTCAAAACTTTGGATGTAAACCGGTTTTAAAGTTGGGAAATTTTTCTTTTATTGTTATCTATAATAGTTATACATAAAAGATATTTTAAGCTTATTATCTAATGACTTTACTTAAAATCCAACTGAGGAAAATGTCTGGAAAACAAACTATATATTCAAAAAAAAAGATTACAAGTACTATTCGTTTTGTGAAAAAGTTATACAGTAAAGATGACAGCCGTTCTGAAAAAGAGATAAAACGTTATACTGTTTTCCTCCAGTAAAATTAAATCTGTAAACTTATGACACACCATTTTACTCTTACACATCACTAACATGTTTTATGGTGCATTTTATGGAACTTTGATTTCACAGTGAGACTGCAATCATGTGCATTACGAGATGCGATTGATTCATTCAGAGAACTCAATCAAACGACTCCAAAATTTCAAAGACAAAACTAGAGTTATTCTCTTGGTTATCAACCGGTTGATGTTGAGTTATATTTTTTGGTTAAAGATAAATTTGATTGTAACAGATTTTTTCATTTCGATACAGGGACCATACGAAACTGCGATTAGATGAACTAACAGCTATATTGTGGTTCGTTCATTGTACTCCGATTGGTAAATCATTCATCCTTGGAAAGTTGGAATAACGTAATTAGTTTTGTATGGTTTTATGTCAATAATAAAAATAAGTATTTGAGTTTATATTCATTGTTCTGGATTCTCACATGTGCATATATGTTAATGGACTAACGATATCCTGCAGCTGCTGCCAGGAAAACACATTGCAATCGGTAGCTTGTCACTCTATGATTAGAACAAATTATCCTAGCCGACCACACTAACAATCAGCAGACTGGGCCCTGAGTCCAATCATATGAAGCCCATGTTTGCGGCCTTTCATGAGTTTCAGGTCCGATTTTCTAAAAGATTTTGTTAGTTTAGTCGTAATAATTTATAAAATTTTGAATCTAAGAGATGGCAAAGTTCCAATTTTTAAATAATTTACTCTTCTTTAGCCTGCAGCCTTTTATAACTTATGACCCGCTCTCCAACCAGTCTACCATATTTTAACCATGTATGTATACAACTATCTCTCCACTACGTATAGGAGAAAGACAAAACAAACTCTTACACAATCGCACACTTTCACTAAAAGACACTAAGACCTTATCTCTGAGATCATGCCTTTCTTCCTTCCACCATCTACTAATGCTGGGTGGTAATTTAAGAAAGCAAACTATAGAATATGGTATTTTGATTAAGTGGGTGGGTGATATAATGGTTTTGAAAATGATTACTCAGTCTCATTATTGATAAGTGATAACTCATTTGATATTCTATTTCCCTAGAAATAGTTTTGGGTCATCCTAAACTAATATTTCGAGAGGACTTTCTAACAGTTTGTTGCTTTGTCTCTTTTGATTCTTTATCCACTACATAATTGCATACCCACTACATAAGCGTGAAACAATTTCACGACTGTGTCTTTTTAAATCTAGTATTACCCACTAACTTAAAGTTGAATTTTCTAAAACTGTATATTTATCCCTAAATGTTGCACGCTTTCAAAACAATTTGTTTGTTCTTTACCTTCCAACTTTCCACATCTCATTGTGACGCACTCGTTGTGTATTCACATTACGTAAGATGTAGACCGACATGAAAGTCCAAGTCGTACGAACACATGCTTTCACACATGCAATAATTTAGTTAATATTTTAATGATTATTTATTCAAAGCATTCCCTTGTGGCCTTATAAAATCAGAAGTCCAACTCATTAGTTGACTCATGATGACCCTTACCTATCTCCAAAGACACAAAACGATGAAATCATCAAATAAAGTAGCTTTTCAAAAAAAAACATGTGTGATGGACTGATAAGTTTCTTTTTTTTGAAATGGACTGATAAAGTTTCAACTTTCAATAGCTTAGCCTTATACACTGGGAGCATATAATATGTTTACAAAAACTTAAACCATACATTCTTTCTAGTATCTTTTACAATGCTAATCAATTTTACCCTCCTTTGCCTACTACTTTGCCATTAACATTGGTACTCTCTTTATCCTCTGCGGTCGATCTTATCGTAGCAGGCACTGCCATCTTCATCTCAGTCGCCAACGCTTCTTCTCTAAACCTTTTGTAGATATCGCTCTTGTAAAACTTCTTGGTCCGGACCACCAAAATCATCGAGACCAACACACCAAACAAAGTTACCACGGTAATAATAATAAATGACAACTTAAAACAAGCCGTTCCCATGCAGTTCAAATCTTGCCCCTCCTTTCTCCGTACCCCTAATGCTTTATGCTGCTTCTCAGCCTCCTTGTCGTACAAATACCCCGTGACTCGAACGTTTAGCAAATAAGCCCCGATCGGGCTTGCCACCGACCCAAAGTTAATCAACGTAGAGTAGTACTTAAGCCCAAAAACCTCGGAGATGATAGCAAATAGGAGTGGCCATTGCGCACCAAAACAAAACCCTATGATGACTGATGCAACGTAGAGTCCACCAGGGACGTTGAAAGCGATTAGGAGGTGACCGGTGCATGAGAAGAGGAGGATCATTGTGAGCATTATAGGTCTTGGGAACTTGTATTTGATCAAGAAGATCTCCGAGACCACACCTGAAACCACACGACCGAAGTAGTTCCATATGCTTACTAGTGACACAAACGTGCTCACACTCCTCTTTGGATAGCCCAATGAGCCACCTATTTGACCCAAGTTGTCTATAGCCGTCAACGTCCCTCCCGCACCACATATGGTCGCTAAGAATAGTATCAACATGTCGATGCTAAACAACGCTTGTAAGATCGTATAGTCATCTCCTCTCTCCGGTGGACTAAACATAGTCGTCCAACACGACGCCGTTTCAACACTCTCAACTTTCGTTGACCTTTTATTATCATCTTTGACCTCTAATGAATCTAAGCTTGCTTTCTCCTCCGTGACGATCTTGATTGGTGCTGGATCATTTAAGGCGACTTGTTTATCTTTCCAGAGCTTTCTTTCTTCCAAGACGACGACTATGATCGGAAGAAGAAGCAAGACGATCACCACGGCGGCGCTGCCTCCAAACTCACTTCTTGTAAAGCCGGAGAGTTTGTCGGTGATGATGACCACCATGAGAAACGTCGCTAGACCGAACGATATGTAGAGGAAGTTATAAAACACCTTTAGCTCATTGGTCTGCCGCACCACTTTCATGTTCCTTACCGTCCTCAAGAAAGCAAACGAGATTGCTGCAGGTAACCAACCTTCATACACAATAATAACTCATACACTTAGTCTTGTTTTCAATCCAAGATTTCATTCATTAATAAAAAAGTCAGTAATACATGTTTTTCAGTGTTCTAAAAATCGGTTTATACATCAAATGTCCGCTTAAATTGCAAATCGGAAATGATTTTCCTAAAACTACTTTTTTAAAAATCGGTCTAGGCGGTGGAGATCATACTATATCCAATGGGAATAATCAAGATTCATATAATAATAGTATTAACCTCTGTTTTCCTCTGTTTCTTGTTATTAACCATATAGTTTTCATGAATTTATTTAGATTTTTTACTTACCAATCATCAAGATTAGAGATGTGGTGTCGTCACCGTAAAAGGCATGATAGAGCTGTGTAATAATGGCACCACTAAGACCAACATAACCCTTGAGAATCCCCAAGACAAAACCACGTGACTCCGGGAAGTTCTTGACACACGTGACTATCGACCCAGTATTAGCGAACGACTGTGAGTTAGCTCCAACGCAGATGTATAGACACATGTGCCAAACTTGAGGCTTCGAGATCCGTTTTGTAACGGCAAGCCAAATCATGAAATAGCCAAAGAAGTTGAGTATAGCTCCGATAATGAGAGTGAACCAAGGAGGAGCCACCTCATTGAGTAGACCCGCGATGACACCGACGTTGGCTCCAAGATCTTTGAAGAAACTGAGGAGGTTGAGAGTGGTTTGGTCATAGCCTAAGGCTTTCTTGATGTCACTTGAGTAGAGACTGAACATGTAAGTGGCTCCAGCCGCTGACATGATTAAGATACTCGCGAAGAACATAAACCATCTTCCCGTTAGGATTTGGATGGCTAAGCTCTTCATTTTATGTTTCTTGTTTCTTGGTTTGGTTGTGTTCGAGAGGGATGCTTTTAAGGTGTTGTTCTGGTTGGAATATATTAGCCTCACGAAGTGTGTGTGTGAAAGGAGATAGAGAGAAGGAATAGAGAGAAGGAAGACGTTTGTTGGTTGTTGACGTTGACTTGGAGAGTGATTTAGAGTTAGCGAGTGATTTGGAATTAGAAGCTATGCTTATATCCTTTTAGGAATTTAATATTATGTAGATTTTATAATACAGAAAATGAATCAATACCGGGAGTCAATGATTTTGCTGGCAATGAATATCATTAATGAGGAGCGTTTCAAAAATAGAATAAAATAAACTCTATATACATATATATATATATCAATAAAATATCAGTGTGGGTATTTTAAAATTGTGAGAACTATTTCAAAAATCAAAATATCTAAAATGACTTTCTAATAATTTCAAGATACCACAATTAAATATAATAATTTATGTATATTTACACATGAAAAGAAGCTTTTTTAGTCAAAAAGCAGTTTTTAAAAAAAACTTTATTAAAAGGTTCTTGACATATAAAAATCTCACAAAAAGTAACAAAAGCTATATAGATTAAGTAACTATCTCAAATGTTCAAACTTCACCAAACATATCTCAAATAAAATAATTTAATTTTTCAACATTTGAGATATCATCTAATTATTTTTTTTATATTTTCTGAGACATCCGTACTTGAGAACCTTTCAATGAAGTTGTTCATAGGTTGAAAATTCTCACTAAATATGCTCTTTAAAACAGGACGTAGACAAATTTGAAAAGATTTTTGACTATAGTAGCATGGAGAAGAAAAAAGGGATAAGAATTTAATTTGTGAAATCATAAACATAATATATTCATAAAGATCGATCCGTATTAGGTGGGTATGTTTTATTTGCGAGAAAACCTGGTATGTTTTGTAATATTTTCCAATAAACATAGTAAACTGATTTAGAGTAATATTGTGTCGGTCACTTGAGTTCTAAAACTGACAAGAAGACGTGCAGCTTTACATCTATACGACGTTCCCTGCACTATGACTTCGGTCCATGCACACGCACAAGAACGACAACACTTGTTTCCTCATTGGCCATGGAGCCGTTCCAATTTGGGCCAACAAGTAATTATAAGAAATGAAGGAAACGACTTCTCTAGTGAGCCCCCAATGAGTCTGATCTCATAATAGCTTCTTGAAACGTTATATTCATCACACTCCCAAGTTCACATCTCTGAACTCACGTTACATCAAATCATTACAAAAAGATATCTTGTCTCCAATCAAATTAAGCAAAAATCACACACCTCTTAGGGATATACTAATAGAATGGACCAGAATGAAACCTTCTGGAAGAAGATGTTTCGCTTTCTTATAGGAACTCAAATGTCAAAACATTAATATATACATATTAAGAAAAGAAGATGAATAATATCTTCAAAACATGCAATCAATATCCTTGAAGATCGTCTTCTGAACGGTTCTTCTGTCGCTTGATTGCTTGAACGCTACAGTGGGAGCGATTCTGCAACTCCTCTTCTGGTGTTCAAGCACAAGCTCACCGGCTAACCAATCCAGCTTCTCGAAATTGCTTTCTTCACTAATTTGTTTACCACCAAACATAACCGATTCCACATTCTTCTGCTTCAGCATCTCTTCTGCTATTCCCACAAGCATGTTCACATTGCTTGGACTAGCGTCCGTGTCTATGTTTGGTCTGAACGGACCATAGCTTGACCCATCAGCCTATTAAAATAACACAAATAACGAATCAAATATTAATACCAAGATTCAACTTTGTTTTTTTTTTTGTAAAAAAATCAAGATTCAACTTTCATGATTAATTTAAAGCATTCACGATTCTTAATTAGATTCAAGGTTTTTAGTATCACATTTTCGCCATTACTCGACGTTATTAACATGGCCGGTCGTTTAGAAAGCTATATGTAATTTATTATGGATTTAATTAAAAAATTAAACAATTTTAGAAGCTTATATTTATGTAAATTATCTTTTAAAATTTTAAATCCATAAACTAATATTTCACTAATTTATGCCCAAAATTGACTTAGTAATTACCAATTTTCACGAAATTGTTAGGCAGAAACTAACCGTATTATATGGAACTATTGATTAAATGAACGATTAAACCAATTTTTTAGAATGAGTTTTTTTTTTTAAATCACTGAAAGTCTAGACTCGATTTACAGTTTAAATGGATGTCTATATCAATTTTAGAACAATGGTACTTACTAATTAGAGTCTTATCAATGACATGAATTACAATAATCACATAAACTTTTACCTGAATACGAACATAGTTACTCCTCCTCCACTGACCAAACGCCATGGAAACCGCCTGGTCCACCGTATCAGCCGCACCGTCCGCGGAAATCCGAGCCGCTGGTCGAGCCCATTGCTTAGCCTTCCACTTCATAACCTTATCACATTCATACTTAACATCCACCAACTGTCCCGTACCAAGAGACAACACAAGCAAATCCTCAACACCTCTAACGAACGGAAACTCTTCCTTATTATGCAACACGTGAGTGATCGCTGCAGCCGTCGGATTACTCATCGCCAAACCACCATCAACCGCAACGCACCGCGTCTTACCATCCACTGATCTCATCTCCACGGGCTCGAACACTCCCGGCTCGGCCCACGTGGCTCTACAAACCTCCCACAGCTTGAAATCGTAGCCGTCCGTTTCCAGCGCATCGGCACGTGAGAAAAGGAACGGTGCAGAGCTCGTGAGGTCGTAACAAGGAATCAGAACCGGTTTAAGCGTGTCCTTGAGCGTCAGCTCAGCGAATGTCTCCTTCATCGATTTTTCTAGCTTCGAACCCGACCCGGTTTTCATCACCCGGTTTAGTAGTATCCTCCCGGTTCCGGAAGTTGGTTTATAAAAGCTTTTACCGTTGTTCGCTAGGAATCTCCACGTGTCATCCGCTTTAAAGATAGGACGGTCACCGTCGCTCGAAGCGAAAAGCATCGCCGTGAAAACTCCACCGATGCCGGAACCCGAAGCTACGTCGAAGTAGTCGGCGATTCGGGCATTCGGGTCACCCGACTTGGATTTCAACGCTTGCTCTAGATAAGCCAAAGCCTTCCCGGGTATGATCCCTCTCATCCCGCCATCGTCGATGCTCAAGACACAGACTTTCCCTCTCTGGTTCTTGATTGACCCCGGAACGACGCCGTTTACAGCAACCGTCGGTGCTGTTTCTTGCTCTAGGTTCATGAGCTTGGGGTCATCGTACCCGAAAAGGAACTTGCTTTCGAGGATGGAGAAAATCTCGTAGCTGAGCTTATCCGTGTCAATGCTCGGTTCCTGCATCTCCGCCGCCGCCGTGTTCTCTCCGCCGTTGCTCTGTTTTATTAAATGGTGCTTAACGGTGGCCGACGGAGATTTTAAGATGGAATCAACTGGTTTGTTGTGTACTCTTTGCATCGTGATTTAACGATAAACTCTAGGCATTATCGCCAAGATAAGACAAAACCTTAAAGACAAATCTAATTTGTCATACGAACACGAGAACAGAGAGTATGAACAGTCTCCGTCGGGACTGACAAAGTAAAGTAAAAGACCAATGCTTTTCTTCTTCTTGTCTCTGTGTCTCTTTATGGGAGAATGATTCTATCTAAATAAGCCTTGAGAAGACAAAAAAAAGAGTCAATAAATCACGGAGGAAGAAGGAAGCGGAGCAAGAACACAGAACCTGCAAAAAGGATCTATTTTTAAAAGTGTATATCTCTCACTACGCGTGACCTTTATTACATGGAATTTAACAAAGGAACTGAGACCACCTCCATTGGAAGTCTTTAAGAAGGGTCCTTAACAAAAAGTGGTGATAGGCCCCACCACTTTTGTTAAGGACCTGTACTAAAAATCCCAATTTAAGAAGCGGTCCTTACATTGTTTTGTGGACCCAACTGACACGTGGCGGCCTACATAGGGGTCCTTAACCGATAGAGATGCTCTGAGCCATAAATAATAAAAGAACGAGAAGTGCAGTTTCATGCGTACGTACGTAGAATGCTTTTTTTTTTTTTTAGTTTTTGTGAGAATAATTTAAATGTATTATTATGTTATGTAACACCTACCAAATATTCCAAAAGAATTGAGAATTTGATGTGTGTGTTTTTGCTAAGAAGTCATTCTATAATCATGTAATATGGTGGGGATAAGGACGATAAGGTGGTGTGGTTGTTACATATGAATACAACGACCAATAATTCAGATATTTTCGTAGTACCATGAATATCATCTTATATGATTGATTAAGAAGATTTATTTGTATATTTCTGTACGTAAATATAATTAATAGACCAATAATGTGTATGTAGTCAACTCTCTCATACTTACACGAACAGGGAGGAATTCACCTCCTGTTAGCCAGGAAGAAAATTTTCAGTAGGACTTGACCCAATAATGTATGGCAAACGTTATATGCGTCTGAGTACGATGATTGCTACATTGATCAAAGCCAATGATGTCAAAGGCTACATATGTGCTAGTCACAGTCCGAACAGCAACTCAGATGGACGGATGAAACTCAAAACAGCTAATCTGAAAAGATCCAAAAGCCATAAAATAGTAGTATATGGCTTTTACCTTCAAATGCGTAACACATTCATTAAATATGCAGTAGGTAGGGTAAGTGTACCAAAGTTACAGACAACAACAAAGTTTTCAAAGCTAAAGACAATTAATAACCAAAGAGTAATTGCCTATGTATGGAGTACTTGATAAGTTGCCTAGGACTCTTCTTGTTAGTGGATCATGTGGTTTGATTTGGTCATATCTCAAATTAAGTTCACCATGAAGCTATCTTGACAATGACAATTAATTAAGGTCAATCACGAGCTCTAGTAAGTGTGATCTCACTCTCAGTCACTTGACAATCAAGAAAAATCATGTTCATTATGGATATCAATCCCTTTGATTGTGCAATTCTATGTACTCTTTTTTCTTTTGGACAACTCAATTGTATGTACTCAATATTTCTTTTAATACTATGATTTTAATTGGTCCTAATTAACTACTATCATTTAAGAAAGCCAAAAGATAGAAAATGATCTTCTTTCTCTAAAATCTGATGGGTATGTTATAACACAGATAAATAACCTAACTAATCTACAGGATTTGGTTCCATATCTACCCCAAAAGAAAAAAAAATGCTGCCATCACGCGAAAAGAATATGAAGCACAATGATTAAAAAATATATTTAGTGGGGTAATAGGACTCTTATCGCAACAAGAATCTAACGAAGAATTGATTCACATGAGTTGATTATTGTTCACTAACGTAAGAATAATAATATAATAATTAATGTAGATTTCATTATCAGTTATCTACCAATGTATGTGCTTACGTTAGTGAACTATATAAACAATTCATAATCAAGTGGATAGTATTATTAAGAAACTAAACAACAATGGTAAGTGTATCCCTATTATATGGTAGAGCCATGCGACATTATCTTATCATCACAATTCTTCAGTTCTAATAAGGTTAGAAAAAAGTGAGCATTGAAAGAAAGTTGGTGAGGGTCGATGATATCTCTCAATTTTGATTAGTTTTAGATTCATATTTTAGTTTATTATTATCATTTTAGGTTGCATTTAGATCTTTATATTGCATTTGCATGCATAATTGTATTTGACAGGGTGTAGATTGCACAATTGGAAGTTTAAGGCGAAAATCAAGGGTTAAACTGCATTATATGGAAGTTTGGGGTCAAGTATAGTGTTAACAAGAATGCAGGGACCAATGCTGAAAAATGGGGTGCTGGCAGTGCAACGCCACGGGCACGCCGCTGCATATGGAGGCCGCGACGGGAAGAGGAGTGCACCGCGGGCATCTCGCCGCGGCATACGGAGGGCGCGGCCATCATACGACTAGGTCGGGCAGTGCAACGTCGCGGACAAGGCCGCGGCATACGGAGGGCGCGGCCGTTGGTCGACGAAATGGACAGGAATTCGCCACGGGTGACGCCGCGGCATACGCAGGCCGCAGCCAAAACGCGATTGGACCAGATTTTAGCCTTCTATATATATATTTGTACCCCAAAAACCCTAAGGAGATCTCATTTTTCTCTCAAGAACTTATTTTTCATTGTAAAAGCTTGAATCTTTAGATCATTTTAAGGAAGTACTTCATTCTTATTTGTGTTTCTCTTGCTCATTAAGATGATTAACCTTGAATCTCACATAGATTTAAGGGTTTTCATAGAGTTTATTGAGTAGACACCTGTGATCTATGGGTTAAGTAGATTAAGGTGATTAGGTAGATATTTAGGATGATTCTTGCTTAATTAATATTGTTCAATGATTTATTAGGTGATCTTAGTGCTAGATTAAGGTTGAGAAATCTAATCTAGATCATAAGTTGTTTCACGCCCGAAAGGTGTTCGATGAAATGCTTGAACCAACCTAATATTGTCTTTTACATGTCTAGCCAATGAGAATTGATGTTAGAAATGTTAAATGGTTAGTAGACTTGTTATTTATGCATGCTTGAATGTCTTAGGCCAACGAGAGTTGATGTTTAATGCATGATTAGCATATGGATTATTGTCACGAGAGTGGATTAATCTATTTGAATGAGCCCTAGACCTATAGACTTATTGATTGTTTTGTATGAGCATCCTAGATTGAATCTTGATCACCAAATATCGATTATCTTGCCCATGGATCTATCCTTAACTATTGATTGAAAGTTTGATTCTTACACTTATTTCTTGTTTGAATTTGAGATCACTTTGTTTATAATTCTAGGAGTTTAGCTTGTTACAAATCATTCATCTTCTATTTGCTTGGATTAAGAAAGTTTGTGTATTCTTAGTGCTATAGATCATTAGTTCCCTGTGGTTCGACAATCTTAAATACTACATTGATTTGCTCTGAGGACTAAAAACCCTTATCAAATTTGGCGCCGTTGCCGGGGAACTAAGTAGATTTATCATTAGGATTTCAGATTTTCTTGAGATTAAGCTTTATTTTCTTATGTTTTGTTTTTATTTTGTATAGTTACTAACTTTTTATTCTAGTTTTTGTTTTTTTTGTAGTAATGGCTTCAAGCTACTTTGAGAAGCCACAAGAAGAGGAAGATACATTTGAGGATGACATTGAAGATCATCCATATGTTAAGCCACCACCCTTTGACATGCGCATACTCACACCAGTCCAAAGAGTGGAGTTACATCGGCTTAGGAGAATGGAAAAGTATTGGGGCAAGCCAATGAGACACATATCACAAATGGTCCGGGTACACCTCATTAGAGATAGGGCAGAGTTTGAAGGAAGGGAAGTTACTCAAGATGAGTATGATGTTGCTTGTGCCCTTAATGAGGTAATGTATTGGGTTCCACCACTCCAGCTGGAAGGTACAGAAATTTTCACTTTAAAACTTCAACTTGAGGAAATTTGCTTGCCTTGTGGTGAGAACATTACCCCTAATCTTGATTCTCTGGTGCTTTTAAAAGAATGTCATGATCTAATATGCGAATCTAGGAAACTAGATGACTTGAGAGTAGAAAAGATTGTTAGAGATTATTTTGAAGTTTGTTTTGACAAGAACTATCTTTGTGCTTCAATTGATCTTGAAACTAACTTTTTGATGCTTGATGAATCTATGAACTAGCTGATTTAGGGGATGAACTTGATGTGGATAAGCTCTTGCTAGAGATAGAAAACCCCATTTTCAAAAACATTCATGAGAATGAGAACATTGTGCTTTATTTGATTGATGGAGATAATGTTGACTACTTTGTTAAAACTTCTTTTAAACCAGTAGTTGACTTTGTGTTTCCACCAAATGCATTTGATTCTCATGACCATCTGAACCTCAAAGAGCATGTGTTAATCCATGCTATATCTTTAGTGATGCTCTTTGATGAAAAATCTGTCTATTTTCTATGGACAGTAGTGTGCTCCTTTGCACACTTTGTTCCTTGTGTTTGCAGGAGAAGGACCAAAGGTGTATTGGCTCAACTTTTTGATTCCTATGACTAGCAAGCACACAAAGTCAAGCTAGAGACTTAAAACAAGCGCGCTTGGGAGGCATTCCCATGTCTATCCTTTGTATATATTTCTATTTCTATTTTTATTTTATCTTGTTTCAGTGTGTTTGAATAAGTTTAGGGACAAGTTTGGGGGAGTTCTAAATCTTTCCAAGAGGTGAAGACAAAATGGCCAAGGTCACAACAAGCTCTCCCTCCTCATCCCCCTTCTCTCATTAAAGCCAACTCCAAGTTAGTGTATTCTACCCTTGTCAATACTTAGTCCATCATGTTTTATTTTTCTTTGATCTCTCTTTCAAATTTACTCTCACACAAGAGACTGTGTGAAGTAAGTTTGGGGGAGAGTCTACTATCTCATATTGTGTTTTGTTTTGTTTATTTGTCATGCATCTCACGCATTGCATTGTACATACTTATTTGCATAGAAAAACAAAAATTTGAAAAAAAGGCATGTAGAATTCTTTCTCATTTACATTTTAGGATTGAGTCTAGAAGCATTTAGGTTGCATTGCATATGCATTGAGAGTCTTAATGAACTTTGATTGGTAAGTAACAACTTAAGAGTTTGATTGAATGTCCATCTTTGGAGTTGTTTATTGCATTTATATGAACATGAAGTTAAGGAAGAACCATGCTTGGATCTCAGTGCTTGAAAGTTGAACTTATTTGTAGATGCATGTTTTCCTTGTAGCTCAACTCTATGAACTTGAACTTAAATGAACATCTAATTACTCTCTCTTGAAGCTTGAATTGCTCACTCTTGGTAACAATAGAACATTCAAGTTTGCTTATCCACTTTTAGACTTTCTTACAAGCTTGAATGGCCATTTGCATCACTAAATGGTACCTCACCTTGAACCCTAACCCTTTTTCTTTGCCCCCTGATTGTTTGATGAGTGAGGCCTCTTGTTGATGATGTATTCTAGTGCAAA
Source organism: Moricandia arvensis (assembly GCA_905132765.1). NCBI lineage: Eukaryota > Viridiplantae > Streptophyta > Magnoliopsida > Brassicales > Brassicaceae > Moricandia > Moricandia arvensis. The sequence goes on along the minus strand of CAJHQP010000218.1, from coordinate 25,423 downwards.
ATTTTGAATGACAGAGGAACGGCAAGTAGTAGCCTCCATATGCCAATTACTTTTATTGGTTAAGATGGGGGTTTGATGGGATTGTTTTGGAGTGAGATTATGTGATGAGAGGAAAGAAAAGAAAAGAGTGAAAGCAATGCAAGAGTGAAAAGAAACTCAATAGAAAAGAGTAAACTAAAAGGGTGAATGAGAAATAAAAGAGAAACTTAGGAAGCATGAGATAAAAAAATGATATCCTCTAGAAAAGAATGTAAAAGAATTAAGAGGATGAAAAGAAAAGAGAGCTTTCTAAGTAGTAAATTGGTGAAAAAGAGTGAATTTGGGGTGAGAGAAGTGTTTTGGGTTTGATATTTTTGGTTTGGGATTGTAGATACATAACTTGGGAAGGGTAGAACATGGAAGTGAATACTTGTATGCATGAATTGTTCTTCTTCTTCTTACTTTTGCAATAGCTTATGCATCCCTTTTTCATGAGTGAAAAACCTTAAGGAAATTGAGCAAACTCCACTTTATATGTCATCTTAGCCTCTTTAGCACCTGGCCCTTTGGTTTGTGATTTAAGTTGATCGAGAGAGTTCACTAAACACTCAATGAATGTTAAAGAGTTGAGTTACATTGGTTTCTTGCTATTACATTGAAAGTGTAGCTCTAAAGCATTGCATGAGTGATGAGTATGGCTAACTCTTTTATAGAAGAAATCATTGGTGCACTTTAAAACTACTTTGATGGATATTGAGTTGAATGCTTTTGTTGTTACTCTAAGGTTTAAGTTCTCATTTTAGATATTTCCTCATCTTGTTCTTGAAAGTTTACTTGTGGACAAGTAAAGAGCAAGTTTGGGGGAGTTGATATCTCTCAATTTTGATTAGTTTTAGATTCATATTTTAGTTTATTATTATCATTTTAGGTTGCATTTAGATCTTTATATTGCATTTGCATGCATAATTGTATTTGACAGGGTGTAGATTGCACAATTGGAAGTTTAAGGCGAAAATCAAGGGTTAAACTGCATTATATGGAAGTTTGGGGTCAAGTATAGTGTTAACAAGAATGCAGGGACCAATGCTGAAAAATGGGGTGCTGGCAGTGCAACGCCACGGGCACGCCGCTGCATATGGAGGCCGCGGCGGGAAGAGGAGTGCACCGCGGGCATCTCGCCGCGGCATACGGAGGGCGCGGCCATCATACGACTAGGTCGGGCAGTGCAACGTCGCGGACAAGGCCGCGGCATACGGAGGGCGCGGCCGTTGGTCGACGAAATGGACAGGAATTCGCCACGGGTGACGCCGCGGCATACGCAGGCCGCAGCCAAAACGCGATTGGACCAGATTTTAGCCTTCTATATATATATTTGTACCCCAAAAACCCTAAGGAGATCTCATTTTTCTCTCAAGAACTTATTTTTCATTGTAAAAGCTTGAATCTTTAGATCATTTTAAGGAAGTACTTCATTCTTATTTGTGTTTCTCTTGCTCATTAAGATGATTAACCTTGAATCTCACATAGATTTAAGGGTTTTCATAGAGTTTATTGAGTAGACACCTGTGATCTATGGGTTAAGTAGATTAAGGTGATTAGGTAGATATTTAGGATGATTCTTGCTTAATTAATATTGTTCAATGATTTATTAGGTGATCTTAGTGCTAGATTAAGGTTGAGAAATCTAATCTAGATCATAAGTTGTTTCACGCCCGAAAGGTGTTCGATGAAATGCTTGAACCAACCTAATATTGTCTTTTACATGTCTAGCCAATGAGAATTGATGTTAGAAATGTTAAATGGTTAGTAGACTTGTTATTTATGCATGCTTGAATGTCTTATGCCAACGAGAGTTGATGTTTAATGCATGATTAGCATAGAGATTATTGTCACGAGAGTGGATTAATCTATTTGAATGAGCTCTAGACCTATAGACTTATTGATTGTTTTGTATGAGCATCCTAGATTGAATCTTGATCACCAAATATCGATTATCTTGCCCATGGATCTATCCTTAACTATTGATTGAAAGTTTGATTCTTACACTTATTTCTTGTTTGAATTTGAGATCACTTTGTTTATAATTCTAGGAGTTTAGCTTGTTACAAATCATTCATCTTCTATTTGCTTGGATTAAGAAAGTTTGTGTATTCTTAGTGCTATAGATCATTAGTTCCCTGTGGTTCGACAATCTTAAATACTACATTGATTTGCTCTGATGACTAAAAACCCTTATCAGTCGACGTCATTGTTGGTCCCCGTAATCTCCGGCTCTTTCTTTTGTCTTAGGTCTTAACACAAAATTCGAACATTTGATGTTAATAAGAAAAGCTTTTGAGTCTTTTGATTGTTTCTTCTTTTGCTCGCGCATTTATCGCTGCTCTGCTCGTGACTACTACACTTTTGACTTCTTCCCAACAAATTTTACTCTCTTCTTTTTGTTATTTACCATAATTAATTTAAGAAGAGTGTACTTAGAGCATCTCCAAAAAAAAACTCTATTTTGAAGTTTCTCAAACTCTATATTTGAAGTTTCAAAGTGTTTTTCTCCAAAATCAAAATTTCAAAACTAACTTCAAAATTATTTGTATTTTACACTATGGTCCTTATATTTATTTTAGTTAATGAAAATTCATAAAACTTTTATAAATAACTAACACATATATAAAAAACTTGTTTGGACAGTATTTTGAAGATTTGAGAGCTTCCGGGGTAAATTTACCAGATTATTAGTATTGTTGTAATATCTAAATTTTTATAATAATTATGTCTTTATGTACCCTTTTAAAAAAGTTTTTAATTTAGTATGTTTTATAATATTCTTGTTGTCTAATTCTACTTTTAAAATAATATAAAACTTTAATTTTTTAAAAATTTTATGGGTAAAGTTTAATTTATAGATTTGAATTTGAATATTTGTGAGATAAATTTTTTAAAGATTAAAATGATAAATAAGAAAATACTTAAGAATAATAAATAAAATATGTAAATGTAAGGACCAAATTGCAAATAAAAAGATTAAACTTCAAATATGAAGTTTCACTACCCAAAATTTCAAATTTGAAGTTTTCAAGTTTCTTTTTTAAGAACCAAAAACTCTATATTTGAAGTTATAAAATGTTTTTTGGAGATGCTCTTATAGGGAACCAGTGATTTTGGATTATGTTTGTTACTTGATCCGTTTCATGTTCGATACGTAGTAAATCCATGATAAATAAGTACCAAATACTGAGTGGCATCTCTAATTCATGTATTGGCCTTCTTGACTTTTTCTAACAAGCAAGACTCATAGAGTCAAGTTGGGTGGTATTATGATTCCGACCAGAATCGACAGCTCTGAAACCAAGAGGACGATGAAGTAACATAATGGTCACTGGAGATATAAAACAAATAATCTGACGAACATAAAAGGGCCAAAAGGTATAGTACTATGTTTTCATTTTTCTCGATAGAAACCTTTTTTAAAGTTTTTTTTGGGCTTCCTTGTTATAGGGCTCCAGTGGCAGTGAGTGGGTATGTGAGAAGACAGTTACAATCAACTCCACCAACCCTGAACACTGAACAGCTGTTGGGCCTCACAAAGGGCAGTAACAGCTTCACAAACAATTTTGCTAAGGTTAACACCTCGCAGATCATCCATGAGCCCTTCAGGTTGCTCCTCATTGATCTGATTTAAATTCTTGATTACTGCTGAATCTGTAACAAGGGGGACTTTTAGTCTCAGGCAGCAAATCAAACTAGAGATTCCCAAACTAGAATCATCTAAAGCCGTTTGCTGCTAAGACAAGGACATAAAGATATGACACGTTTTTTTTTTATTCGAATGATATTAGAACTCATATGTTTAGATAGATGATCAAGAAAGACAGTGACATGTTTTAGTCACGAGTCAATAAAAATAAAATAAAAATGAAAACTTTACATTTTTCTCCATCAGCAAAGCCTCTCTCTTCCCTTCTTGACCTTTGGACGATGCACACAACACAACACAAACAATCAATTCATTCTTCTTCCTCACCTTGTTTTCTTCCTCATGGCGGTTTCTCACCGTCTCTTCAGGCTATTCTCGCCGTTAACGTTGGAAAAGATTACTCTTTCTTCTTTATTGATCAGGTCTTCATCTTCTTCTCCCCATGGGCCTTCGTTGGATCCTGAGATCGATCTCAAAGAAGCTGCGGCGGAGCTGGAAAAGTCATCCTCCTCTTCATCATCTCCATCTCCATCGAAAGGCAGAAACTTTCACTGGGTCTTTCTCGGATGTCCCGGTGTTGGTAAAGGCACCTACGCCTCTCGTCTCTCTACCCTTCTCGGCGTTCCTCATATCGCTACCGGTGATCTCGTACGCGAAGAGCTTTCCTCCTCTGGTCTCCTCGCCTCTCAGGTTAGGCCTAGAGTTTCAAATTTAGGATCTTTTTTTGTTATTTGTTTGATCTATGATCATGAGATGTGTCTGAATAATCTAGAAACATAATCTTGTGTCTTGTGTCTGTGTCAAATCGTGTCTGAATTTGGTGTAGCTTAAGGAGCTTGTTAACCATGGCAAATTGGTTCCTGATGAATTCATTATAAGCTTGTTATCAAAGCGTCTTGAAGCTGGGAAAGAGAAGGGTGAATCTGGTTACATTCTTGATGGTTTTCCTAGAACCGTGACACAAGCGGTGAGTTAATTCATTGCTTTTTGTAAATTTGAGGAACCTTTGAGTCACATTCTCTCTGTTTTGTCTTTCTGTCTTGTAGGAAATACTGGAGGGAGTAACTAATATCGATCTGGTGATTAACCTGAAGCTAAGAGAAGAGGCTTTACTAGCCAAGTGTCTTGGAAGAAGGATTTGCAGCGAATGTGGTGCAAACTATAACGTTGCATGCATTGATATCAAAGGTGATGAGACTGATGCTAGTCCTAGAATGTATATGCCTCCGCTTCTTCCTCCACCTAACTGTGAATCTAAGCTTATAACCCGAGCTGATGACACTGAAGAAGTTGTCAAGGAAAGACTCAGAGTTTACAACAAAATGGTATATGTGTTCTTCTTTCAAACTTTGATATAGAATTTAGCAGTTTTGGTTACATGTTTGTCTTCTTGTTCACAGACTCAACCAGTGGAGGAGTTCTACAGGAAGCGTGGGAAGCTGTTGGAGTTTGAGTTACCAGGTGGAATCCCACAGTCATGGCCAAAACTACTTAGAGCGTTACACCTTGAAGATGATAAACAGTCTGCAATAGCTTAGTCTTATTTTATCTCTATGGATTGAATCTACAACTTGTTCCTACATTCTTTGCTCGAGTAATTCTCCTCGTGCATATGCTTAAGATAGTGAATAAAACAGATGCATGTCCCTATTATTGTTATGCATACACTATATAGTAAAGTTTTTTTTGTGGTGGATTCTAGACCACCATAGATAGTTGACAGTGATTTTATTTTAATCTGAACCAATGCCTTATTTTTTGCAATGTTCACTGAGAAGCATGAGTTCGGTTCTTGTACAAAAAAATGGTATTCAAAGTGTTTGGATGCAACTCACAAGTGTTTTGCTTGAACAAGCTTGCACTCTCTTCTTTCATTAAGAAATCAATCAAACAACGATCGGAAAAACAAAACCATACATGTCGATGTGGACTAACGAACACGAGCTTAAACGTTGTGGACTCATGAACAACGCATTTCAAATCTTTTGCTTGACTATCTCTGCGCGCCTTTAGCCCCTGACGGTTGAACCTGAAGCAGCTTCGGAGTTACGACGGAACAGATTCTACCAGTTCTTGTAGTTTCTTCAGACCCAAGGTGGCTATAAGTTCCATCGAGACAAAATATTCACAAGGTTTAGCCTCTTCTTCTTCTTGGAGACCGCATGTGAGTTTAAGCTTCTCTGCTTCGGATTCTGCTTCCTGTGCTTCCTCAAGTAGAAGATTAGCTTCTTCGAGATCACTCAGCTCCAGAGCAGCTGATCTCTCAGCTTTTGCAGTGCCACTGTCGATCCGCAACCTCTGGAATCTGCTGACAGACAATTCCTTTTCTTTCGACAAAATCAACCTCTCTAACTCTTGTAGCTTCTTTATTGTTTCTTCAATCTCCTGCTCTGCTTTTTCGAGCTCAGCGTTAGCTTGTCCTGTTTCGATCTGTATCTTATCCTTCTCCAGATTTAAAGACTTAACTTCTGCTGCTATTCTTCCAGCTTCTTTGAAATTTCTCGTTGAGGCAGCCACTTTCTTCTCTGCTTCAAGCTCCGGCATCCTCTTCTCTATGAAGATAATTTTATCCATGAAAGATGTAATATTCTGTTGGATGATTGACTTTCTAGAAGATTTCTCCTGTAAACAAAGAGACAAGATCGATAAGGACGTATACAAAATACTGATGGCATATACTTTAAACTAAATCTGTACATTGAATAATATGCACTTTTTTGTGGATAAGTAATTACAGACATGAATAGAGGTGTAACAAGATTCATAATATATCATGTTGCAAAAAAGAAGGAAGAAGAAGAGAAAGTAGATAAGTACCTTTAGTGACTCTCGTGTACTAGAAACCTCCTCCTGTAGCTTCTGGACTTCCTCAGAAAGCTTTTCTTCGATACTTACAAGCTTGGCTCTCTCTTCTCTAGTCTTCGACACATATGACATGAGAGTTTTTCGTAATTTAATCACTTCCTCATATTCGTTTGCTTCATCTGCTGAAACACTGACAAGTTCACGGAGCTTAGCCCCTCTCTCCTTCTCAGATGCCACAAACTCATCCACGTCTTTCTTTTTTCTTGACAAAGCTTCAGTTTCCGTATCAATCTGGGAGAGACCCGTTTGCAAATCGCTAAACTTATTATCCATGCTTGCTTGCAACTCCTTGTAGCCAGAGACCACATTGTTAATTCTTTCCTCAACTGCCTTTATTTGCGTATCGTTCTCGTCAATCTCCTTCTCCTTTGCCTTCACTAAAGCAAGAAGCTCCTCAAGTTCACTAGACAAATGTTCTTTCTTCTTACGCAAGATCTCTTTTTCTTTCATCTCTTGCTCAACAGATCCCTCGAGAGTATCATTCAATGACAATCGAACGTTATCAACTATGACAGACTCTATATCAAGTTCAACTTTTCTGACCTCCACATCTACACAACATGAATTCCATTTCCCTGTTTCCTCTACACAAAAAGCATCTGCCTTTTCCAGAATCGACTCCGCTTCATTCTCAGCATCCTATAGAGATAACAGTCACAGAAAAAAACTTATGAATCTCTCCTAGCATCATTCTCAGCATCCTATAGAGATAACAGTCACAGAAAATACTTATGAATCTCTCCTAGCATCATTCTCAGCATCCTATAGAGATAACAATCACAGAAAAACTTATGAATATCTCATACCATCACTCTCAGCATCCTATAGAGATAACAATCACAGTAAAGCTCATGAATCTCTCCTAGCATCATTCTCAGCATCCTATAGAGATAACAATCACAGTAAAGCTTATGAATCTCTCCTAGCATCACTCTCAGCATCCTATAGAGATAACAATCACAGTAAAACAACAACGACTTTGTGACATACCGTGCAAAATCCGCGGAGCAAAGAGGCGGATTCTTCTTCAGCTGCAATCTGAGAAAGCAAAACTTCCTCCATCTTGGATTCAACAGCATCACAATCAGATTCCGCTTGACGGAGCAATGCCGTCAGAGAAAGCTTATCTCTTTCAGCAGCAGCGAGGCTTTCGCTGATCCTTTCAGCCGCATCGAAATCCTCAGCCTCGATTGCTTCCTCAAGCTGCTTCTCGAGCTCGTCGTGGGCTTTGGAAGCTAATCTGAGATTCTCAGATGCTTGCCTTCTCTTCCTGATTGCATTCTTACGAGAAGAAGTAACGGAAGCTGCCAAGTCACGTGCTCGTGTTAGCTTCCTTTCGATCTGAGCCTTGACTGAGTCCAAAGGCTGATCAACGACGGAATCAGCCGATTTTTGATTGACGGAGTCCGTTACTTGATCGACGGAATCAGCCGATTGTTGACTGACGGAATCCGTTACTTGATTGACGGAATCTGAGAATTGACTGACGGAATCAGCCGACTGTTGACTGACGGAATCGTCGTCTTCCTCGTCGTTAACTTCGTGCCTACCGTATCCGATTCTTAATCCACCGGCTCTCTTCTTCCTCCGAGACACCTGACGCTTCACAGAGGAGGAAGAAGAGGAAGACGATAAGGGAGGTGGATGAGTAGATACGTGTTGGACCGGAGCCACTATCGTTAAATCGGAGAACATATCTTCGTCCAGAGGCTCATTCATCGTCTCCGTCGCCTCTGCAGGCGGTGCCGTGTTCAGTGTCGCATCCGCCTCCGTCTCCTTTGAAGGAGGCAAAACTGCAGGTGAATTGTCGGTGTTATCGGCGAACTGAGACGAAGACGGCGTGAATAGCTCCATCCCCTCGAAAAGGGAATCCATATCGTCGCCACCGTCCATCGCTAGATCCGATCACCGGTAGAATTCAAAGAGTTGTGTACAGTGAGTGGATCTGTTATTTGCTCAATTGAATCTCACTTTATTATTAATCGATTGATTGATTAAATTATTTGATCTGTTTTGCATAAATTGGCCTACTTTTTAATTGGGCTTCAACTATTCAGTAAATGGATAGCTTTTCGCACACTAACATCTATCTCTGGTCTTGTAGTATGTAAGAGTTTTCTTGTTTCTTCTCTTACTGAATATGGCATTGATAGATGATCACTGGTTGTTCTTGTAAACAAACACAGATTATTTTTTACTGGATATGGCTTGTAGCTTCGGGGTGCTAGCTTGATTTATGTATCAGCAAGATTATCGGTTCTGATCTATTGTTTTTTTTTTTTTTGCTTTGACCTGCATCGATGAAGAGTGTCTTAGTCATTGCCTGTACAGGAGGAGCACAAAACTTGAATGCTAACTTAGCAGTGATCTTGGAGGAAATGCTTGTACAGTAGGTAGAAAGAACTAAGAATTGAGAATATGTAGATGGATTTGCTGATGGAATAGTTTTTGGTTAAAGAACATAATCATGGTGTATTGTAGATAAGCTTGGTGAATCTTACCATCCAAGTACAATTCAAAAACCTCATCATGGTCCAGTACTCTTTGTTTAAATACTTTACCAAACCACTTATGTTCGTTCACAAATGGTGAATCTTATTAAGCCATCCAAGTACAAATCAGAAACTTTGTGAAAAAAAAAAACAAATCTAAAAAGAGACTAAAAGACAGAACAACATCTATCAAACCTACAACCCCTAAGGACAGAAACAAGAGCATGAGAAGCATACGCCTGTACATTTTTATTCTATAGTCTTACTGGACTAAGAAATCGTTATATGAGAAGTCAGTACCAGACAGAAGATCGAAATGCTTGCTTCCAAGTGTGTCTTTAAGTATCGTGATCTGACCTTCCTTGTAAAGTGTCTCCTCTTCCAATCTCTCCACTTCCTTCTTCAACATCTCCTTCTCTGACTCCAACTCCATGTTTCTCTTTCTGCACTCATTCACTTCCTTACATATCTCCTCTCTTTCCTCCATCACTCTTGGTAAGGTAACTTTCATACTAGACAACTGTTCTGCAGCATCTTGGAGATTGGTTTCAAGCCTGTTCACGTTCTCGTCCTTCTTCACCATCTGGTGTCAGAATCAATCATATGAGTCATATGAGCTCCTCATGAGCAACAAAATAAAGTAAAAAACTGAAATACCTGAAGCTTGAGGTCTTTTAATTGGTGGGTGTTTACTGAAAGGTTGTCTAACACGTTTTGGACTTCACGTCTTAGAACTTCGTTACCGCGTACTCCTGTGGCTACTTCTGCATGTAGCTGTTCGATCTCTTGTTCCTTAGAGTACAGTTTCTCTCTTAACAAACTCGTGATTAGACTCTCTGCTCTCAGTTCAGCTCTCAGGAACTTCTGTAACCAGACAAAAGGTGAAACACTTAGCACAGATAAAAAAACATGTAACAAACCTAAGTTGAAATTAAAAAACTCACCTCCACAGATTGGTTGTTTGGCTCGCCAGGCCTAGCAGGAGATTCTGAGTTTGATGCAATCTCATTGGATTTCTCAAGCAGTAAGCTGGTGACTGTCTGCAAACTTCTCTTCAGGTTTTCAGTTCCTCGCCTTATTCCATGAACATTCATCTCAGATTCAATCAGAAACTGTTCACTCAATCCATTATGCATGTCCTGAGATAGATTCTCTTTGATGAATCTCAAGAGCTTGTAACATAGCTGCATGCTCTCATTTAACATTGAGACTCCTTGGTCTTGCAAGAGGCATACACGCATCTTCATCTCATTATCTAGCTTCAAGGTCGTCATAGTGTCATCTTCTGCTTCTCCATTTCTTTTTACACGGCTCCGCAGACAAGTATTCTCTATACGAAGAGTCTCAGCTTCAAGCTTCATTGATTCTAAGTCCTTTCTAAGTGAGAACTCAACCCCTGACAATCTTATCTGTTCTTTCTGAAACTTCTTGCACATCTCTGACGGTTGCTTCTTAGTTTCCTCGGAGAAACCATCTCTAAGTCCTTGAATTGTCTTCTCCTGTTCTCTGCAGGTTCTTAGAAACCTAGTTACAGATTTGTGCAACTCCTTACACTCCATGTCTTTCTCTTCAAACATTCTTCTTACACAATCAAGATCTTCTGTCACACCACTGTAACTCTCTTGTAACTTGGAGAGGTTTTGCATCAGATACTCATTCTCTTGACGCGTTTCTTCTGCTGTTGCACTCAGCTCAGTAACTTTCTCATCCATGTCTCTTATCATATCCATGCGCTCGGTTTCCTTTTCATGAAACGTTGCTACTTCTCTCTGGAGTGAGACATTATGCTCAGCAAGCTCTCTAACACGTTCCCTCAGCCTCTTCTCCTCTATCTGAAAGTTCTCAAGCTTTGAAGTCCACTCTATTGACCTTCTATCAAGCTCTTTCTCCAAACCAAACTCTAACTCGCTCTTCTCTTTCTCTAGTCTCTTTATATGCAACTCTGAATCAGTCTTTACCCGTTTGATCTCTTCCTTTGCAAAAGCTCTCTCATCCATTTGTGACCTCAAAAGACTCAAAACCTCGAAAGCTAAGCCTACTCTCTCCTCTTCCATTTGTCTGATATCATCAAAGTCACAGTCTGAAAGAATCTTCTGCTCGTTTAGTTCTTGAGAGAGCAGCTTCACTCTCTTCTCAGCTTCTTTATACTTCTTCTCTAGCTCGGAATTAACATCTCCTTCTTTGCCCACATGCCTGTTCTTACCGTGCTGCTCCACGTTGTCATCCATGTAATAACCATTCGATGGTTTTATGTGTTCAGCCAATGGAAGAAGATTAGCGAACACATCCAAGTCTTGTGATCCATAACTCAACGTCTTTGACTTTCCGTGAGTATTAGAGAGTCTTTCCATGACGCTTCTTGCAAGTGAACGAGCTGATGCATCGTTTATACGATTGTCAGAGTGTCGTCTCTCTTTGACGTTGTCTGATATTGTTGGTGAATGGATTTGAACTCGAGGAGGAATCTTCCTTCCTTTGATGCTGCTCCCTGAGTGGTTACTTGGTGAAGAACCACTCTTTGGCTTATGATGATGATGCTCTTCTCCATCGATGAAACGGTCCAAGACTTGGCTTGAGACATTACTAGAACAAGTTGATAAAGTTCCAGATGAATCATGTACTTTGTACTTGTGAGTATGTTCTGGTTTCTTATATTGGCTCTCCGGTGTAAAACATCTGAAACTAGAATCAATTACTAAAGGTAAAGTCACCAAAAAAATCTAAGACAAGAAGCAAAAAGAACATACCGAGATGATTGGTTTCTCTGTCTTGAAGCATTTGGATCATTTCCTTCAACGAGAAAAGCTGCGGAAGAAAACGAATGGCTTCTTCTAAGAGCCTGACCACTCTGAGACTTCAAGGCACCACCCTTTGGATTAGCTTCTGTTTCATTTCCCCGGCGAGTTTGTTTATCATTGCCATTACCAGATGACGATTTGAAAAAGAAAAGCTTCTTCATTGGTGGGTATGTATGTATCTCCCAGTATCAAATAAGGCAAGCTGGAACCAAAACTATATGTTATAAAAAGAAGCAGATTAATACATAAAGCAAATGGCACAAAGAGGTCATAGAAAGTGATACTGATTTGATTGCTACATGGAAGGATTAGACATGCTAATCATGAAACACTAACAGAAACTGTTTTCATCATATCAAAGAAACGGAGCAGAGAGAAGAGTGTTACAAAGTGAAACCTACTTAAACTACTTGGTTGCTTGGTTCTCTATGAGAATGATTCAACCATCTTTTTTAGCTTTAGCTTTTGACTGATGAGATAATAGGTTAAAAATAGAACCAAGATCTCAAGATCAAGATCGACACAGACTCTTTTAAATATAACGAAATTGTCAGAGAGTTTCTGACAGATCCGTAAACATCGAGTTGCTGTTGCAACTCAACGCTGAAAAGACCAAAATACCCTTGAAACAATCCACTACTAAAAACCCTAGAGACGTCCCAAAAACAGAGCATCTTTTCAAGAATATCGGATCAACATAAGTCCCAGCGGCGGAGAAACTGAAAAAGATTGAAAACAAAAACAAAACAAAACAAAAATCTATTGAAACGATAATCCATGGAGAGTTGTGAAGTTATACCATAAGCAGAGAGATTCTCCAGAATCGATTATCGAGAAGAATCTTCTCAGAAGATGGAGGAGGGAAACTGAATCAAAAAAACGATGAAGAAACCGAAACGGTAATCGAGGTTTTTTTTAATGACGGCGTTAGTTTACGTATGACTTGAGGATCGTTAACTAGTACGTACACAACTATTGTAACAGAGATTCGATTAAGACAGGGTGACGACAAAACAAATGACTTTTCTCCGAAATTAGGGTTATCGATAAAGGGTACTTATGGAAATGCGCTGGATAAAGCCTTCCAGAGGAGCGGCCCGGTTGGCTTTTCTTATCGTGGGCCCAATTGTGTTAGTTGTTTCGTTAACAAGCACTCAAATTTTTCGTGATTAAAAATGATAATTAATAGAGAAAAGTGTATTTATAACATTAAAATACTATATATTAATTATTCAGTGGGCTTTTCCAGTTGTTTTAGTCTTTTGGATTTTAAATAGTACAATGTTTTGCTAAAGATAATAATAAAATAAAACAAATTATAGTAAAATTGTAACAAAGCGGTAATAAATTTTGGTGGATTTTATTGATAAATGTTTTTGTTTTGTTTCTTATTCAACTAAGCATATACTAAACTGATCATAGAATTTAATGAAATTAAATGGCACGTGGATTTTCTTTTCTTAGAATCAAATCAAATTAATTTAAATTGATTGGAGAAATAAGAAAATATGTATGGCTGCAAAGTAAGAGAGTAATTAGTTTTAGAAAGATAAATGGACCACCAAAGCATTAATTATTCCAAAGAAACACGTTCAAAGTAGAAGAGTAAAGAGAACACACATCAATCTTAATCAAAATTTCATTTCTGTCTACATGATTGGTTGGTTTTATTAATGTGATGTAAAGCTTTAATTCTGTGATTGTGGTGATGATCATGCACACGACATTGACTCCAAATCTCCAAATGTGAACAACATCACTAGCTTTGTTCATGAAACTCGAGTAATGTCTTCTTCCCATGGTCCAACATATCAACTTTGGGCCTTAGACTTGACAAAGGACAAACTTACAACCATTCTTTTCCTAGCACAAACTTCTTATCCACGTCATAACCAACGATTGATGTTCTAGATGTTTCCAACTTAAGTGAGGCAATGACATTATTATGAAAGCTTTGGATTATCACATATTGTTTTCACCTATTATCACAATTCATCCGGTAAATCAAGCACAAACGGCAACAAGAAGCAAAAATATTATTTCGTAAGAAATCTAAATACATGGATCTAACTACAAGAATAGAACCGGTTTTGGAGGTTTGCAGGAGATACTTCATACTATTACATATATGATTAAGAACACCTATATCGAGTAAAATGAAACGATGGCATCCTGATGTATCCTTGTCATAAACTTGATTCTCAACCTCTTATAAGGGAATAATTAACAGGGGGGTCCATTAGCGTGTTTCCAACGTGGCGGTATGCGATTGGTTCGGTTATTAATATTTTTAAGAAAAAAAAATTAAACCAAAAGAAAAATTAAATTAATCAAAATTAATATTGGGAATCGAGATTGGAAGGGTTTGCCAATGGGATGCTCTAACAATTTAACTTCATCATTGGAACTCAAGAAGAAAGGGCGCTTCTTAAAAACCGGTTCTTAGAGCATGTGCAATGGTAAAAAAAAAGAATCCTTAAACTTTAATCCTTAGTGCTTTAGGATTAAAAAATATTAATTCACCTCTCTTTTGCAAGGATTGATCCTTCACTAAGGGATAATAAGGATCAAATCCTTAAGTGACGTGGCACTCCAAACACCAAGCTTTTCACTCTCTCTCCTTCTCTTCTTCCTCCTCCTAAAGCTTTCTGCAATGGCGTTAACCAACAACAAAGTCCCTTGCTTTAGCCTTAGAGCATGTAGGCAATAGAAATCACTCTCCTTGGCTTCTCCTCATCATCAACCCCTTCCCAGAGTTTCATTCTCTCTCTCTTACGCTGCTCCTCCAAAGCTCACGACTTCAAGAAAGGTAAATCCTTTTTTCTTTTCTAATGGGTTTATCTCGAAAATGTAATCTAATTGATAATCTAGGTGATGGCAATGGCCGTGGAAGGTTCGAGAGTAATAGATGTATTGTTGATGTAATTGTACTTTCTTTGCATTTCTTGTGCATTTGGCCTACAATGAACAAAGCTCATTTAGCTGAAATCATCGAGCTAAAAATGGCTTTCTCCGTAGGGGTTATCAATAAAAGCCAAGATTCATTTTGTCCACATGAATTGATGGTGTTATTAATGTGATACAAGGTCTTATTACAAGTTTTATTCAACCCATATAATTGGCTGGTATTATTAAGATATTCACTCAGTGGAGGTGATGGGCACGACAGTGACTCCAACACTGTGGATGACATCACTAGCTTGTCCATGGAACCCAACGATTTTATAGCCATCCTCCCCGAGAGTGAACTTCTCACCAGAATCCATTCCAAACTGACTTGACTCCCTTTTGTTTGTCTTAAACTGAAGAGAGATAATTACTGGTTCATCCACTCCGAAAATCTTATCGTAGTAACCTACCAAGGCCGTGAGATATTCACCATCTTCAAGAACAAACTGAAAACCCTCAAAAACAACAAAGATAAGTGTAAGAATCTAGTGAAGTAGCTAAAAAACAAATCGTGTTTGGTTATGGAAATGACCTCTTCAGATCCAAGTAATGTCATCTTCCCATGATCATCTCCAGATACCAACGTTGTGCCTTTAATGTACTCAAACTTGACAAAGGATACACCATCGTTACCTTGTCCTACGTATACTTTCCTTACATCATCGTAAATACCATCATCCCATGTAACTCCTCCGTTGCCGCCTACTGATGGTAGTTTCTTGGCTGGGATCAAAGGAGTAGGATCAGGAATAGGTGCAAAATATGCTCCTAGGGCATCAATAGCGTCACCTTCTTTGCCATGGAACCCAACAAGTCGACGATCCTTTTGCTCAAGAACAAACCTCTTACCCACTTTATACCCAGACGATGATGTTCTACCCTTTGATGTTTGGAAGGTAAGCGACGTGATGATGGTATTTTGAAAAAGTTTTGGCTTATCGTAGGTTGCTTCCACAGTTTTGATGTATTCATCCGGGTAATCAAGCATAAACTGCAACAAAATTCAAAATTAAGTAAATGTTTGGAGATCTCGTAGATTATAAAAGTGTCTTGAATATATTTCTGTGTAATTATTAGAAAACTTAATATTTAATGTATAAAAGAAAATATTATTTTATAAATTTTAAAATCTTATTAGGAAAATTACTTACGTTGTATTAATAAACTTACAAGACTTATTATACACCAAAGTTTCCTCCAAAATTATTTAAGGTGTACATTGTCCCTCTCTCAAATAGGTCAAACTGGCAACTATAAATCACGTTGGTACTTAAATCTTTGTGGTTTTACATTTTCACTTATAATTATAGAGTTTTACATCTAACACGAGCTACAACATTTTTTGAAATTATTAAACCAATCGTATATAAGAACTAATAAAAATTACCTCGGATGGTGTTCCTCCTTTCACCCCATGGTGAAGTATCTCTGACTTCCCACCTTTGTCGTACTCGAACTCTAAATAAGTATACGACAATCATCTTGATAGATGCGCAGCGTTTTAACGGCATCGTAGGAGCCATCATCCCAAACACGTCCCTCTGAACCACCTTGAGCATCCAGCTTGTAAAGAGGAGACAACAACGTGGTGGGAGAGTCATGTACAAAGTAAACTCCAAGAGCGTCGAGAGCATCACCCGACCGTCCATGAAACCCTACGATCTTCTTGCCTTGATCCTCGAAAACGAACTTTGTACCATTCACAAGTCCGAGCAAGTTTGGACCAAACGTCGGAGACTTTCTACCCTTTGAGGTCTTGAAGATGAGAGACGTGATCACGTCCGTGGCATATAGACCCACTTTGTTGTAGCTTCCCTCCACCGATGTGATGTGTTCGTCCGGATATTGAACTTCAAACTATGTGTTAAAAAAACACATACCATTTAATTATTCCAAAATAAAATAAAAATACAAGAAAGATAGTATATAATTGACAACTAAATGAAACTATTCACCTAAAGAATTAAGAATGTGAAAAATAAAGAGAACCTCTTTAGGGTGTTGACTTTTTGTCCCATATTCACGTGTTACTACTTCACCGTCGACCATCAAGTAGTCGAACTTGATGTAAGTGATACGTGAGAGATCTTGCCCGACATACACTTTTCTTAAACCTTCGTATACATCGTCGTCCCATTCACTTCCTCCTTCACCACCGCATAATACTAACTTCCTGTACATCTTCGCCATAGATCCTATAAAATAAATCAAAGTACTAATTATTTTCTATTATGTATCCACCGATGTTTTTTTAACTTGTACTAAACTATGTTTAATTAGTATTATGCATTATATATTGGTAGTCATCAGGTGAGGTTGACAGATCTATTATTGGTTTATTATAATTCAGACGCTATAGTATATTGTATAATATCATGCAAAACACAACCTATTCCTTTCTTACTGCTTGGTTTGGATATCATTCTACGTACACTAAATTGCTCACTTTCTCAAGCAAGAACAGAAAATAGAGATTTAATTAAAAAAAGTTGCAAGTGTTTTACAAGAGTAAAAGATTATACTATAGTATATATTTAAACTAATGATATTACAAAGCAAAAATAATTGTATGTGCAGTACTAATTTGCAGAAACAAAACAAAACTTCTAACAATTATTTTCGGAATTTCTAAAAATTGTGGGCATCATGAAACACAAAAAGGGGTAATCACACATGTGTCAGCTAGCGAAATTATGAAACATAAACATAAGCTACTTCAAAAGCTAATAACTGAGAGAGAGAGAGAGATATATAACCAGCAAATTCTTGAGCCCTGATTGGGAATTAAAGAGATGAATGCGAATGGAGATGAACCTTATGGGGTTTGAAATGTGTGTATTTATATATCGATATTGGCAGACAAGTTTTGTTTCCATTTCATCTATTTTTGTTTCTTGTCTTCAATCATCTCTAATTTGTATTTTTTAAACCAACTCGTGAAACACGAGAGACGGTTACCACAGAAAAATGCAATAATTGATTTGGATAAGTCCATAACGACCCTAATATAAAAGCATATCACTTCTCAAATGCAGGTATAAATGATTTTAGACTTTTGTGGCACAATAAATACACTAAACAATTCAACAAAATAGTACAAACAACAATAATGCGACTCCCATAAGACTAGAATCTTCAATTTACTTTTCAAATTTAGAAACATAATATTTCTTTTGTTATTCAGAAAATAGCATAATATGTATTTTGCTTGTGTCGTTATGTAAACAGATTACTTTGTTTTATTTAGTTGAAAGTGAAAGCTGTATATATTTACCTTTATTTTGTAACATATTACCAGAAGTATCGTTCGTTGGATATTCAAACTGACACATAGATTGATATATTTTTGATAAGTTGGCTCCGGGAGAAACGTACTTAGATAGTTAGATGAGCATAAAAAGTTTGAATATGGCCATCATGCGTTTGTTCTCTGAGCTCATCGAGTGTTAGCCGTGCAATACGAACTTTAAGAGTTGAGGTGTCGGATAGCTTCATAGGTGTAAGCTTCGATGGGAGGATAGTTTGAGATATATTTGATCGAACACCCCAATAATTAATCAGTTCAACAAACCATTAAAGGTTAAGCTAAAAATTTACATTACCTGGTTTATCTAAAGCTAAATCATAATTTATTTGTTATGTTACAAGATTTATCAAAATGAAAGTTCTCATAACCTTATATGATTCGTTCGAAAAACTTCCTCAATGATATTTAGCCAAACATGTACCATAAAATATTAGGATAAGGACATGAATCAGCTTTTCCTAAATATTTCAGTAAACTTTATGAAATCTAGATAAAATTAAACTATACATTCAAAATCTTGAAATATCTATAACGATTATTATTACGTTGACAAAATAACAAAAAAAAAATTGTTTTCCTTATTTTGTTGGGTTTTCACCGAGAGAAGAAAGGCTTTACCAATTAAAGGCTATATAAGCCCAATCACTTAAAGGCTTTATAAGCCCAATCACTTAAAGGCTTTATTTGTAATCAGTCTAAACCGACCCGACCCGACTCGAGAGCCACTAATAAAACATCGTAATTAAATTGATAATCGTCGTCTCCGGGACAAACATATTGACATTGTTTCTTTTACGGCCAGATTCCTCGATTTTCGCCGTCCTCTCTACTTTCCATAGATTTGAAATCCATCCTCGTTGCGCCCTTTGCTTGGTTTATATTTTATTTTGCTTTTCTTTTGTTGTTGTTGTTGGTTCTATTCGTTTCCTTTTTGTTTTGGTTTGATCTCAAATCCTGCTCTACGTTTACTATTCCAATTCGATTCTTCACCGGAACGAAGAAGAGAAGCTATCACTGGTATTACAGATTTTTTTCTGCTATTTAAGGCTTTTTATGCTCGTATTATCGAAAGTGAGTTTGATTGTATGTTTATTTGCAGAAGGTGTGTATGGTAGAATGAATCAAGGAGGCAATACTCAGACCGTGGCTCCACTTGACCCTAACTCCATTGAGGTAATAATAATCTCCTACGTCCTCAATAATCTTGTAAAGCTAAGGTTTCTGAATTTTTATAAAGTTCAGTCCTTTATGTGCAATTCATACAAAAGTGTTACTTTTGTGCATTGGCTTCGTGTTGCTTGCTGGATTGAATTGGTTTTGGTGGGTTTTAGTTTTGATGTAATCCTAGTTACATATGATTTGGTTCATCATTGGGGACATGTAGGCAGAAGAACGTGACTTCTTTTTGGCTGTGGAATATATGGTTTTCACAAGGAATTTATCATTAGCAACACAACTGAAAGATGAAAAGTTTTTTTTTGGTACAGCAAATTGTATCAAGTGTTGGGTTTGATTAAGAAGTTTAGACACTTAGCTCTTGGTCACTTACTGCATGAACTTTTGCGAGTGTTATGTTTGGGGTTTCTCTTAGCATCTCAAGTTGTAGATATAGGATGAGTGGATGACTTTTTTTTTTGATTGTTGTTTCACTTGTTTGTCTATATGATTCTTCTCAGTCTTAGACTTTTTTTTTTTGTTTATTTGTTTTTCTGGTGGATAAGTATTCAGTTTTGCCACAACTTTTTTAATTTCTCGCAGAAACGATATGGTGTTAATGGGAGCCAATTGCAGATACCTCCATATCAATACTCGACTGGGTCTGACGGTTCCTCATGGACAGTACCTAGGGTGGACAATCAGGTTGTACAGAATGGGAATGGGAACTATTCAAATTCAAACTATTACCATCCACAGCCTACAGTGCCACCCGCAGGAAATGTGCAAGAAACACCGAATACTGCATCCTTCACTAGCTCATCGACGTCTGGAACTACAAATGTGGCTCAGGATTATAGTGGATACACGCCATACCAAACCTCTTCTGACCCACCACAAAACTACTCAAACACGGGATATTCCAATTACTACAGTGGCTACCAACAGCAGCAGCCAAGTCAGTCATATCCTCAGCCTGTAGGGGCGTATCAAAATACAGGTGCTCCTTATCAGCCTATTTCCTCATTTCAGAATCCAGGATCTTATGCTGGGACTGCAAGTTATTCTGGAACTTACTACAATCCTGCTGATTATCAGACTACTGGAGGTTACCAAAGTACAAATTATGACAACCAAACAGCTGGAAGTTACCCAAGTACAAACTACAGCAATCAGACTCCTACATCAAACCAGGGAAACTATACATCAAACCCTTATCAGAATTATACTGCTGACGCTGCTAACACTCATAGCTCCACCGTTGCAACCACGACACCTGTACATTTTCAACAGAACTACCAACAGTGGCCAGCTTATTACAGTCAAACAGAAGTCCCATGTGCCCCGGGCACGGAAAAGTTGCCTGCCACTAGTGCAGTTAGTCAGAGCTTTCCAGTACCTGGTGTTACTAATGAAATGCCTGCTTCAAATGCCCAACCTGTTCCGTCTTATGCCCAACCTTGGAGGCAGGAAACCAACTTATCCCAGCCGCCTTCTCAGCAGGTTGAGATTTTACCTTCATGAAGAAGTATAGCAGATTTGTGTTCTTAGTCGTATTGGAGTGTCCAATGCTTTGCATGTGGCTTATTCGTGTTCTTAAGCTTATCAAGGCTGATAAAATATTTGAAATTTTTTGTGTTTAGACATGGTCCTGATTGCTTTCTTTCACGGTAGTCTTTTTTATTAGAAACTAAGTAATCGTGTATTTTTTTTTTCTCAGCCTGCTGCAGCGGTGAGTGCCTCTAATGATGCTTACTGGATGCATCAAACACAAAATCAGCAAGCTCATTACCCCGTTCCTCCACAGAATCATTACCAGAGTCCTCTTGAGACGAAACCCTTATATAAGACTCCCTTTCAGGGTCACCAGAGAGCTACATATCCTCAAGAAATGAACTCACAGTCTTCCGTTTATCAGCCACCGTTAGGCTATCGCAAGCCTACTCAGACGGCACCGTCAGTGGATACTCAAAGGGTAAGCAAAGTACAGATTCCAACTAACCCTAGAATTGCTTCAAATTTGCCATCAGGTTATACCAAAATGGATAAAGGCAATTCAGCAGCCGGTGCAACCCAAACACCTGCATATGTTAGTGTTTCAATGCCAAAGCCGAAAGGCCATGCCACTGCTGTGCCTGAGGTAAGGCTCCTTTTCAATTCTTGAATACCTAGCAACTGAAAGTAGATATCAAATGTTGGCTACTGTAAATTGGTGTATTGAGTAAATTTTCTGTTTCTGATTGTCATCGAAAACAAACAATCTTGTTGCTTTTAGCCTGGAACCTTACCGAAATCGCTTTGTGGGTTTGTCGAGAGGGCTTTTGCACGCTGCAAAGATGATAAAGAAAAGGCATCTTGCCAGGCTGCCCTGAAGAAGGTAAACATTAGTAGGAATTGTGGACGCACGGATATAACAACATTTTAGCATGATTCGAGTCACTCATTGTATTTGTGCTTATCTTAATGTTAATGCCATATTTGAATGAACTTCTTCGGCTTAATCTTCCGAGTAGCTGTGTATGGTGAAGATGTTTTCATGCCTATACTGGGAACAAGAAGAAACCAGTTTGCGGTTATTAGAATACCGTGTAATTTTGGGTTGCTTTGCATGCTGATGCTTATATTTGTATTTCTAGGTCATCACCGAAGCTAGGGATGATGGCACTCTTCATACTCGGGATTGGGATACTGAACCTCTCTCAACTGTCCTTGACACAGATGTGACTAACACTGAGTATGGCCCTGTTTTCTTTCCTTACCTCCAGCATGCATGATCCATAACATTCGTTATTCTTTGTTATACGTTTTGGAACATTTACTTCATATGATTCGTTACTAACTTCTACGCTGCGCTGCAGGTCGAGCTCCACTCTTATATCTTCGTTACAAAATAAGAGCCCAACAAAGCGACCCAAAAGTAGATGGGAGCCGTTAGTAGAAAAACCATATGTCAAATCAGCTTCAACTTTCAGCAGTGGTGTCAAGTTTGGAGGTTGGAATCAGCAAAATCAAAATAACAAAAAGGTTAACACTCTTGCCTTGTTAATTGTAAAGAGCTGCTGCTGCTAGACGCACTAATTATACTTTTATTTATGTCTGGTCAAAGGAAATGAAAAGAAAGCATTTAGCTGTTGGTTGAATGTACTAGAAATTCTCTTACGGGTTCTGATTAAAATTTTTGCAGAGCTTTGAGAGTTTTCAAAAGGTGGATGCTGTCACTGACTCCAAATCCACATACTCTCGGCAAAATTCGGCAAAAAAGAGTTTCCAGCGGCCTGTCAAGCGACAGCGTTTTTCTGGTGGTGCAGCTACTGCCATTGATGATGAGGCATCTAGTGATAGTGACAAGGATTTGACACCTTACAATTCTAGCGCCATGTCATTTGCTACTTCTGCTGAGGAAACGAAGCGGCGTGATAGTCGTTCCAAGCGTTTTGAGAAAGTTCAAGGGCAGAGCCGAAGGAATGATATTCCTAGGCATAATAATGCAAATGTTGGAAATTTACATTCTAGAAGAGGCACTGCATTGAGACTTGGGGAAGATTTTGATGAAAGTGGCTGCAGATCTGTGGAAGACATTGATTGGAATGCACTAACTGTTAAAGGAACTTGCCAGGAAATTGAGAAACGTTATTTCCGGCTTACTTCTGCACCGGATCCTTCCGCTGTAAATATCACTATATCTTATACCTAGTAGTCTTTTTGACACCCTGACTGATGGTTTTGATTGACATTATTGCTAACCACAGGTAAGACCAGAGGATGTGCTGGAAAAAGCTCTGTTAATGGTTCAGGATTCTCAAAAGAATTACCTTTATAAGTGTGATCAGCTAAAATCTATTCGCCAAGACCTCACAGTACAGCGAATACACAATCATTTAACAGTGAAGGTATATTATTGAGTTCCATTTGGTTTTTGAGCGTTCTTGCACGTAGGATCCAATAAGCTTGTTTATGATGGTTTCATGTTCAATGTCTGTTTCAGGTCTATGAAACACATGCTAGATTTGCTTTGGAAGCTGGGGATTTACCTGAGTACAATCAGGTTGTTACGCTTGCACAAAACTTGTCCATATTGCAGAGTAGTAATCATTCGGATTGTCTAGATCTGATTCGTTACTGAAAACAGTTTTGAATTTTCTCCTAATCGAAACTGTATTAACCACTGCTAGAATCAAGTCTTGTAGAATACATCTATTGTATGGTCCTGAGGAGAGACTTGACCTAAATCTCAGGGTATTTGTAGTCTTGCTGAAATGGTTTTATTGTTGCTACAGTGCCTTTCACAGTTGAAAATCCTTTATGCCGAAGGTATAGAAGGATGCTCTCTGGAATTTGCTGCTTACAGTCTGCTCTATATTTCCATACACTCGAACAACAAC
Organism: Moricandia arvensis; assembly: GCA_905132765.1. Taxonomy (NCBI): domain Eukaryota; kingdom Viridiplantae; phylum Streptophyta; class Magnoliopsida; order Brassicales; family Brassicaceae; genus Moricandia; species Moricandia arvensis. Next base: position 1,805 of record CAJHQP010000218.1, on the reverse strand, counting down.
CGAGAACTGCTATCATCTATGTCCAGGTTAGTGCTTTTAGATTTCCTTCTCTGGGTTATGTTTAAGCATAGACACTTCACGAGAAACTTTGATAATTTGAAATTTCACGGGAAGATCAGAATAGTGTTTCTGACAAAGTAGATGAGTTAACGAATGTTCACTCCACCTGTCTTATAGTTTTTTTGACATCTCTTCCTACCAATGTGAAGAGGTTATTCCTTTTAATTGGGTTTGCATGCATGAGATTGAGTAAATTTGTGATATTTTTTTTCTATAGATTATCCAAAGAAGCTAAGAAGGATGAAGCAGTTAGACACGCTCTCTCAGTTCGTGCAGCTGTTACATCAGGGAATTATGTTATGTTCTTCAGACTCTACAAGACTGCGCCAAACATGAACAGCTTCCTCATGGGTGGGAGACACATCACCTATGAAAACTCGTTTGATATGTTTGAACAGTTGAATAGATATGTAAAGAAAAAAATGATAGAATGACATTTTCATGTTTGATTTGCAGATCTCTATGTGGAGAAGATGCGTTATAAGGCAGTCACTGTTATGTCTCGGAGTTGTCGTCCTACAATCCCTGTTTCATACTTAGCCTATGTGTTGGGATTTACTAATACTTCAATCGAAGGTACGGGTGAAAAGGAGACCGATGGTATGGAGGTGTGTTCTGAATGGCTAAAAGCCCATGGTGCTAGCCTCATAGCTGACAGTAACGGAGATATGCTTCTTGATACCAAGGTAAGTCTTCTTCTGAATTTAAGGTTTTGATGACACATGAGTTTCACTTTGATTCAAAACCATAGAGATGTTAACTTCCTTATTCTCAAGATATGGATGGGGACTGAACTTTTGTTTTGCCTCATGCAGGCGTCAACAACGAGTCTCTTCATGCCAGAACCTGAAGATGCAGTTGCTCATGGAGATAAAAATCTAGATGTCAATGACTTTTTTACTCGCACATCATGACCGAAATTAAATGTTTGTTCATCACATCTTTTGATCTGAAGGAGTACAAAGAAGATAATCGAAGTCTCTCTCGCATCATCATCGTCTTTGGCCACACAGTCTCAGACTCTCAGGTATGACACTTAGGTTTATAATATTTCATAGATGTAAAACGTTCGAAAGAAGAGAATCAAAATGTGTTTGTAATTCGTTTTTTGTGAATATTGAAATCATTATTCTTTCTAAAGACTTTTAAAGGGAATACATGAAACAATCTTTAACATATAAATGATTCAAGGAATTACAAATACAAAATACAAGTATGTTTTAGTTTGGGTCTCTTATCATTCTCTTTTAGTATTCATCATCACCTCCTCTTGTTCTTGCTTCCAAGCAACAGAGAGAAGTAAAACAAAACCCTAAAAAAGAACCCAAAACCTACCGTGATAAGCAAGCAATTCCATTTACCCAACTGAGTCACGCCTTGCTGCGTCAGAATATCCGCACCAGTGGTCAAACACGTCGAGCTAGATATCGTCGTCCGTAGCGACCGGCTCACCGTATCAAGCAACCTCAGCTTCATCCCCTCCGGCAATACCCCTAACGGAGTATTGTCGAAAATCTGAACTCCTCTCACAAAACACTTGGTCGCATCAGAGAACTCGTTCTGTAAAACCGCCTCGTACGGGTACTTCACAAGAGACATGTAATGAAACCAGATCCAGTATTCTGGTATACGGTTTCTGTTTATGAAGAAACCACTGAAGAGCAGGAAGTAAGCTAAAATGGCGACGACGATTGTGTAACCTAACATCACATGCGGAACGATCCCTGATAGAAACGTGACGAAGG
>CAJHQP010000217.1:0-238151 GCA_905132765.1 Moricandia arvensis | reverse complement strand
CATACTTTTTGTCCGGACCACAAGTTGAACGGCACCATTTTCTAATTGACTATGGTTATTAATTTAAAATGCTACTGAAACAAAAAGTTATAAAACTGGATAACAAAATTATAATCGTTAAAGAAGATAGTCAAATGTTACAATCAAATTTATTATATCGCGAGTCACGCACCCTTGTAGAACTGTGTTGTAGAAACAAAAAAAATTGTCAATGAGAGTCCACGTATAATAACTATTAACTCATTTGATGACTATGTTTTGGGTCTTTCAATTTTCTATGATATTGTTTGATTCGATAAATGGTCCGACCTACAAGCTTGGTAAAGGAGAGTTTATTTTCTTGTGATCTTCAAAACATTCTTAAATTTATATATATTGTTTTGTTTAGCATGTAGTAAAACTTTTAAAATCAAGAAATACAAAATGAGAAGTAATTGTTTAAAAGTAAATTCATGTAATAATTAACAATCTCTGACTTCTGTGTGAGGGCAACTTCCAGTGATGGGTCCATTTACAACTCCACCATGGAGTGGATTGCAGAATCCTAGGCTCATCTAAATATACTAACATAAATTTTACAATTAAAGATAAGTTAAACCTTTTAACCTAGTGATTAACCATGATACGCTAATTACACCATAAATTATCAAGAATAAGGTCCATCTCTGTTTGTTTTCTTACTTTCAAATGACGAAAACACACAACTAATGATACATTATTTCATAATTTATTATAAGAATCATATTTCCCTTCTGTCGTTTGATATGTCGCACTCATCACTCCCACAACCTTGCAAAGTCTCCTTTATTCCTTTGTGACAATCTGTTTTGAAATCTTGTTTTCTTTCTTAATTTATTCACTGGCTGTGGTACTACTTCTGTTTTGGATTTATTTGCCATTGTAAAAAAAAATTGTTTCAAATAAATGTAATTTTATAATTTTAATGCAAAAATTTTATTTATTATTTTTTTTTTTCATTGGTTGATATGTGATTAGGTATATAGTAATAGTACTTTTATCTAAAAAGATATATAAAATTAAATATTTTTTAATTAATGTATATTAAAACTCAGAATAATAAATAAATTGAAACGGATGAAATATTATTTTCTCTCAATAAACGGAAACGAATCCAATAAAATTTAACTTTTTATTAGAAGCATGGATGAGTAAACAGTGCATGCCTTGCGTGTATTAAACTGCAACAACTCATAATTTTCCCCACTATTTATTGCCCTCAAAATCTACTACTCCACCCAAACAGTCACACCATTAAATTCTCTCAAAACGAATTATTGTTATGTGACTATAAGGAATAAAAGCAGAAAATGAAACGTCGGGTTTGGTCGAATAGTGAGTGGTATGATTAAACCTATTTTAAGAATTGGCTTTTACATGTTACTTTCCATGACATTCTACTCCATCTGTTTCATTTTAACAATTATTAATATATAAAATAAAATTATATTTTAAAATAAATGTTAATTATAATTTTATTAATCTTATAATATATATTTTTTAGTTATTCTTTTACTAATTGAAATTTAACATGCACATAATTCAGAAAATACAAAATTAATTACATTTAATATATTGTAATTAAATTTAAAATGACAATTAAAATAAAGTAGAGAGAATACAAACTATCCATCTATATACACACGTTTTGATATTTCAAAATTCATGACAAGACTGAAATCTATATACATGAATATATTTCGAAGATTGTGTCTATAATAGTAACAGTGTTACTATGTTTGTACAACAAAATAGTAGTATAAGATACACAGAGATCTTTGAAAAATGTTATTTTGCTTGATGGACCGTAAAGAAAAGTTAGAAAGTTTAGAAAAAAAATCAGATATAAGAGGTCAACATTTGTGGTTTGCTTTTAGAAAGTTTTATTTTGCACTCCATCTTCGGACATTCTCTTTATACAGCAAAAAAAGTTATATGGGGTCTATATCATTTAGACGTTGCATGATGGGACTGTAACAAACGGGACATTCTCGCTCTGTCACATGCTCACCATCATCATCGTTTCTCCGGTTAATAACTGCTTAATTTCTCATACAATCATGCATATATATTTTTATAAACTATAGTTTTTATCTACGTTTCATATAACTGCATTGTTCTGTATAACTGGAAGTACGAAACAAATTGTAGCTTTAGTCCATGACCACTAAACAAATAAGAAGAAGAAAACAATAGTATGAAAGATCTTTTTAGCACCGTGTCACGTGAAGCCAGAATGGTTTTCATGATTGATTCGATTTTATTCTTATGCAGTTCCCAAATTTGTAAATATATTAAGAAAGAAAGTTGGAAAAGACCGTGCGCGTTGGGTCCAACCTCAAGTGATAAGACATGATATGCTGCCAAGGCAACAAAGGGTATTGAGCTTTTGTTGTTAAATTTTCAAAACAAGAATCATGAACTCCTATGACTATATATAATATACACAACAACAGCTCTTATATGACCACTCTGCTCATGGTAGTCCTACTCTAGTGGTCACCAATAACTCGCGATTTATTATTATGTAACATTCTCTTTTACATCCTCTGGGTGGAATATATACAATCTCTATTGGTTTTGAAGCTTTTGACTATAAATATTTACATAAGTTATAGTTTATCTTTCTAACAAACACTTGCCATTTCACATAATCATGTGATTTTTTCAAATTATTATTTATTATCTTGCAATCTGGATAACTTAACTTTGAAACACAAGTCAACAAACAAATAATGCTTACTTTATAAAATTATAAACTGAACGTATGTATATATAACAATATTGCGTCATGAAGACGTAAGTGATGGACATTATTTATAGTTAAATCCAGGATAGAAGTGAATTTATATCTATAAAAAGCAAGAACCTTCGAGGCCAAGAGGAAGGTTTGGAAGGTAGAGTAGAGAGATGCACAACAAGATTACTTGTGCCAGACGGCATAGCGATGACCACTTGTTGCTAGAGTCCACTCTCTACCAGAAGGGCACCAAGAGCCGTCTCCAAGCTTCATGCACAGTTTCTCACCAACAATGGCTGCGTATAAGTTAGACTTTGCTTCCAGAACACGGATCGTTGACCTACTGTGGATATCTTGTTTCCTCCTAACGTCAATCTGTGAATGAACAATAAGAGAAAGAACAAAGAAGACCGGTTTTTAGATCAGATTGGAAAAACATCAAGCTCGTGGTTCCATAAATTAACCGGAGAGATTGTAAGTGAACAAAACATACCAGTTTGACAATCTGGTCATGAATCGAGCTTCCCCAATCGTAGAAGTGATCATAGAACACACATGGGATGCCTGGATGAGTAAGTATGTATGCATATCCCTACAAAGACACAGTTACACACATCTTTATTTCATTATTATTTTGATTAGAGAAAACTTGAGAGTTGTTTGGAGATCTTCTTTACCTCCATGATATGGTGTGAAGGGAACGGCCAGTGAGCCTGTGAGAGCAACAAAAAACAAAGTAAGCAAACATGTGGACTCTGTTTATAAACCGAAGTGCACAAGTTAGAGATAACCTGAGTAGAACCAGTGTCATGGTTATCAAGGAATGTTACAGCTCTTGAAGGCCACCAACCCATTACTCCCGGTGGCTTCCCTTGGGGATCACATAAACGCCAATACTGACCCTTTACAGCTTCCTATAGTATCATCAAATGTCATGTGAGATTCGACAAAACGAAGAAACATGTAAGCTAAACTCTATCAATCATATATGTATATATACCTGCAGAATGCCTTTAGTAGTGAAGTCAAATGCAGCTGAAAGCTGCCCAGTGGCATCAATCCAATGATTATACGCTGTCTATGACTATCTACAAAGAGTAAGAAAACTGTGTTATAATCTCAACCACATCCAATAGCAAAAGCTGTATTGACTGACTAAGATCACTTGTGAAAACATTTAGAAACGGTATAAGAAGAAGAAACGATATGCAACCTTGGTTATAGTCTAGACCATGACCATTGTAGTTGCAAGAATCCCAACATTCTCCAACTGAGAACAGCGGTTTCGCTGCTCCTATGTATTCCTTCACATACTGTGGCTGAATAGCTACACACAGTTTGCATTCAAAATGTCACATATTAACAACTCCACACAACAAAACAAACAAGCTAATCAAACACCTTACCCTCTAGCAAAGTCAAAACGAAAGTCCTGAAACCCAACAGTGTTGCGTAACCAACGAAGCCAACCGATTATATCTTTCCTAACAAAGTGTTGAGTATGATCAACATTTGGAACTCCATTGAAGTTATCTCCTGTGCTTCGGTTCCCCTATCAGTTGAAAAACGTTTTTGTTTCAGCTCTTAGCACACAATGATGTTCAAAAACATGTAAAGAATCATCACTCACCAGTCCTCCGGTACATGAAGTAACAGCGTGTTCATCCCACGGTACTGAGATTCCATCGTAGCGGTTATACATTCCACCATGTCCTCTCGTAGTACCAACACGATGGTTGATGACTATGTCAGCCATAGCTCTAAACTTTGTACTGTTTCATCTTACGAAGCAAGGATTTCAACAGATGCTCGGAGCCATAGGCTGAGTTTAGTGAGTAAAGATCCTGTGGAAGGTAACCTGCAATCACAATAATAACCATTTTAAGTTAGTAAATGGTTACAAAAAACTCATTTGAATTAGTATTAATTTTCCTCTTAACCTTCTGGTGCAAGAGACTGAGATGGTGGTGGTAGCCATGCAGAAGTAAAGCCTGATTTTGCGATGTCAGGAACCTTTCCGTCCAAGTTTCTGTACCAGTCATGTTTATGAGATTCCCAGTTATAAGCCTGAAATAGAAATCAAGTTTCTCTTAGGATCTAAACCAAAAGATTGAACAGTTGCTTGAAAGAACCGTGCTATATAAGTAAAGTCTAAAAGAAGATGAGCAGCTTACCTGGAGAATGACTTCCCTTCCATCGCGCATAACCGCACCTGATATAGAGAAGCAAGAGAGACTTAATGGTTGCAACTTTATAGCTTAAAAACTAATGAACAAGGCTCAATCCTATATTAAAACCTTGGTGATCAAGGTTTAATGGACATACCGATATCAGTTTGGTCATTGCATCCATCAAAAACCTGCAATTCAAAGAACGTGGTTTAATGGAACAAGAATATCGAAAACAAACTGCTAAGTAACAGAAAGAAAGAAAACAAAAGGGCACTTACATTATTATAGTAGCCCATGTCAAACACTGATTGCTGCAACAGATGGTTTCAAGTTCAACAGTTACCTGCATTGACAATGATACCATATCAGAGAGAGACCAAACAATGAATAATCTGTGAAGCAGCTAACAAATAAATGCAACAATATCAAAACTCAGAATGATTCATTCATTCATTCATTCATTATATATAAGCCTAAACAAGACTTAAAACTTTCTGATCATACACAAAGCAAGAACCATAGATTTAACAAAACAAAGGAAGATCAAATACCAAGGGAAAGAGAAAGAAGCTACACTGCTATGTCTTCTTGAGATGTGCTTCTACAAAGTCCCTTAAACAAACAATCCTGCATATATATAGGCATAAGAGAGGGCGTGAAGTGATTGAAGAGCTAAAACGAATCAGAATCAAAGATGTCAAACAATTTATGGCCGTAAACACACACACACAAACACACAACTTTTCTCAAAAGGTGAAAATGAAGATTGAAGAGGAAACAAACGGAGCAAAACCAAAGTTGCCGATTCGATTCCGCGGGAGGATTAACAGATGATGATGAGCCAATTGCAGAATACAATACCTTCTTCGAAAAAAGGTTGAACCTTTCTGAGTGGAGAATCTATCTATCTGAGAAAGATATAAACTTTTCGCCTCTTTACTTTAAATCTCTTAGGTCTTTGGGACTTGGACGATAAACAAAGCTCCATAATTGACAATGTTTGTGTTTTCTCTCTTTCCTCCTCTGATTAGAATATTCAGGACACGCGTTGACTCTCTTGAGATTACTTAATTGTGTACACCTTCATATGAAACGCGTAAGTAACACAAAGACTTACCTGAAGAAGACGAGTTTGAAAGTTTCATACTTCGTTTATCTATAGGGCAAGACAGATCTGTGTGTCTGTCCTTGACAAACAAACTTGTGTGTGAAAGTTCGAATGTTTCTATTCATCTTCTGTACATGATTACAAGGGTATATAAAGATCATATTGTTACAGAGATCGTGGAGCTATCCCTAAGAGTAGGAGCTAAATACAAATGGTTATGAATATTCTGTGAATATTCTTTCACCCTCCCTCAGTCGAAGCGGCAGGTGTCTTGACGGTGAGACTGTCACGAAATTCCAGGAACAGCGAAGACGGTAGGCCTTTGGTGAAGATGTCTGCGTATTGGGAAGAGGATGGAACGTGTAGCACCTTAACTTGTCCAAGAGCTACCTTCTCCCTCACGAAATGGATGTCAAGCTCCACGTGTTTTGTGCGCTGATGTTTGACTGGATTAGCTGAAAGGTAGACTGAGCTGATGTTGTCGCAAAATACCAGTGTTGCTTTGGAGACGGGTTGATGAAGTTCTAGAAATAAGTTTCGAATCCAGCAAGCTTCAGCCACTGTATTTGCCACTCCCCTGTATTCTGCTTCTGCGCTGGAACGTGAGACCGTGTTTTGCCTTTTCGAAGACCAGGAGATTAGATTATTGCCTCGGAAGATGCAATAGCCCGATGTAGACCGCCTAGTGTCAGGGCATCCTGCCCAGTCGGCGTCTGAATATGCGGTTAAGCCTGATGATCTTGACTTGTACATTTGTAAGCCATGTTCCTTGGTCCCTTGGACGTATCTGATGATTCGTTTCAGGGCAGTGAGATGTTGTTGACGAGGATCATGCATGAAAAGACACACTTGTTGCACCGCATAGGTAATATCTGGTCTTGTAAAAGTGAGATATTGCAATGCACCAGCTAAGCTTCGGTATGTTGTTGGATTACTAATACGATCACCTCCTGTTGCTGAGAGCTTTGCATTTATGTCTGTCGGTGTAGATATAGGCTTGCATCCAGCCATTCCTGCTCGGTCAATAATTTCAATAGCATACTGTCGTTGAGAGAGGAAGAGGCCAGCTTTGTTGTGATCGACCTTGATGCCTAGGAAGTACTTCAGTTTTCCCATATCCGACATTGGGAATTCTGTTTTGAGGCTTGTGGTGATGCGTTGAAGGAGAAGGGAGCTGGAACCTGTCAAAATAATGTCATCGACATAAAGAAGTAAGTATGCTAGATCACTTTTGTTCTTGTAGACAAAGAGAGAGGCATCCGATTTGGAGGTGATAAAGCCAAGGCGATGCAGGTAAGCATTGATTCTTGCGTTCCAGGCTCTCGGGGCCTGCTTGAGGCCATATAGAGCTTTCTCAAGCTTGCAGACATAGTGTGGTTTTGATTTGTCGACGAATCCCGGTGGCTGGTGCATATAGATATCCTCTTGAATAGTGCCATGGAGAAAGGCATTTTTGACGTCTAACTGCTTTATCTCCCAGCCATGATTCAAAGCAATATCCAGCACTGATCTGATTGTTGCAGGTTTTACAACAGGACTGAATGTCTCTGAGTAGTCGACGCCATGCTCTTGTGTTTTGCCATTTGCCACGAGCCGAGACTTGTGCCGAGTAAGAGTGCCATCTGCATCGATTTTATGCTTGTACAACCACATAGAATTTATAATGTTAGCACCTTTTGGACGAGGAACTAACCTCCATGTCTTATTTTTAATTTGAGCATCGTACTCCTCAAACATTGAAGGTTTCCAATTTGGATCTAACAGAGCTTTTTGGTGTGTAGTAGGAATGCGAGAAACAGAGGAGGTATAGAGGCTGAAAATTTTTCTGGGTTTAACAATTCCAGACTGACCTCGAGTAGTCATTCGCTGGACGGGAGGAAGAACAGGAGGAGCTGTGATATTGGTTTGATTCGCCGCAGCTGCTACTGGCGGTATTTGTTCAGCAGTGGGAAGAGTTTGAGACTGCAGAATTGCTTGAACGATCGGAGATGGGTTGTCCAAGCAATCGAGGAAGTCGTAAGAGGTGGAAGGAGACGATTGTTTTTGAGCAGCTGGGAAGGAAGTCTCGTCAAAAATAACGTGACGAGAGATGATGATTCTGTTGGTCCTGAGATCAAGACATCGATAGCCCCTGTGATTTGAAGGATAGCCGAGAAAGAGACAGGGGGTCGATCGAGGGGACAATTTATGAAGATTTGGGTTGTTTAGATTGGGAAAGCAAAGGCATCCGAACACCCGCAGATTGTCGTATGTCGGAGATCGACCAAAGAGAATGGAGAATGGTGATTGTCGATCTGTTGCCGAAGAAGGTAAGATATTTGTGATATGGGCTGCAACATGAAGAGCTTCGGCCCAATATGCTGGTGACATCTGGGCCTGAAACAAAAGACAACGTATAGAATTATTAATGGTTCGTATCATCCTCTCAGATTTACCATTTTGTTGTGAGGTATGAGGGCATGAGAACCGAAAAACAATTCCATTCTCGGAAAAATATTTTTGAAACCGAGAATTGTTGTACTCCCCTCCATTATCACATTGGAGTGATTTGATTGTAGTTCCATGTTGTTTCTTGACATAAGAAGTGAAATGAAGGAATCTGGAAAACACGTCACTTTTCTGTCGGATTGGGTAAACCCAGAGATAATGAGAAAAATCGTCAAGAAAGAGTACATAATAACGAATGCCACTGAGACTTGGAATTGGTGAAGTCCAAAGGTCATAGTGAATCAATTGAAATGGCTGAGTACTTTTATTATAAGATTTTGAAAAAGGAAGTTTGACGGGTTTACCCAACTGACAAGCATTGCAAAATTGCAGGTTGTCTTTATTACAAGTAATTGAAGAAGATGAAACAAGGGAACGCAAGACGTCTTTATTGGCGTGAGAGAGACGCTTGTGCCATAAGGAAGGGGAAGCAGCTACGAGAGCAGTGTGAGCTTGATGAAGAGGCGGCGGAAGGGAGTAAAGATCGCCTAAGCTCTCACTGCGGAGCAAGATTTTCTGTGTTTGAAGGTCCTTCACAGAAAAACCAAAAGGGTCAAATTCGACAGAGCACCAGTTATCTTTTGTGAAGCGACGAACAGATATTAGGTTTTTCACAATATGAGGGGCAACCAAAACGTTTTTAAGGTGTAAAGGTTTGAAATTGGTTGGGACAATAGTGTTTCCAGAACAATGAATAGGGATTGAAGATCCATTACCAACAATGAGTGAGTTTCCGGTGCGCAAGTTAACTATAGACTGAAGGTTACCTGGTGTCGATGAGACGTGGGACGAAGCACCTGAGTCCATGTACCAGTTGGGGCTCGGTTCCGCCAGAGTCATGGTGTTGAACGCTCCGGAGAGGTCAGTGGTTGGCTGAAAATTATTGTCCACCATGTGAGCTTGCGGAGCAGAGGGTCGTGGCTGTAACATTCCAGCGTTGGCAGGAGCAGAAGGATATAGCATCCATGGCGGGGTTGGATATTGCTGCCAATTGTTGAACGCGCCGTTCCAGTATTGTTGTGGTGCGTTCCATGCCATATACGGTGGTCTGTTGTTACCGTAATTGTTTCTGCCGCGTCCTCGTGAACCGCGTCTGTTCCCTCTGTTGTTTCTTCCATGACCGCGTTGTTGGTTGTCAGTTTTTGCGTCGCGATGTGTTGTGACAAGAGCCGTCGAAGAAGACGAAGTATCAGTGTGAGTGACTGACGTTTTGGTAGACTTCTTCAAGCGAGTCTCCTCTAATTCCAGCATGTTGCGAGCTTCTTCAAACGTCGGGAATGGTTTCTGGTGCTTGATGACATTAATAATATGATCAAATCGCTCATTGAGACCATTGAGCATATACATGACAAGCGTTTTATCGCTGACTGGCGCTTCAACATTTTCAAGAAGGTCAGCTATGGATTTTAATCCTTGGGAGTATTCTTGAATCGATTGATCCCCGATCTCCTTTGTACGAAGATCATTGTTGAGCTGGATGGCTCTAGATTCTTTGTTATTACGGAACTGGTTTTCGACCCGGAGCCAGATGTCCCTGGCGGTCCCACCGGTCTTGAACGAGGATTTGAAAAGGGGTGGAGCCAGCGTCCCATATATCCAAAGTTTCACCAGTCCGTCACGCTTGTGCCAAGCGGTGTCGTCTTCTCCGGTTGGTACAGAAGAGCCATCGATGTGTCCTAAAACATCGAAAGTGAGACAGTGAGTTTGAAACAACTCCCTCTAGGCGTCGTAATTGAAAACGTCAAGATCTAGCACAAGTGGGATGTGCGATTTTATGTTTGTTACTCCAAATGCTCGTTCAATTTGCGCCATTGACAATAACTGAAGTCGAGACAGATGAGAGATAGCAAACGAGAAAAAGAAAAGAATAAAATCGAACAAAGAGAAGGATCAAAGTGAGCCTTGCTCTGATACCATGAAAATTCAAATGTTTCTATTCATCTTCTGTACATGATTACAAGGGTATATAAAGATCATATTGTTACAGAGATCGTGGAGCTATCCCATAAGAGTAGGAGCTAAATACAAATGGTTATGAATATTCTGTGGATATTCTTTCAGTGTGATGGCCACTCGGTTTGTTTTGGTTTAGTTCGGTTTGATTTTGTGAATTTAGAGTTTGCCGGTTCTAAATATAAGTAACAGTACTAATCAAACTACTCAACATACAAATTATACTTCCAGTGCCATGGACAAGATCAAACAAAACACCATTAGAAACTAAGAAATGTCACAAACATGTACAAATAAGTTACTCTTGCTTTTTACTCTTCTCCTCTGCTTCCTTCTCATCATGTATCCATGAGGTTAGAACCAGTGGAATCACAACGCAGATCGCTTCCACAGCGAGTCCACCAGCAAACCCTGAGTAATCATCCACCGTTACTTGTACAAACGATGCAAGAACGATCCCAAGGTACCCGCTAACTATGAAGGCAAGTGCAATGGCTGACATGACAAACGCCATGAGAGACCCTTCACACCCACGAGGACACAGCCTTGTCATCAAAACAGTGAAAGGCAAGTTCTTGAAATAAAACAAAGTCTCTAAGATTCCTGAAAAGAAGATTACATATACAGAGTCCGGCATTCCCATCTCTCTGTACACTCCTTTCACAAACAAGAGATCAGATACCACGAAGACAGCCATCATTCCCTGAATGGCTGTGATCAGTTTCCTCGGCGAGGTGGATTTGAGCCAACGGTTGTAAGCAACACCCCATAAGAGCATTGCAACCTGACCAACAACCTTGGAGATTCCCACAAATGATGCGTCGATGTTCAAGATCTTTGTCTGGTAAAAGAACATTGTCCCTGTAAGAACAGGAACTAAGGCAGTTGATAACGCCATCCAAGCTATGGAGTAAGAGATCTCTGGCTTCCTCAACACACGTGAAAGATCAGAGACATGGTTCTTGACACCACCAGAAGGTGATGGATTCTCCGGAAGGTTTAAAGACTTTTCTCTGATGTTTATAGTTACAAGGAACTGAAGGAGAGCAAGAAGACCAAACACTAGAAACGTTGACTGAGAGGAAAACGTTTTGATAGCAATTCCACCTAAGAGGTTACCAAGGATTCCACCAAGAGAAGAAGCCATCCAAACAAACGAAGCTAGCTCACCGGATGATGATGAAGAAGTGTTCTTTTGCTTTCCAGCTTCAGCAACAATAGCATCATTAGCTACTTCTACAACCGAAGCACCGAGATTACTAAGGAGAAGATAGAATGATAAAGCTAGGATTGACACATTTGATCTCGCCAAGAAAGCTATAGCAAGCCATGCAACTGCTTGTAGCAAAGCTGAAACAGAGAAACATAAACGTCTAATCATCTAAAAGGAAACAACTTTCATCACTAAAACGAATCCAAACACTTGAATGACACTTGTCATCATATCGTATAGTATGCATTACCTCCAAAGGCGATGTAAGGGACTCGATGCTGGCCAAAGAAGTAGACAGCGTCTGAAACGACACCGTATATGGGTTTAGCAACCATTGGAAGATTCGCAGAGTTCTGGAGAAGCTGCAAGACTGAAGGATTGACACGGAGCTCATCTGTGAGGAAGAAATTGGCTCCAAGCCATGGGAAGCCTCTGAAGCCTTGAACGAAGAAGCCAAAGCCTAGCAGCCACCTGATGCGACGAGATCCTCCTCCGTCGCTGCTCATCTGGAAAGAAGGAATCAGTAAAGTGTTTAGAGTTCTAAAAGATTCAAGGAGAAAGATGTAGACAGCAAAAATGGATGTAACGCTCGGACAAGACAAGTATGTATTTTTAGGTTTTTTATTTTATTTTTGCTGTGTGTACACGTGTCGTTTTTAGTGTCAAATCAGCTTCCAGCTGGAATTAAAGATTTATATTAAAATCATAGGGCCCAACAGGACCAGTTACAGGTTTAAGAGAAAAGTCATCGTAACAAGCTTGGACTCAATAATGTTTGTAGGCTTGAGATGAAGCCCATATCTAAAAGAAAATTAAAGGCCCAGTTAAAGGGGGTTGAGACTAAACGGCGTCGTAGGCAGCTTGTCCACGGTCGTCGTCTAGGGTTTGGAGCATTACGACTTACCGTCGTAGCAGAGGAAGTCTGGAACCATGGAGGCGTGCGATGGCTTCTCTCGTCCCTAAAAATGTAGACTTTAGATCCTGAAACCGAGAGATTGCTGTTCCTGATCGAGATTCAATAACCATTAGAAGCTCAAAATGTCAACCACCACCACCACCGGCGACGATAAGCGGAGAAAAGTCGCAATCATCTTCGCGTTTTGCGGTGTAGGCTACCAAGGGATGCAAAGGAACCCCGGCGCGAAAACCATCGAAGGCGAGCTCGAACAAGCTCTGTTTCACGCCGGAGCTGTCCCCGAGATCGATCGAGGGAAACCAAAACAATACGACTTCACACGATGCGCACGGACAGATAAAGGAGTGAGCGCCGTCGGACAAGTAGTCTCGGGACGATTCTACGTTGACCCACCTGGGTTCGTGGATCGGCTTAACGCTAACCTCCCTGATCAGATTAGGGTTTTTGGTTACAAGCGTGTTACGCCGTCGTTTAGCTCCAAGAAGCTGTGTGATCGGAGGAGGTATGTGTATCTGATCCCTGTGTTTGCTCTTGATCCATTCACGCATCGTGATAGAGAAGCAGTGATGGCTAGTTTGGGTTCTGGAGAGGAGTATGTGAAGTGCTTCGAGTGTTCTGAGAGAGGTCGTAAGAACAAGATCACTGGTGTTGTGGGTAAGTTGAAAGTCGATAGCTTTGATGCTAAGTCATTGGATGTTCGGTCAGACATTTTGTCAAACAGCTTAAGTGCATTGAGAACTGATGTAAAGGTTGAAGCTTTAAGTAAGTTTTGTTACGGCGAGAAGGAGAAGGAGAGGTTTAATAGGATACTGAGTTATTATGTTGGTTCGTATAACTTTCATAACTTCACTACTAGGATGAAAGCAGATGACCCGGCTGCGTATCGTTCCATCATCTCTTTCACTGCTAACAGTGTTATTAGTCTTGATGGGGTTGACTTTATCAAGTGTGAAGTTTTGGGCCAAAGCTTCATGCTTCATCAGATTCGAAAGATGATGGGTCTTGCTGTTGCTATCATGAGGAACTGTGCTCCTGAATCACTGATCCAGACTGCTTTCAGCAAGTAAGCTTCTTCTTTCATTCTTGTGGGTTTGATCTTTAAATGTCTATAGTTATGTTGGTGTTGATTATAATTATGGAATTTTGTAACCAGAGATGTGAATATAACTGTACCAATGGCGCCAGAAGTAGGACTTTACTTGGATGAATGCTTCTTCACGTCTTATAACAACACAAAACTTGAAGACAGCCATGAGGAAGTGTCGATGGAATCATACAAGGAAGAAGCTGAAGCATTCAAATTGAAGCATATATATTCTCATATAGGCTCTGCAGAGCGAAAATACGGATCTGTGGCTCTTTGGTTGCATTCTTTGAACTATAGAAACTATCCTGACCTAAACTATGGCAGAAATGGACACAACACATAGCAAGTTCATGTCTACAAGATTGTTAGTGAGACCCACGAAACAACAGAGCCAGAGCCAGTCAAGACCTCCAAAGACACCGTGACTGTAGTAGCTTAACTAATCTCAGGGTTTGATTGAAGGGTCAACATTGTTTGTGTTCATGAGTATTTTTTTCAATTTTGGTTAACAATTCCTGTAACTTTTGTATCAAATGTTTTTTTCACAAATGCTTATACAATTGAATACCTAGACCTGAAAGTCATCATCATATAAAGATTTACTTTTACCATTGAAAAGAAAATTTTATTTGAACAAAATGTTTATAGAGAAATAAAGATTGATAGGAAGAAACGTGGAAACGAATCTACAGGCAGAGACGTGACGTTACATATGAGCAGAACAATAAAATCCCCTTAACGCACGTCAACCTTTCGCTCTCCGAACCATAAGGCCCATTACTACTTTTTACCATTTTATCTTTTTTAATTATAATTAAAATGTTATTTAGGGTAAATAAAATGTCAGACTTCGTTTGAACCGATGAGTTTTAGGGTGTGACTCCTATCTTCGTCTGCACTAATAAGTACTCTTACTTTATAACTTTCGCTTACCAATGCATGTCATTACTCAACAGTGACAAATTTTAAAATTTTCAGAAGTTTTAAATACAAAAACACTTAATACTCCATTTCAAAATATTAAATGTTTTAAAAACATTTTCATATTTCTATATCACTCTAAATTTGTAAGAACCATGTAAACAAACACAGTTACATATTTTAGTTTTTATTTTTATTTTTTTTATTTTTTATTTAATATGTATTTTTAGCTGAAAGATTATATATTTTGAAATAAAGAGTATTTAAGATCTTGTGAGTTATCAATGCTTCACCTTGTTTGTACTTCCTATTGTAAAGTATCATTATTATAAAATGCATAGATTGTATTTCAATATTCCTAGATATCGAGTCTCACATAGATGATCAATTTAAAAAAAAATTCCCATGAGTTTTATAAAGCACGTATTTATTATTTAAAATGTTAAAAGTCTAAGAATTTAATAAACTTTGTTCAAAAAATCTAATTAACTAGCCGGGTAAGGGAAAAATGCAAAGAAGGTGTATACTTTCATGTAAGTGATTTGACTCTCTTGAATTATTGATTACGTTGGAAAGAGAAAGATGTGACTAAACTCGACTGCTCGTAAGCTTAACATATAAAGTAGTTGAGGTGTAATAATACCAGTATTAATAGTAACAGTGAAAAAGTAATTAATACATACACATATAAGCCGTAGCATCAGACAAATCATCATTCCAAACGCCTCGAAAATAAGAACAAAAAGTTTGAAAGCAAATATATAAACTACAAAAGTATATAGAAATTTTAATTTCCCTTATAAACTTTTGTGGTATATATTAAAACACACATAAAACAAAGAAAATGACAAATCCTCACGTCCGTTACTTTAGCTAGCAAAATTTTAATTTCCATTTCTTTCTGATTTAATCACAAATCTTATCTTGAGTTGTTATCTTTCCCTTCTTTCCTTAAACCAAAACCAAATAAGAGAGACCAGACAATAAGAAAAAGAAAAAAAAAACAATATTCTCCTCTCTTCTCTCTAAAACCATGTCTTCTGAAAACGAATCGACGCCGTCTCAGGCCACGATAGAGACGACAGCAACGTCTCCGGTGAAGGTTAAAGAGTACCCTGAACCGTTGGCTTCACATGAAGATGTTGTGAAAGATCTTTCTCTCTTCTGGGATACTCTCAGGAGGTTTCACTCCATATTGTCCACTAAATTCATGTAACCATTATTATTATTCTTACTTTATGTTAGTTCTTTTTATCATCAACTTTTGTTATTTTTATATATTTTTGTTTATTTATTCAAGGATTCCTGTGATTGGTGGAAAAGAACTGGATTTGCATGTTTTGTATGTGGAAGTCACGAGGAGGGGAGGTTACGAAAAGGTCAACCACTTTTACTTCATTGATTCTTTTTCAATACAAAGTAGTTTACTCTCAAACTTAAATGTTGTGTTTTGAAAATGCATGAAGGTTGTGAGTGAGAAGAAATGGAGGGAAGTTGGAGGAGTGTTTAGATTCTCTGCAACTACAACAAGTGCTTCTTTTGTCTTAAGGAAACATTATCTTAACCTTCTCTTCCATTACGAACAAGTTCATCTCTTCAATGCTCGTGGTCCTCTTCTTCATCCCACAGGTTTATATTTTCATTTCAATCTATATTTACTTAGAAATAGATTTTTATTAGAAATTTCTAATTCAACTGCTTGATAAAATGCTTACCAATGTATCATAATATGCTATAATGCCCTAAAAGACTAGAAACTTCGGTTGTGTTTTTTTTTTTTTCCGTCGTGGATAATCTGAAAAGCTTGAAACTAATTAAAAAAAAAAATCTCGAAATGTTAAGTCATGGGTTTAATCGTGGGACATATTTTTACGACATACGTGGTTAGTCCACGATTAGTCTACTTTGTCATTTTATTATCTCTGGTTAGTGTAATTATTTGAAATTATGATTTATTTACCGACGATTATTTATGTGTTACATTAATATTAAAAAATTATAATTGTGTTTTTATACGTCACTTTATCTCAGCTACATTTCATGCCAAGGATCCTTCAACGAGCAGGGAGATGACTCTCGTGGAATACACTCCTCCAAGCGTAGGATATGCTAGTTCTCGTCCTCCTTGCCAAGGTTCGTTATATATTACTTCTTTTTATTGTTTATTAAGAAAATTGATTAATGATTATATAGATCCCTAACTTATATTTAGGGGCACTAGGATAATGATTGTCTTGTTAGCTTTACGTTCTTGTCGTAAAATCATTTTTATGTTTATCTCAATACTTTTCAAATATAGCCTATAGTTTCATAATGGTCCCACAGACATTATGTTTGATGCAAATTTATTTGGATTTTGTTGGATAATAAACCGACTACGTGGACCAAACCGGATGCAGCTATATAAGATAATGTATTTATTTAAAATTAGATTATGAATACATGTGACATATGAATACATGGCACAGGTTCGTCGAGTTTCACAGCCATAGGTACAATTGAAGGCAAATTCGATTGTGGTTATCTGGTTAAAGTTAAGTTGGGCTCGGAGATTCTTAATGGCGTGCTTTACCACTCAGCCCATCCCGGCCCATCATCACCAACCCCTGATCCAAACGCTGCTCTTGTACCGTTTGTGGAAACTGGGAAGAGACGACGTCGTTCTGGTAAAAGACGTAGAAGCAGACGGAGAGAGGACCCGAATTACCCTAAACCGAACCGGAGCGGTTACAATTTCTTCTTTGCTGAGAAACATTGCAAGCTCAAGTCTTTGTATCCAAACAAGGAACGAGAGTTTACTAAAATCATCGGCGAGTCTTGGAGCAATCTCTCAGCTGAAGAAAGAATGGTGAGAAATTCATTGGTTGTCCGGTTTAGATGAATGTTTATTTGAAGTAAACCGGTATGTTAACCGGAATTTCGGTTTATTTGTTTGTAGGTTTATCAAAAGATTGGATTGGAGGACAAAGAGAGGTATCAGAGGGAGTTGAACGAGTACAGAGAAAAATTAAGGCTCAGTGCTGCTGACCAGGCTAACGGCAGGGTATTCTAGGTTAGTTTCTATAAACGGTGGAAT
Source organism: Moricandia arvensis (assembly GCA_905132765.1). Taxonomy (NCBI): domain Eukaryota; kingdom Viridiplantae; phylum Streptophyta; class Magnoliopsida; order Brassicales; family Brassicaceae; genus Moricandia; species Moricandia arvensis. The sequence continues at coordinate 220,461 of CAJHQP010000217.1, read as the reverse complement.
TATTCTCTTGTACGTCGTTTATCTCTTGTATAATCGAACGTCTCGCCGGTTTTTTCTAACTTTTCGTTATTGTAACGGTCTATGTCAAACTAAGCCCATTAAGGCCCATTATGTAAGCTACTAAATAGGCTTGACAAAATTAGCCGCCCGTTTGGGAATTGATATTTTATTAAACTTTCATTTCGTAATTAGAAAACTCTTTCGATATATTTTAATTATTGGCTAGGTCCGATAGGACTTTTGGAATATTAAAATATCTCCATCCATGATATTTCATGAAAAATCTTTACAATAATAAATAAATTAATGTGTAGTATATTTCAGAATTGAGATTTTCAGACAAAAATCATTTGAAAATGTTTTACATAAATAATAATGTGATATTTATGCATTAAATTTTTTTTTTTACATTTCTACTATAATATTATTTCATTAATTATATATAAAAACCTTTATGATACACCAATGGGGAAATTCTAGTTAATTCAAAGACTTAAAATTAGTTTTGGCTAGCTACAAATGAAAAGTTGGAATGTTCAAAGTCTCATAAGCTTGTCTACTTATGAAATGTCAAAGAAAATTATCAAAAAAATGCCATGTCATCTCCCAAACATCTAAAATAGCCAATCACAGCAATTCCATGCAGATAACCCTGTCTCTCTCTCATCTCCTCACCACAAAATCTCACAAAACCCTTCTTGTTTCAGAATCCATTTTTGGAGAAACTTCAAAGTTCTATAAATCTGATACGGTCCATTATTTTATTTCATTTCATTTCTAGTACTAATCAAATAAACTATCAAAACACAATAAAATGGCATCTGTTACATCAGCAATCGTCGCATTCCCATGTTTCACCGGTCTCAAGCTCACCGTCAACTCCAAACCCACGACGGTATCCATCGCCTCCATCAAATCCCCCTCCATAGCGGCGTCTAAACTCTCAGTGAAGTCTTCTCTGAAAGATTTTGGCGTCATGGCCGTGGCAGCTGCAGCTTCCATCGCCTTGGCCGGGAATGCAATGGCAATTGAGATTCTCTTAGGATCTGACGATGGTGGTTTGGTTTTCGTACCAAGCGACTTCACGGTGGCTAAAGGAGAGAAGATCGTGTTCAAGAACAACGCAGGGTTCCCACACAACGTGGTGTTTGATGAAGACGAGATCCCTAGTGGCGTTGACGCTAGCAAGATCTCTATGGACGAGCAAGCGCTTCTCAATGGGCCGGGAGAGACGTACGAGGTCACGTTGACCGAACCTGGCTCTTACGGTTTCTATTGTGTTCCGCACCAGGGAGCTGGTATGGTCGGAAAACTCACCGTCAATTAAATCATCGGGGAGAGAGAGAGACTATGAGTTGAGTAGATGAGTATTCACAAACCGTATAGAATTTGTAATATGGAAGTCTGTTGAATTGTAAAACAGGATTATAAATGTTTACTTACTGCTGCCATTATATTTAGATAATTTGTATGTCTCCCATGAAAATAAAATTGTCATTTTATAATAAAGGTGTTCGTTTTTCTACGTCTCTCTAGTTGTGTATCTTTACCACATTAAGACTTCAGTCGGATCGTATGAGTTTTGTAGAGGTCCAGCGCGGCTAATTGTTCGATATTGGGCCTTAAACGAATGCAGTTTAGGCCTCGCATGGTTGGAGATATTTCTAGTTTTTGTGATACTTAGCCCATTTATAAAACTAGTACTATTTTCAAGGCCTTAGCAAATAGGTGACCAGCTAAGAACTGCTCCAATTATGAATCCGTATATTCATGAATTTCATGTTTAGAAACTTATATTTAGACTGACCATTTGAATCCGTAAATTTACGCTTCATTGTATACAAAGAGACCAGGAAACCACTTCATATGTGGTAATGTCATGCTTGTCTTTCCTTCTTAAAAGAATAACGTAAATACAAACCAAATAAGCAAATTATTGTATGCATCATGATGGGGACACCGGGAATGAACCGAGTAAATTAGTATCAGATTCATAAGAGAATACAATTTGGGCATCAATATAACGAACTCGTACTCACTAGTCATTACTGGATTAAATATGTTGTGTGCGAAAAAACATCACGTGATCGATGTAAATAAAACAAGCTGTCATTTGTGTGGTTAAAGAGGCAGAGAAAATATGTAACCAAACATATAACTCGATTTTGTTGGTGTGGACTCTCTCTCACTCTCTCCTTCGATGTGAATAAGTATCGGGTCGAGTTTAGATCCGACCCTAACTCACAGGCCCGTTGAATGTAATCGCTGAGACCTCATGGCAGCGAGATGATTGGTTGTAGAGTAATTATAAGTGTATGCAATGTAACTGTAAAAATTAGACAAAAAAAGAAAGAAAAGAAATAAAATTTGTATAGCAAATTTTTTTTACAAATTAGTAAGTAACTAGGTGATTACCCGCGCGCATGCGCGGAGTAAAATTTATATATTAGTAATTATTGAATATTAACTTCGATCGTCCAACCATGTCATAATTCTTCAAACGTATAATCATGGACCGTCAATATAAGGTTGATTATAAGGTCATGTTTGTTGATATTTTTTTAAACCTATTAAATTTACATCGAACTTCAATGATGTTATCTCAATGTTATAATTCACCATCTCACTTCGATACAAAGAATCGTATTTTTGAAATGATATGATTAAATAACATTTGAGATTCGTACTTGCGCGGAATATATATTAATTATGTATACAAATTATTTATAAATATTATTATTTATTTGTGTTAATTTACATATTATACAATTTTAAAATATATTGAATAATTGAAGAGCGAGTAACTATTACATATATAATTAAATTCGAGTAAGAACATAAATAAAAACAATCTATCTTTTTATTTACAATACTTTTTGTTGATAAAAATCAAAATAAATCATTTATTTATTGTATATAGTACATAAGTAAAATTAAATGATATTTACATAGATATATAATATATTTTAATATGAATATTTAGTTATTGAAACTTGTTACTCATATGATTGTATTAACATTTTTATATTTGCTGTAACAAAAATATTATTCTTACTAATATGAATATTTATTAACCGAGGCTTCCAACTCAATGTAAATTTTGAAACTAATATTTTATGTATTTTATATACGATATATATAAATTTAAATGATATTGAAATAAATATACATATATATATATTAAAATTATATATATATATATATATATATATATATATATATTTCAATATCATTTAAGGACAAACATTGAAAGTGTTGACTTGGAGACGAAAATGAAATTAAGGTTTTGATTGATCTCAAACTTTTTTGAATTTCCACGGGTGATTTCTTCTTTAATCTACAATATTTGTGCTTACGATAGCGTTTCTATTAACTCACATCTTTTTTGTCTTTGTTTTAATTTCGAGTAAGCGAAATGCATGAGCTTCGATTGATTGAGAAAAGATTTCGACTGTAATACATCAACAGAGATCCGCACATTATGTGGGAGAAACATTATTATATAAATCATTTTTACACATTATTATTTATATTTTGTTCATTATGTATTATGAAATAATAAATGTATTAAATAAATGATAAGCAAATAAATATTATGTATATAACTAAACTGCAGTAAGCACATAAATCAAAGAAATCATTTATTTATATTATATGTTACATAATTAAATTTAAATGATATTGACATAGATATAAAATATTTTTTAATATAAATATTTAATTGAAACTTCTTAATTCCTATTCATATGATTTTATCAACATTTGTATGTTTGTTGTAACTAAAATTTTAAACATTAAACACAGTGAGAAAACTTTTATAGTTTTAGTAGTTAATAACCATTTTAATAATTAATGTGAATTTCAAAATTAAAATCTCCAGATCGCAATACATTTTCAATGAAATTTCAAAATTAACATGTATGTATTTTTATTTGATATATATTTTAAGTTTAAAAAAATTAAAGTATATATATAATATGAATATATATTAAATGATACTTCATATTTATATAGCATGTATGATTTTTTGATCATTTATATTTTTTTTAACAAAAAGGGTAAAGCCATTGTTCACAAATTTTCATTGTAAGACTTTTAATAGTTTTATTAATTTATAATTGTTTTTAAAAATTCAAAATATAACATATAAGAAAAAAATCTAGATTTTTATATTATATAATTAATATAATTGTTTTAGTTTTTTAATAATATAAATTAAAAAATGATGGAGGATACAAAAACTATTATCAAATATTTATTATTAAAATAATTAATTTTATATATATGTTAATTATATTAGATAATTTCGTAGTTTTTTTAAAAAAAGAATGAAGAATAATTTTTTATGCATTAATAATCAATTTGATAGTTTTAATAAAAATATAATTTATATTTAGATATACAAATTTACTTTTTAAGAAATCTGAGAATCATTTTTAAAATATATAATAAAACGTGGTCACACTTAAATGATATAACCTTCAAAAATAAAAACATTGTTCAAAAAGAATTTTCATTGTAAGAACTTTAACTGTTTTAGTAATTTATTGTCGTTTTGAAAAAATCAAAATATAATATATAAGAAAAAAAATCTAGATTTTTTATTACATGGTTAATATGATTATTTAATATTTTTAATAACAAAAATTAAACAAAAATGATGAAGGATACAAAAAATATTATCAAATCTTTATTATTCAAAACATTAATTATCACATATATGTTAATCATATTAGGTAATTCCGTAGCTTTTATTTAAGGAAAGAATGTAAATATCCTTTTATGCATTACTAATCAATACGAATGTTAATTTAATAAAAATATAATCTATATTTAGATGGACCAACTTTTTTCTAAGGATTCTGAAAGTCATTCTGGTGATGACACGTGGCTACACTTATAAGTTGTAATGCTCCAGGATTAATATATAGGGGATGTTTATGGTTTTCATACTTTTAGATAAAAAATAAATTTAAATACAGTAGTTAGAACCCAACTAATCATCCATATATTCAGATTTCAAATTATCTTTGAATATGTTTATACTGGTTGAGGTTAAAAAGATGTTTATACTAGTTGATAAAAGGAAAATATCACCCTATAACCAAACAAATAACCCAGATTAAGAAAGTAGCCAAAATTTCCTTCTCTCTTCCTTTCTCTTTTTATCTCTTCTACTTTCTTTCTAAAAGTTTAATTTTGTTTTTTTGGTTATTTCACCAATTTTCTTTTGATAAAATTATATTGTATAGGAGTCGAAAATTATATTTTCGTAAATGTCTTTAAAAATCCCTAAACTTAGCCTCCCTCCTAAGTATAAAATTTAATTTTTCATTATAACTTTTGTGGTATATCAAACACACACACAAAAAAATGACAAATTCTGACGTCCAAAAGAAAATGCATGATAATGGTCTACAGCTGTAATAAAACAAGTAAATTAATATCAGAGTCATATGATCTCTACAGCTGGAGATCTATGTCGTATTATGCTTCATACGAACCAATTGTCCTCATTAGTCACTCCTACATTAAATATGTCGTGTGCTCAAAACATCACGTGATCGATGTAAAAAAAACAACAAGCTGTAACATGGTCCGGTTAAAGATTCGACAGACACATCCTGATGCGTATATGATCATCTGAGTCATGTGATATGGCCGATCTACCACAAATCATAATTTAATTATCACAATACTTGGATAGTCCAAGGACCAGCTAATCGACCAGATGGAGTTTTATCATTATACTAGTTCTTAATAAAAGTCTCGGTTGTACGGACAGCGTGGGGACTGGACTGTCTAGAATGACAACAAAAACTACACGACTTTCCTATAGAAAAAAAAGGTTTAAGGAGCTGGCCTGACCCTACAACGTGGAGTGAAATGCTTGAACACTTAGGTAGATGAGATCACAGAACATATACATGTGTAGTCAAGATCACTATACGAAACACATCTCACATATTTTGTCCAACAACAAGCAAAAATCTCAATATATGAATGGTAAATGGTGTTTTGACAAAACGACGTACGCATATAACTTCATCATCTTAAAGTATTTTAGCAGAGAAAAAATAATGAATTCATGACATTTATATTCATTAAGTATTTATACTTTAACTAGATTGTAATGTTATTGAAATGAAAGATGTAGAATGATTTATTCATTTTGTTCTATAAATTGTTTAGCTATGTAACATGGGCGAAGTGAAATAGTCATCTATCAGTTTTATAAGAGAATAAAAGAATTTCAAATGAACTTATTTACCTTAATTCGATGAAATCAGAGGATTAATTTATCCATTTCTCTTCTAGCTCATACATCTTTATTTCATAGTAATCATTTCAATTTTTAATAGTTTGTAATAGCATTATCATTGTGTCATAATTCAGTTTTAAAAAAAAAACACAAAGCTCTAAATATTTTCGAAAATAAATTTTATTTTATAAATTTTGACAGGCAAAGCTTAAAGTGACTGAACTGTATGAAATATGACTAATTAATTATATAGTTATGTGCCTTATGAATAATTGAGTTAGTTAGCTAACTATTATCAATAATTAGGAGTTACAAATGAAATTATGTCGCATAACACGTCCTTGTCAAGGACATGGAATATCCATTTCAAAAAGTACTTATTGACAGCTTTCTCTGGACCCGGGATGAGTAGAGTCCCAGAACACCATCTTATTTTAAGAAGAATATATAGCAAGCAAAACAAAAATTGAGAACTATAGAAATATAAATGGAATATTTTCAAACATATCTTAAAAACCGTAAAATAAAAATGTAATAATGAGAAAACTAAAAGGAATCTATTATATTAAAACAGAGTCCTATTTAAATTTTACCGTGGCATGTTTTTAATTTGCACCTATTGAACATGTTGTAACTTATCTATTAATTAGTAATTCTATTATTTTTATATTTTATTGACCATTACATTTATTTATTCTCCTATTTATTCTCCTACAACTAAGTTAGTAATTATTAAATATAAACTATATCTAACCAATTATTTTAATATTTTCAAAATAAGATATATAAAAAGATATTCTTAAGTATCTTTTCGTAAGAATAGATTTTAATAATATTTTTAATATCTTTTATTTAAAAATGTAAATATACATTTCTTTTAATATTTATTTTAAAATAATAAAGTCATTATTAATATTAACTATATTTAAAAACGAAAAATCATTCATTATTTATTTACATAATAAAAAAATCTATAATATTTATATATACATAATTTATATTCATAATTAAATTACTACACCAAGTAATAAATATAAAGTAACTTAATCCATTACTTAATTATTTATAAATTAAAAAATAACAGAATAAATTATATTCATGAATTTTCTAACATATTTCATCTTATTAAACAATATTAAAATATTATATATGAACTAATAAATAATTTCATAAGTTAATATACATATTTAAACTAAAATATTAAAAATAATTTATTTATCAAGTACGAGTCATGTATAATAATACTGACAAAATATAATAATAAAATAAAATTTTATAAATATAAAAATAAAAAAGTTGTACTATGTTTAAAGTTTAAAATATAAGTAAAATTAATACGAGGCAGATTATATAAATAAATTATTTTATTTTCATAAAATTATATTTATGTAATTTTAATTTTTATTATATATATTTAAAAAAAAATATTTTTATAAAAAATATCTATATAAGATTTCTAATTTTCAACAAAATAAAATTTTGAATAAAAATTCATCTCGCGCTTTAAAGTGCAGGTTAAAATCTAATAATAAATATTATTATTAGATATATAATATAAATTAATTAAAAATAAACCAAAAACAAAATATTGAAAAAATTCAATTAAATGTGAACAATAAAAATAAACTAAATAAATAAATAATAAATTACATTTTTTGAAAGTTATATCAATAAATTGTAATAAACATATATAAATCGTTGATGCTAAATCTATTTCTAATTTAGTATGCATTTTCTCAAATATTGATCCATTACGCTTACAACAAAATGATAAATTGGTTTGACTAAAAATTTGTATGGCTAACTTTTGTAAAATAAGAGCATAACATTTATAATATATCTACCATTCATCTAAACATTCATAGATTAAAATACTTTAAATATGAAAATTTTAGTCAAATTGTATTATATAGTGGGCTACCCATAGGTTCAACCAGTAGTCGAATCCCAAGTTTTAGAGTATTTTACGGATTTTATATTAAAAAAAATAACGAGTTAAAAAGAAAAACCGGATTCCATATAAAGTCATCGGTTAGTCAATTTAACCGCCGCGGGTCTGGGTCGTGACCCGAAATACTGGATATAACGCTTCATGTGTAACATTTAAATATAGATACATAATCAAAAATGTAAATTTATTTCATATAATTTGGTTTGTGTCGAAAATAATCTCGCGCTTTCAAAGCGCGGATCAAAATCTAGTTATATTTTAAAACTCATAAAATATTAATTAGAAATATGTAACTTTCTAAGGGTTCATTCTAATAATAAATTCAATTATATAAATGATTTTATTAAATACTTTAAACTCCTATTTTAAGATATTATACAAATGAAAATGATCTGAGAATTCATTACATTTTAGTGTATTCTCCTCTTCATTCACATGCACTAGATGGCCCGGAATCTTTTATTTTCCATAAGCTATGGGCCAAAAAAAATTTCCGTTAAGATTATTTTGTAATTATATATTAAAAGGACTTATTTTATTAAAAAGATTCCTTCCATACATCTTTGCAAATAAAAACCATTAAACCGGTAACAATTAAAAGAGTCCTAACATATCTCTCTCTCTCTAACAAATATGGACTCGGTAACGCTCTACTGCACCGCCGCTCTAGTCGCCGGCGGCATCTACTGGTTCGTCTGCGTCTTAGGTCCAGCCGAACGAAAGGGCAAACGCGCCTTAGATCTCTCCGGCGGCTCCATCTCCGCCGAGAACGTCAAAGACAACTACAACCAGTACTGGTCCTTCTTCCGCAAACCTAAAGAGATCGAAACCGCCGAGAAAGTCCCTGACTTCGTCGACACGTTCTACAACCTCGTCACCGACATCTACGAGTGGGGGTGGGGACAGTCTTTCCACTTCTCCCCTTCCATCCCCGGCAAATCCGACAAGGACGCGACGAGGATCCACGAAGAGATGGCCGTGGATCTCATCAAAGTCAAACCTGGACAAAAGATCTTGGACGCAGGGTGCGGCGTTGGTGGGCCGATGAGAGCCATCGCGGCCCATTCAAAGGCCCATGTTACCGGAATCACCATCAACGACTACCAAGTGAAACGTGCCAAGCTCCACAACAAGAAAGCGGGTTTGGACTCTCTATGCGACGTCGTTTGCGGTAACTTTTTGCAGATGCCGTTCGATGACAACACGTTCGACGGAGCTTACTCCATCGAAGCCACGTGTCACGCTCCCAAGCTGGAAGAAGTGTACGCGGAGATCTATAGGGTGATGAAGCCTGGAACTTTATACGTTTCTTACGAGTGGGTCACGACTGATAAGTACAGAGACGATGATGAGGAACACAAGGAGGTGATTCAAGGGATCGAGAGAGGTGATGCACTTCCTGGTATGAGAAGCTATTCAGACATAGCTGCGACGGCGAAGAAGGTCGGGTTTGAGGTTGTGCAAGAGAAGGATTTGGCTAAACCCCCGGCTAAACCGTGGTGGAACAGGCTTAAGATGGGTCGGATTGCTTACTGGAGGAACCATGTTGTGGTTGTGGTTTTGTCTGCTATTGGGGTTGCTCCGAAAGGAACCGTTGATGTTCATGAGATGTTGTTTAAGACAGCTGATTACTTGTCTAGAGGTGGTGAGACTGGTATCTTCTCGCCGATGCATATGATTCTCTGTAGAAAACCTACAGAGAAAGCTTCTTCTGAGTGATGCAAAAAAAAAAAGTCTTGTTTCTTTTCGTTTTTTTTGCAATTTCCTGTTTTGCCCTTTAAGAATCTTTGTTTTTTTTTAATTTCGTATTAATATCACTTTGCTGTTCAGTGTACTTTTAAAGTTTTACTTCTATTCAATTTGATTGGTTTAACTGATGATGTTGATGAGTTTTGTAAGATAGATCTGCCGTGGATTGCGCCGGCGTTAATGGGATTAGCACGTGTAGTGTTTACTTTTCAACTTAGAGGTAGTTTGGTAAATCTGATTAGGTGTCCACGTTGGGTTTAGACGGTAGTGGTAACTGGTAAGTGCGTGGTCGTGGGAATTGTGGGCCGTCCGATATGTTTATTTTATTTTCAACCGTCTGATATGTTTATTATACTTGATTTTGATTTTAGGTTAGTTGTTTGTCGCATTACTGTAGTGGGTGGGTGCAGCGTGGTTGCACGCACTACGACTTACTTTAGAAAACGATGCTTTATTTAAAAAAAGTTCAATCCATTAAAATAAGTTTTGAGTGATTACTGATTAGTAACTAAAAGAGTTTCCTTTGTCCACGTCTCGCCGACTTATTCTACAGATTTTATGTAGTGATTTTAAAAAAATAGATTAACATGAGACTGGGTCGAAACTAGAATGGGCTTACTGAAAAAATGGGCTTACTGATAAAATGGGCTAAAGGCCTATATATTTCATGAGCCTGCCTCATTTTTATCGAGATGTCAATAATATAACACATGTACATGGTTTTTTGTCAATGGAACTTTGACAGATGATGATAGTCTTACTTGGCTGCCAATGGAAATTTCCAAATATTCGTTTTATTTTTGTGGAAAAGAATATTTGTCTTCATGCAATAACCTAAACGAAATCACCTCGTCCTCGATAGCTTTTAGAATCAGCAATCTTACAAAATCACATATTCGTTTAGTCCATAGAAAAAAAATCTAATCGAAAGCGAACACAAGCCACACAATTAAAATAAGTGGACATGAATTATTGCGTCCTTTTAAAACGTACCATCTATCCACATTATACCATTCACCAATCTCTAGCCAATAGTCACACACACAATGGCCGCCGTGGTTAACTTCTCAGCTAAAGCCATCTCCACCGTGCTTCCACGGCTGTCATCCGCCGTTGCCTCTACCTCCTCCTTCATATTCTTAGACACCAAACCCAACTCACTGATCCTAAACCAGAGCTGCGTAAAAAATGCCACGAGAAGAAGATTCTCAGCCGTGAAGGTCAAGGCCAGTGCGGCGCCACCGGGGAAAGTGGGTACACCGGCGGTGAAGGACGAGAAAGTGCAAAAGATTCACAGCGGAGAGGAGTTCGACGAAGCGCTTAAGAAGGCGAAGAACAAGCTTGTGGTTGTGGAGTTTGCCACGAGTAAGAGTGATCAGAGTAATAAGATATATCCGTTTATGGTGGAGCTGAGCAGGACATGTAACGACGTTGACTTCTTGCTCGTCATGGGTGATGAGTCTGAAAAGACTAGAGAGCTTTGTCGGAGAGAGAAGATCGAGAAGGTTCCTCACTTTAGCTTTTATAAGAGCATGGAGAAAATACACGAGGAAGAAGGTTAACTCTAATCACCCCTTAATCACTTCTACTCTAATTAAAAAATATAAATATATATACTGTATATTGGAATTAGACAAATCTCTCAAACTAAGGGAAGAAATTAAAGTACTCAAACATGTTACATAACATGTTAGTAGTTTAAGTTAGTAGCATATAGTTTAGTGGCAAACACGTAAATAACTGTTTTGGCAGGTATTGGACCGGACCAGCTAATGGGGGACGTGTTATACTACGGGGACAGCCACTCCGCGGTGGTGCAGCTACACGGCCGAGCTGACGTGGAGAAGCTGATTGATGAGAACCGTACTGGAGGCAAGTTGATTGTGCTCGACGTCGGTCTGAAACACTGTGGGCCTTGCGTCAAGGTTTATCCGACAGTGTTGAAGCTGTCCCGGTCGATGTCCGAGAGTGTGGTGTTCGCAAGAATGAACGGGGACGAGAACGATAGCTGTATGGAGTTTCTAAAGGACATGAATGTTATCGAAGTGCCCACTTTCTTGTTCATTAGAGAGGGCGATATTTGTGGCCGGTATGTTGGTTCCGGTAAAGGAGAACTCATTGGAGAGATTCTCCGGTACTCAGGCGTTCGTGTCACTTATTAATTTGTATCAAAACTCGAATTATTCAAAGATAATGTTTTTGTGGGTATTGTTTGTGACATCTGAGACCGGTTAATATGAAAAAACCGCAAATTGGGTGATTCTTGATTTGATTTGCTGTGTGTTTTCTTACTTTCAAGACACGGAATCTTTAGTTTTTTGGGTACAGACCAAGCTTGCATTGAAATTAAAATAATTTTAATCATAGACTTCCTCAGTTTTTTTTAAAAATAAATTTTCTAGTGTTTTCACCCATATTAAAAAAATAAAATTGAATCACTAAAATAAATTGCAATGTTTTTACAATTATCCATTTTTAATAAACTTTAACCAATAATAATTTGACGAACTCAATTAATTTTTTGAAGTTTACAATTTATATATAAAAATATAATATATATCTTTGCATTTTTTTGTTAAATATATCTAAAGAAGATGTATAAAATAAATAAATAAATGACGACAAAAAAAAACCTAAAATCGGTTTGTATGTGATTCCAGTGCATATGTGATGATATTAATTGTGAATTGCATTTAATATGTGGACAATTTGGTGGTGGGAAGACAATGGTTGTTGTCATAAACATTGACACCAAGGAACAAAAACAAAATAATGTGCAATTGTAATTGCTAGGAGGTATGTGAGATAGATATTTTATTTGTGGGATATATCAAAACTTGAACAAAAACATATATTCACAAAAGACTAACTAATGAAGGAAAATGATGATCTCAGCACCACCATTGAGCATATACAAGTAATAACCAAATTTAGATTCACTGTGTATGATGATGATCATTATATGATATGATTTGCAGTAACGTATGATAAAAATGATAAAACTAAAGTAAAAAGAAAAAAGCAACTTTTAATCTCATGAGGTTTGAAGATGAAGTGGTTTAGGTGGATCCATGGTTCTTCTCTTCCACAAGTTAACTTCTGTCTTAGGTTTCAAACTCAACGGAGCTGAGAACGGTATTATTATATCGTCTTCTTCTTCTTCGTCGTCATCTCTTAAGAAACCTCCTCTCCTCTCATCATCGGAATAGTAACCACGATCAGCCAGAGATTCATCCTCACGTTTCATCTCAACCGTCCAATCAAACCCTCCTAAACCTTCACGGCTGCTCGCAAACTTCTTCATCTGACCTAACGACGGCACCGCCGCGGAGGAAACCACCGTAACCGGATGTTCAGTCACGGCGGTGGGGTGAGACTTTCTTGATTTGTTGCCACCTCCAGCCGCGGACGTGAACGAGAAGAGACGTTTGATCATCGAAACACGACCTTTTTCATCTTCTTTGGTTAGAGAAGACGACGACGTTTTGGGGATCTTGGGAATCATGGGCCTGTCTTTCTTAGGGGAGGAGCGTCTTGACTTGGCGCGTTTGATCTGTCCTATGCAAGAGACTTTAGGTGAAGTGGGTTCGTCCCAAACGGCGTCGCTTTTGTTTCTCCGGACACGAGCTGCTTTAGGAACCAAAGGGACCATAGGACCGGAGAAATACGCTTTGTTTGAAGAAGACGACGTGGTTTGGTGGTGGTGGAGATCTCTTCCGGGGCTAAACGGTGGTACACGATGTCCGAACGACATAGCTTTGGGAAGCATCTTCAATAGCTTGTTCTTGTTCTTTGGTTTCGAAGTTGAAGTTTGGTGTTTACTATCCATTGGTTGATTCGCAGCAAAAATGAAGATAAGAACAGAGGAACTCTGTTTTGTTGTTGTGTATATGAGATGTGGAAGAAGGAAAGAGAGAGGAACACAAGTTTGAAAAAGTCAACGATGATGCCTGGATTGGAGGAGTTTTGGTCAAATGTGAGCTAAAAGGAAAGAAAGACCTTTGTGTTTTTATACGGCCGACTTATTAAATTTCAAATGTTTAATGCATGTTGGTTGTTACTATAGCTAAATGGCAAAGTAAACTTTGTTTTTCTCTACGCCGATTAGATTAATTTTTAATGACTAATTTGACTCTAATGTGGGCCTTAATAATCCAAATTATCAAAAATAGTGTTACTTAACGGTGGTGATTAGTTTGGACCCACATGCACAAAAATAATCAGGCATATAGTAAGGTAGAAGTTGGAACTCATCGACAATGCATTGAAGTAGTTGGAGATAGTCTTTGCAAATGTCCCACTTAATTCAAATTTTGATTTTCTTTTCTACAATTTAAAAGTCTTAGTAATTGAAAAAAAAAAAAAAGGAAAGTAGAAGTGTCTATAAATAAGATTTGTAATCTTTTACATGAATTTAATCACCGAATCATATTTTGAATCCATGATCAGGCAAAAATCGAAATGAAATCTGGATGTCGTAACATTCCAATAGTATTATAGTCTCTAGTCCCAAAAATATAAAACTTAAAGAATATTAGTCCATCAAGGCACGAACGAACAACTCTTAATTATTTTAAACTACGCCGAAAATGTGACAGAGACAAAACAAACAAAAGAAAACATTGAGACAATGCAGACGTGTCAATTGCTCAGAACTGAAAATTTGTATTATTGCTGTTCAAACACGATGCTAAAGCTAAACCACCTATATACTTTATTTGATTTTGTAAGCTAAGCTACCTAATTAGTTTTGGTTTATGTCTGCTACAAGTTAATACTGCGATGGTTCCGAGGCATTTTGTATAGTTGGGGGAGCATTCAATAATCAATCGAAATATTTGTTTTAGAGGTAACAGTTTGATACTAGTACTTACTTGAGATATTTTTGCCTGGTTTGCTAGTCAACAGATGCACCTAACATTTACCATTTTATCTCCGGTTTGTTCGCAAGTGTATAGTTCACTTGTGGTAACACATCCGAACTTTTAATAAATTTGAAGCAAGGATAATATAGAACATAAACTGAAAATGTATTGATCACTAATTTTTGTTATATATTTTCTCTAAAATATATTCACTATATTCCATAATGTGATGATGTTTCAAGTCAATGTAACAACTATTAATAAATTTACTTTTTATTTTAAAGTATCACCAAAATATACTTTAAAAATTATTCACTACACAATTTTTATAAAATTAAAATTAATTTAAAGTATGAAAACATCTTATATATATTGAAATATCAAAAATCTATTAAACATATTTCATTTCAGATTAAAAGGAGTATAAATTACTGAAACATATCAACGACTAAAAATGTTCAAAAACTTATTTTTAACACTAAATAACAATTACATTATCATATACCTAATTTTATTATGATGAATTGATGATCAACTACTTATATATGTGCGATAATAATGAATAATTATACAGATAATAATTTTTTGGTAAAACTTTCATTAAAATATTTGGATCGGAGCCCCTGGCTAATCTTACAATATAACCACCGTTGTGTACAATTCTTCTTACAACGATTCTGCACATATAACATTCTCAATGAACACTCTTTCTATATCACATGACTACAATGAACAATTCTTCTTACAATGTTTTGGTAACTCTAAAAAGTTGCAATGGTTTGGAATTCAAATCCAACCTAGATATAGAAACCTTTAAATTTTAATCATTAGATTTCCGACTTCTACAACTTTAAACTTTATTAGAGATGGGGTTTTTATAACAAACCTTGAAGTTTATCACTCTTACATTAACTCATTTGCATGTTTGTCAAGTGATTGTCTTCTCCCATCTTCTGGTTCTTGTTCTGGCGGCGATATCATAATTATTATTCAAAGATCAATGTTTTTTTTTTTGAACACTCAAAGATTAATGTTCATGAAGGATAATTAATAAGCTTTAGTTGATTTCATGTTATTAAAGTGGTGCATTATTTAGTTTTGTTGAAGAGGAGTTGGAAAGGAATATTAGGTGTACAGTACAGTATAAGTGTAGGTTTACAAAGGACTAGATTAGATGTTGGACATGCAATACAAATCCAAGAGTCAAAATAGTATGAAAGTTAACTATGCTTACAAATTATATGGGCTTTATAAGGGCCGATAAAGGCGTATGAATAAGCCCATTAAGACATTAAGTGCTTAACAGCCTTTCGAGCCCAGTTTGCTAATCCTGAATGTTATTGTCGTCGTCGTCACTCGGACACGACGAAGTTTCTCAACGCCGATGGCTTCAAAGCTTCAGAGATGGCGAAATCTGTCAGGTCGTGTAGATCTGATATCACGGAGAGACGCTCTATCGACGATACGGTTCCTCCACGAAGGTCCAGACACCATGGAGGAGCTCCTCGACAGACACCTAGCGAAGAAAGAGAAACCGCTAATCAACGACGACGAAGCCGAGTATCTAAACAGACGGCGTCTGACGAGCACGCGACGTGAGGCGCTGAGTTTATACAGGGACATATTACGCGCGACACGGTTCTACATGTGGACGGATTCGAGGGGAGTCTTGTGGAGAGACGTGCTGAGAGAGAACGCTAGGAAGGAGTTCGAGGCGGCGAGATTTGAGACGGATCCGGAGGTGATCACGAGGTTGTTGATCGGTGGAAGCGACGCCGTTTCGTCTGCTTTGGATAAGCTCGCGGAGAAGCAAAAGGAGATGATTGATAAAAGAAACCGAGGCGAACAACCATGATCCGAGTTCTTGTTCCTTTTATTGTTTTTGACTAATCAGTTTAAACCGTGTCTTGTCTTGTCTATTGGGTCTTGATCAGGTGTGTCTGAACAATTTTAATGTATACAAAAATGAGACGGTGAATTTACAAATCATTTGATCTTTTTCTCCAGCCATGTATTTAACGAGCTCCTACGAAGCAGAGAGTGTGGTAACCACTTTTTCTCTTCCGCTTCTACGAAGCAAGCCTACTATCTCTGCAAGATCCGGAGGCGGTGGACATGAAAACTTTATGGTCTCTCCGGTGCACGGATGTTCAAAGCTGTGTAAGAAAACAAAATAGAGAAAAACAGTTATTATAGAACTGTTCTTCTCCTGAGTTTTGAGTTCTCCCTCACCCGAGAACTATAGCATGAAGACAAGGCCTATCCATTCTGGAAACCAGCTCTAGGATCTCTTCTTGGTCACTGCGGGAGACTCTTTTCTGCAGAAGTGAAAGGGCCATACTTTTCGTTCCACCATAGACTTCGTCACCCAATAGAGGAACTCCTATATACTTCGCATGAGCACGTATCTAACTCAAAATCAAGATGAACACAGACTTTTTAGAGACCACAAGTTCGAAGCAGCTGGATCAAATAGATGAAACTCAGGCAGCATCAGCAACATAGAGGTTTAAATCAAAACCCAACCCTTCTTTGAAACACTTTGGTTGTTCTTCTGTATTGTTACAATTAAAAACAGTTTAAAGATTTTGAGTTCTTCCTTCATATAATATTGGGAGACTACCTGATGGGTACGGCCAGTTTCTAGTCTCCACTCAACCAATGCAGAGCCACCTCCAGCAAGTGTTTCAATTACCTTATACCTAAGAGAATATGAGAATGTGTGAGTTCTTAAGGACATGCGCAGTGTTATAATGCTTAAAGCACTTGTAAAAAAGACTGCTCATCACCTACTAGCAGCATGGCGAGCCCTACCACGGCTTAATGATCCAGGTATAGCAGCCATACGGATCCGATTATTCGAATCACGACCAATTGGTACATCAATCCTTCCCTGAGATGGAGAAGGAACTCCAGTGGTAAGACTTATATATACTCTCTCAATCGTATGCAGCTTGAACTGTTCTGCTAAATGGGCATGAGAATGTTCATCCTGCCATTGCACTTTTCATTACACTCAGAAAGTTGCACGAATTAAAGCAAATCAGAAGAAGGCAAAGACAGCTAACCTTAGCTACAACAAGCAATCCACTAGTCCCTTTATCCAACCGATGAACAATACCAGGACGAACAGAACTCATCTCTTCATCATCTGAAAACGTTTCTTCATCATCCGAATCATCATCATCTTCTTCGTTTGAATAAGCAGCAACACATGGAAGACTACAATGATGAAGTATACCATTAACAAGCGTCCCAGAAGGATTCCCAGGCGCAGGATGAACAACCTAAACCACCCAAACGAGAGAGATTCTTACTAAGATTCAACCTTTTAGTATTCAAGAAAGAGTGTGATTACCATGTGAGGTGGCTTGTTAACAACGAGAACGTGTTCATCTTCGTAAACTATATCTAACGGTATCTCTTCAGGTTCAGCTTTCAAAGGTTGAAGCTTTGATATTGTACAATGAACCTCATCACCAGCTTTAACATTGTGCGAGACCTGTAAGAGAAAGGTGAAAACTTTGTTTGACAAATTTGAATAATTGAATCTAAAGTTTAAACCTTGTCAATGACTTGGCCATTGACGGAGACGAGGCCTTGACGGATACTGGACTGTACGCGAGCTCGGCTAACGCCATGGACACGAGTGGAGATCCATGAGTCAAGACGAATCTTCCCTTTGGAGACGTCGACTGTTTCATTGAGTTTGAGGCCGGCGTTGTTGACTCTCGTGATGGTCTCCGGTGAAGGAGAGTTGGTCGTATTGGGGGTTGCGGAATTTGAGGTGATGAATCTGGGAACTTTGGGGAAGAAGGAGAAGAAGGAAGAGAGAGAAGAAGAAGAAGGAGAGCGAAGAGATTTGACGGAGGTTAAGGAGAAGCTCGGCACCGGGGAGATGGAGAGCATCGTCGTCAATTTAAATATTTTCCGATTTGCTCTCTGGTCTTTCTAGCCTTTTAGAGCATTTTTAACCATGACAAACCTATTGGGTTGCTTAATCAATTTTTAACTATTAAATGTGTGTTAAGCACTTTAATTAAGCACCCCTTCATTTTTTTTGCCTCCAATGCAAGTAGCTTAATCTGAGGTGCTTAGGAAAAAAAATTAAACTTTTTTTAATTTAAGAAATTTTTTATTTATTAGATAAGATATATTAAAAGATAACATTAAAACATAGAATTTATAAAAAAACATAAAAAATTAAGATAAAACTCATAATCGAGAATATTTTGAAAGAAACATCGAATCTCAAGTGTTTTCTTCATCACTTCCAAATTGACGCCATACATGTTCAACCAAATCAGCTTTAAGTTGTGCATGCATTTGTCTATCACGAATTCTAGTTCGAACACCCATCATATTAGCGATGTTTGTAGGGATATCTGTAGAATACGTGAGATCGACATGTGAACTTCTGTTGTCTTCTCTTTGTTGGAACTCGAAAACATCAAACTGAGTGTATGCATCTCGTTCGTCTTCTACTATCATATTATGGAGTATGATACATGCTCTCATAATCTTACCAATTTGGACTTTATCCCAAAATAGTGCTGGATTTTTAACGATGGCAAAGCGAGCTTGCAAGACTCCAAAAGCACGCTCGACATCTTTTCGGACAGCTTCTTGACGTTGAGCAAATAAAACTGCTTTCGGCCCTTGAGGTATTGGAATAGACTGGATAAAAGTTGCCCATTTCGGATAAATACCATCAGTGAGATAGTAAGCCAAATTATACTCTCTTCCATTGACATAAAAAGTGACTTGCGGAGCCTGACCTTTTATTATGTCATCAAAAACAGGTGAGCGATCAAGAACATTGATATCGTTTAAGGTACCTGGAGGTCCAAAAAACGCGTGCCATATCCATAGATCATATGAAGCAACCGCCTCTAAAACGATCGTTGGTTTACCCGAACCCCGAGAATATTGCCCTTTCCAAGCGGTGGGACAATTCTTCTACTCCCAATGCATACAATCAATGCTTCCTATCATCCCGGGGAATCCACGATGCTCTCCAATATCAAGTAGTCGTTGAAGATCTGCCGGTGTTGGTCTTCTTAAATACTCATCGCCGAACAAATTAATAATTCCTTCCACAAAATTCTCCAAACATGACCGAGTGGTAGTTTCACCGAGCCGGAGATATTCGTCGACTGTATCAGCCGTAGTACCATATGCCAAGACACGAATGGCTGTTGTACACTTTTGGAGTGGTGAGAGACCAAGTCTTCCAAGACCATCTTTTTTTTGGCGAAAGAAGTCAACTTCGTTGGAGAGTCGATCAACAATGTTCATGAACAACGTCTTGTTCATTCTAAAACGTCGGCGGAAAAATTTTCAGGATATGTTGGAGTTTCACTGAAATAATCATTCCACAGACGTGCATTGCCCTCCTCACGATGTCGTTCGATATAAGCTCGTTTTTTTTTTCTTCGTTCTTCTTGGTCACTATGGATGGTAAAATTTTCAAAGGTTTGATCAAAATGTTGATCAAAAATTTGATCAAATGTATCATCAAATGATTCATCTAAAATGTTTTGAGAAGAAGAAGCCATATTTGTGATCCAAAGAAAGGAGATGGTTTGGTAAAGAAATTATGTGAGAATTTGTTTGGTGACAAGAGAGGAGATGGTTTGGTAAAGAAATTATGTGAGAATTTGTTTGGTGACAAGAGAGGAGATGGTTTGGTAAAGAAATTATGTGAGAATGGTTTGGTAAAGAAATTATGTGAGAATATGACGCTTGAACACATTATATATAACAAGATTCTTCTGAAACCACAACACTCCGTGACTACACATGCATACAAACATGACTCTGACTACGTGACATGCATACAGACTACACATGCATACAGACACTCCGTGACATGCTGAAAAAGGACGAGACACATGCATACAAACAAGACTCTGACTACGTGACATGCATACAAACAAGACCATGTGACTTGGATACAAACAAGACTCCTTTCATCCGTGACATATGCTCCCAATGGCTTCACGTGAGGCCTCATCCACACTGTCGCCTGCAACACATTAAATAGAAACACAAGCATCAGTAAGAGAAAGCAACACATTAACACAGATAAAGACACATTACCTTATTAATACAATGCTCCATGACAAGCAACAGAAACTTAACAGAAACTTAACATAGACAAAGCAAACAGAAGTAGTCAAAGCAAACAGAAGTAGTTAAAGAAATCCCTTAAACTAACTAGACATCAACTCATCAATGAGTTTCTTCTTCAAAGCTTCTTCATAATCCGCAGAGGTTGTTCTTTACTGATGAGACTGTCCAGAAGCTTTATTTTGGACAGCCTTTCTTTCAAAGACAGATCCTCCTTCTTGATGCTCCACATTGTCTGAAACTTAGAGAGCTCCTGCCCATCACCAACTGTCTTCTTACAACGGGCCTTGGATGCCTTGACACCAGGGGGGCGATTTGTTCCTTCATCCTCAAGATCTTCTTCTGTTGCTTTTGAACTTGCACTATGTGCACCATCCTCACACTTTCTCTTCTTGGAGCTTCCATCATTTTTAGCAGTTGAAAGCTCACACCACTTCTGGTCATTACGCAATTCTTTCCAAGCATGCTCAAGAGTGAATTTTTTTTTGTGGTTGGCGTAGAAGATTTCGTGTGCAACTTTGAGAACATCATTCTCATTTTGCCCACTGGTTTTTTCTCTTGTGGCAGCTTCATATGCTCCACAAAACTTGCAAACTTGGTCATTGATCTTGTGCCAGCGATTCTTGCAGTGAGCTGCCACTCTCTTTTCACACCCAGCAACCTTTGGAGAAGCATTGTAGTACACAGCAATTCTATTCCAGAATGCAAGAGACTTTTGCTCATTCCCTATTACTGCATCTTTGCTCGTGTTTTGACCATGAGGAGATGAGCAAAACATCGTCTGTTGGCGACTAGGTCCTCCTCTCTTTGCGACTGCCTCCTCGTTCTTCTTCACAGAAGTTGGAATCCACATTGCCTTGACTACTGAAGAATGGAACTTGAGATTCAGATACTGAAACACTATCTGAAACATTTCGAAAAGCAACATTTTGTTGACTGCTAAGCAGATCAACAAAGGTTGAAGACTCACTGAATGGATTAAATTCCATCACTGAAAGAAGGAATGAGTTTTAAGAGAGTTTTAAGAAAGTTTTAAGTTTGTTTTAAGTTTGTTTTAAGCTTGGTTGGAGATGGAAAAGAAGGAAGGAGTTTTAATGATGTTTTCGAGTTGACATATAGCTAACTTCAATTTATTACACTTTCACAACAAACCACAATAACTCAACCCGAAAGCAATCCTAACTTTATTACACCATCAACGCTAACACACCAACCACATTTACCTACCTAAAGCACTTTAATTAAGTACCTAAACTTAAGTGAGTACTATCTCAAGAGACAAACAAACAGAACCATTCAATTCACTGCAACACATCAAACAGAAACAAAACTTCAAATGCAGGACATTCAATTCAATTCATACCATTCAGACAAGAACCATTCAGTTCATACTATCTCAAACGGAAACAAAAATTCAAATTCAGGACAGTCTATTCAATTCATACCATTCAGACGAGAGAACCATTCTGTTCAAACTATCTCTATTCAGACTATAACCATTAAGTTCATATTATATCTATGAAGTTTCATAGGAATGACATATGAAATCGTCTTGGAGTGTTACCTATATTGCAGATGAGAATAGCGAATGCTTCTTTGTAGTCCTCTACTTTGACGAACCTTCGTCTCTTCCTCCGTCCATGTGACCAATCAAAGACAAAGAAAAATCATGAGGCACGAACGAACACAACAAACAAATAAAAATATGAAAGAACGATTCACACTTATAACGCAAACACATAGCTTTACCTTTCTTATGATTTCGTAGAGGAGAGCTCTGGGTCTGAGAGAGGTGTGAGGTGATTCTTCATCACAGTGAGCCTTCGCGAGAGAGAGAGGTGGAGGATTTAAATCCTCCAGAAGAGCGACACCGAGAGACTCCGAGAGATTCATCACCGAGTCGGCTAGGAGAGAGAGAGAGAGACATGCAGAGAGAGAGACATACAGAGAGAGAGAAGGACATATCGTCTTCGATTGACCACAGACGCGTCCAGAAGAGAGAGATGATGAAAGATTCTTCGCGGCCTCGTCGACGACAGAGAGAGACGAGGAGAGATCTTCGTTGCTTGACCACAGAGCCGTCGAGGAGAGCGAACGAGACGACTAGAGAGAGAGAGAGGAGGACAGATCGTCGTCGCTTGACCACCATCGCGTCCAGGAGAGAGAGATGGGGATAGCTTCATCGCGGAGTCGTTGAAGACAGAGAGAGACGAGGACAGAGAGCTGACTAGAGATCGTCGTCGATTACTCACGGAGGCTTCGACTAATCGACGCAGATGGGAGGCTTCGTGCACAGAGAAGACGAGATGGGCGGAGTTGTCGAAGAGAGAAGAATGGGAGAGAATGGGAGAGAATGGGGGAGAATGGGAGAGAATGGGACGCGGAGTGTTGAATGGCCAACACGTGTCCACTAACCACCGTTTCTTGTGGTGCCACTTCCATCTGTATCCATGTTCTTAAACATCTGCTTGAATCCCTTAATCTCTTATTCTGTTAAGTTTTCAGCTATGATTATGTAATTTTTTAACATAAGTCTTCTGATAAGTTGAAATCTAAAAGTTGTCGATTACAATTTGAAAATAAAAGTCAAGACACACACATTCATTGTCATACATGATTCAAAGGGTTACAGCAAGAACCTTAAAGAACTCAGTACCCACAGGGACTGAAAGCACACTACCACACCACTCAAGTTTGCCCCAACGATCTCCTTCTTTGAGTCTTTCAAGCGCAATCTCGGCACAATCTATGGAGTCATAACCACTTAAAGTATCATTCCAGAAAACCATCATCTTTGCACCACCAAAACCAGTCAACTTAACATAAGAACCATAACCAGCAAGAGGACTAGGCAACTTAGGCAGGCCTGCCAAGCCCTTCAAATCTCTCCACCTAGCCTTGTCGGTGTCATACCATCTCAGAACACCTTCATTAGAAAGAGAGTACAAAACATCATCTATCTCGCAGTAAGAACCTGAATACAGATTACCACCCATCCTTGGATATTGTTCAACCGGGTCCCATCTACATTGCTTTGAATTAAAAGAAAACATCCCATCAAAGAGAGTTGCCACGTGGAGCTTTCCGTCAATAATACAAGTGGTTGTGGCCCTATCCAATCCACAGCAAGGGAGATCCCAAGTTTGGGTATCTGTGTTGAATACCTGGAGCGAGCTCTTCCAGGAGCCATCTTGATCGTAGCGTCCTAATACATATATCTTCCGGTCAAGGACCCTGGCAGAAAGTGACTCAAGCTCCACTGGCATGGTTGGAGCCTTACGCCACGTGTGAGTCTTGCAATCAAGAATGGAGACCCCAGAGGTCCGCCACCATATAGACGGTCTATCTGCAGCGCCAATGTTATAGATATCAGAACCAACAGCCACAAGATCTGAATAACACAAACCCACCACACAAGGAGAATCATCATCATCGGGGGGCATTGGGACTCTACGCAAAGCATAGCCGCGACTTGAAGAGGAAGAGGAAGAGGAGAGGGTGTACCACTTATAAGAAGCCAACCCGAACCTACGCAAGCACACATAGAGACAACTCTCCGTTAGGCCCAAGAGTGACCTAACCTTGTAAAGCTCAGGTGAAGCCACTATAGATCGAAAGCTCTTGGACACTAGCCACAGAGTCCGATAATACTTCCTTGGAACATGCGCCACGATCATCAGTAGCAAATCATAGGGAAGTGACGACCAAGATGCCAATACCACTTCATCTGATGTCTTTGGGGTTGCCTTCTTCTTCTTCTTCGCCCTAGTACTCGTAGTTGTCGTTGGCTTCCTCGATACCAACCCTCCCGTGATCACCATCTCGGCTCCAGTTTAGAAAGGCAATTAGGTTTAAAACCTTATTTTTTTCGTCGACCACATATATGAAAAGCCCCATTAAGAGTATACAAATGATGCTACGAAGCCCATTCCCTAACCCACTTAATTTGATTAGTTCTAATTTTTTTTCGTAATGAATCTCAGTTTTTGTGTGATAAAATATACTTAATATATTTTTTTTTTCAGCATCGCCAGTTCTCCACTGCTTAGAAAGCTAACCAAAAAAAATGTTAACTTTATATAAAAGGATCTATGAGCTAAGCTAACAAAAAAAAACTATTAACAACTTTATATAGATACTAGTATGGAAATTAACATAAAATTAGATTTTGACTCGTACATGCGTGGTGACATTTACGTGGTGGAGAGCATCGTCGTCAATTTTAAAAAATTCCGATTTGCTCTCTGGTCTTTTAGCCTTTTAAGTTGCTTCGCTCAAAAACCAAACCGAAAGCCTCTGGGCGAGGCACATTTTAATCGAAAAGCCGTTAAAAATGCAAATTGTAATGGTCGATGGGTCTCGAGTTGGACCCTGAAAGGCCTTTCCCACAACGTTACTTTCATTAACCAACCGTTTAAAATCTGGTTATTTAATCCGTTTCGTTTTTTCATAGAATTTTCATTCTTATATTCAAATTCACGCAGGTACAAACAAATCATGTTAAACATTTTTCTTTAAGCATTGATTCTCATTTCATTTTGTTTTTTAAAATACTTAATTATTAGTTTTATACTTTATTAATAGTAGAAGCAAAGCATGAATAAGTCTAGATGAATATATCATCTGATCAGCTTCGGATCTGACTGATCTGTTGTAGTTCCCTTGGTTATCATCGCCACAAATTCCTCGTAGTTTATCCTCCCATCCTATCAATCATCATCACCATAATTTATAGTACTCAAAAAACAAAATCTTACAGTTTCCATGAGTTGTTTGATTTCAGATTCCGTGAGCTTAGACCCAAGACGATGTAAACCGGTTCTAAGTTCATCAAAAGTGATGGTGCCACTTCCATCTGTATCCATGTTCTTAAACATCTGCTTGAATCCCTTAATCTCTTATTCTGTTAAGTTTTCAGCTATGATTATGTAATTTTTTAACATAAGTCTTCTGATAAGTTGTAGGTTATCAACTTATCTAAAAGTTGTCGATTACAATTTGAAAGTAAAAGTCAAGACACACACATTCATTGTCATACATGATTCAAAGGGTTACAGCAAGAACCTTAAAGAACTCAGTACCCACAGGGACTGAAAGCACACTACCACACCACTCAAGTTTGCCCCAACGATCTCCTTCTTTGAGTCTTTCAAGCGCAATCTCGGCACAATCTATGGAGTCATAACCACTTAAAGTATCATTCCAGAAAACCATCATCTTTGCACCACCAAAACCAGTCAACTTAACATAAGAACCATAACAAAATCATATAGCTTTCCATAACAATTTAATGACTAAAATATATATTAATATTTATTATGAATGGTTATATATACAAACAAATACAATGTATTATTCATGTGTACGATATATATATATATATATATCTAATAAGAATAACTTATGTAATTTATAAATTTCAAAAATTTTAATCACCATATAATACATATACACAATTTGGTCTATGATGGATCGAATATTCGAGGTATTTTAGGATATACAGATTTTGATATGCATTCGTCGGATTCGTAAAATTGTTATCTGGATCCGGATATTCAGGGTTAGGATATTCGGAATAAAATCAGAATACACACGGATAACCGGATCTGTTTTTTTCAATTAAAAATAAATCAAAAACTAACTATTAACCATATATTTAGTCTATTTAAAATTATTATTTAAAATACCTTAAAAATCATTATAATTTAATAAAATTAAAATTTTAGTTATTTTATATAAAAGTATATATAATATACATAGATAACTATAATTAAATTTTAAATATTTAATATCCGAATCCGGATATCCAGATCTAAAATCTTAATATCCGAATTTGTACGTGGATCAGTCGAATCCATAAAATCACTATCAAGATCCCCGAATATCCGTTTTTCGAAGCGGATGGGATCCCGGATCGGATAACGGATATCGAACATTAAGTTTCAATCATATATAAAATTATATCAAACAATTTGCTTACAATATTTGTCATTTGTTATGCGACTAATTTTTTATTTTATAAATGTATTATTTTAATATGATATAGACTATAATTTAAAAATTATAAAATAGCATAAATTTTTTATTTTTAATTTTATAATAAAATTTTGTTTTTTTAATATGATTACAAAGAAAAGAAATTGTTTAACATTAAATTATTAATCAAAAAATTAATCAATTCACTAATTTAAAACAATATTTTTAAATTTTAGTAAGATTTTGTTAGATTTTTTCTCAACATATTTTGTTATATATTATAAAAAATAGTAAAGTTGATTTATTATTAATATATTTTTAATTATTAAGGTTTTTTTAGAAATATTATATATTTAATAGATTATGTAATTAATCAAATAGATATAATTGATGAAATGGATCTAATATGACTTTTTAATGGTAGATAATAATTGTAATTCTCTTTTAATAGAGAACTAGATTTTTGTCGGTGCGGGTAATTTTCCATTTTATTGATTATAACTTTAAAAAATATGTTAATATACCAATTTAGTAATTTTCATATTTCATTCATATATTACTTCCATTTAAATATAATATAGATTATAATTATAAATCTCTAAAAATAGTATAGAATTTCTTTATACAATAAAATTTTATTTAATTTTAGTTTATAATAATATTATATTACTAATTAATAAATGGATTCATGTAAAAATATTTTAAAAAATCTTAGTAAGATCTTGTTTGATTTTTTAAAGCAGATTTTGTCATAATTGATTTATTATTAAAATCCTAATAACTATTAAAAATATTATATATTTAATAGATTATGTAATTAATCAAATAGATATAATTGATGAAATGGATCTAATATGACTTTTTAATGGTAGATAATAATTGTAATTCTCTTTTAATAGATAAAATTTAACTTTTAGTTATTTGTATAAAAAAGAAACTTTTTCAAAAAACAAAGCTACAAGAATTTTATATAATATAGATTGCATTACAAGTTTCACCACTTTCTCTTCATAACCATGGCTGAAGAATTTACAGATAATTTGATTTCGACAGAAAGAAGTTCATCAAAAGATCTACCTGAAAAACTAGAAGATGCAAGAGAAGCTGGAGGGGAGAATTCGAATGTGTGTACGTTGATTTTGACAGAGGGAGATTCGTCAAAAGCTCTAGCTGTACGTGGTGGCTTTTATTTATAGTTTAGCAATCTTTAGTTTTTTTTTTAATATACTAAGCTTCCTAATACATTTTAGATGTCCGGGCTGCCTTTCAATGGCCAGAAACGCGATTACTATGGCGTATATCCGATTACAGGAAAAGTTTTAAATGTTAGGAAAGCCAAAAAAGATAAAATCAACAACAACAAGGTCATTCAAGATATTAAAAAAATTCTAAATCTGGAAGATAAAAAGGAATACACTAATAGTTTCTCATTGCGATACGGACGTGTCATGATCATGACAGACCAAGTAAGTAGCTTAAGTCCTATATACCCATTTCTACATATAATTCTTGAAACTTTTCACATTGTACAGGATGATGATGGAACTCACATGACTGGATTGTTAATAAATTTGTTTTCTACATTGTGGCCTTCATTATTGAAACTTGGATCATTCCTATTTGATTTTGTAACACCATTTGTCAAGGTAAATAGATTACTTCATCCTGCATATATATATATATATATATATATATATATATATATTTTAAAAAAAATTTCTTTTTTTTTTTGTGATTGACACTATACAAGACAATTTTGAACTTCCCTGAATATATATTACTCAGGCAACGCACAAGACGCACAAGAGTATAGAAACATTTTACTCACTGCGTGAATTTAAAGAGTGGGAAAAAAAAGAAAAAGAGAAGGGCACTGCAACAGAATGGGTTTTTAAGTATTACAAGGTTAGCTTTCCCTTATAAGAAATAATGCCCATAGTTCTCTCCATATTAATTGTCTCTTCTATTTCTATATATAGGGGTTGGGTTCAAGTACCAACCAAGAGGGAATGTTGTACTTTCAACAAATTGATGCTCACAAAAGGGAATTTGTTTGGGAAAATGATGCTGATGAAGAGGCAATAGAAGTAGCCTTCGGAAAAGATAGTGAAAAACGAAAAAAATGGATTCGGAACATTACCCGAGATGATTCTCAGGTACGGAAACGTTAACTACTTTAAAGATATAATCTATTCTTAGCTTGATATATCTGCCGGTGATATATATATATATTTTTTTTTTGCTTTTACATACAGCCTGGACCGAAAGAACAGAAAATTACGTACAAAGAGTTCGTAAACAACGAACTTGTTTTGTTCACCTTAGAGAATCTCCAAAGATCTATTCCTAGAGCCATGGATGGGCTCAAGACAGGAGAAAGAAAGATAATATTTACTGCATTCAAGATAGATCTCACTGAGATTACCCCTGTTGATGACTTTTCTAGCCTAGTATCACAACACTCAGCATATCACCACAGTAGTAAGTGCATTGCCAAGGTTATAATACGCATGGCTCAGGATTTCATTGGTCGGAATAATGTGAATTTATTTGAGCCAGCCGGACAGTTTGGCACAAGTGCTTTGGTAAGAATAGTTTGTAATGCAGTTTAAACATGATATTTTGATGATGATGATTTACATGATTGCTGTCTCAAGGGAGGAAAGGATGCTGCAAATGAGAGATATTTGTATACGAAGCTCAAACCAGTGGCAAGAGTTTTGTTTCCCGAAGCTGATGATGCTCACCTTTGCTACAATTTGAAATATGGGCGAAAGCTGGAGCCAACTTGGTAATTCATACCCATACATGAGTAGTATTTGCTTAATTTTTTTGGACATCTAACTTGGCTTAATTTGTTCGTTAGGTATGCTCCAGTTATTCCATTGGTCTTATTGAATGGAGCAAAAGGTATTGGTTCAGGGTTTAGCACTTTCATACCACAATATAACCCACAAGATGTTATTGCAAATATAAGGCGTAAACTCAAATGTGAAACAATGGAGGCTATGACGCCTTGGTATCGAGGCTTTGAGGGAAAGATTGAAAAAACAAAGGCTGTGGGTGAGAAAGGAGAATGCGTGTACACAACCTACGGTGTGTACACAACCTACCGTAAGTGTGATGATGGCATAGGTGACACCACTGTTCGAATTTCAGTGTTACCGATTGGGATGTGGAGTGATGATTATAAGAAGATCTTGCATGCACTAAAGGCAAAAAATGGTGACCCCTTTATCAAGGTAAATACTTGTTTAATCTAAAACTGTGAAAGTGTTATAGTTTCATTATCATTTAGCTGACTTCTTCTTTATGTAGGATGTTAGAGTGTACAATGATGGTTCATCAATGGGGTTTGAAGTAATATTAAGTGAAGAGCACAAGAAGGAGGCTGAACAAGAGGGTTATTTAAAGAAATTCAAACTCGAAACGAAGATTTCAACGACCAACATGCACCTCCTTATGGATAAGAAGATTAAAAAATATCACACCCCCGAAGAAAGTAAGTGGATATCCAAATTGTTTACCTTTCTATTTGTTCAGTATAGGCTAATATGGCATTTATCTTGCAGTTATAGAGGCTTTTTACCCGCATAGACTGGCTCTCTATTGTAAAAGAAAGGTTAGACAATCAAAACTCTGAATTAATAATCTTTTTGAGGTTGTTGACAAAAACGAGATATAAGAAGGGTATGTCTAACTTTGTACAGGAAGAAATGGTGGGAATTCTGACAAAAAAGATAAATGAACTCCAAGGAAAAATTAAGTACGTAAAAGATGTCCAACGTGGTGACATTGTTGTCGTTGGTAGATTGAAGGCTGATATCATTAAAGAACTAGGAAGTGGTGTGGAGAAGTTCTTAGAGTTATCTCTGACCAAAGATCAGCTTCTTAAGTTGGAGGAAGAGCTTGAAAAAACGAAGAACGAGATAGAATACTTGAATAGCTCCACAGCTGAGTCAATGTACGAGGAAGACTTGAAGAAATTGGAGTCTATGTTATGTGAGGTAAGGGCTCTTTTGTTAAATATTTGCTAATTTTTATCAAGATATTTTGATCAGCAATGTTTATTTATGCAGATCGAATCGAACTCTAGAAAACGTGGGATAGAGATGTCTTGCCAAAGAACAGCTGCTGCTAAAACAAAGAAAACCCAATAATAAACTACTTGCTTATCTGTGTTTCAGCTTAAAATCTTATTAATACAACTAGTTTGCTGCCTAGAGATGGATCATAATTCTCTTTGATTGATCGATCATCCCTTTCTCAAGCATTTTTTTTTTAAAAAAAATTCTAATAAAAATTCCATTAAATTAACAGCACAAGCTGCAGCGTCTACCATCTAGTAAAAGTAAATATGGACTGTAGATTAACGCTTGCAAGTGAGAGTGTACAAAAACTATGCTTTCTTCTTCTCTTCTCTTGCATTTCTTACATCATTTGATGAAGCATTCATAAGAGATGTAAACCTGTGCAACCGTACTTCAACGAAGCAAGTTCAGGTAACTTGAAGGTTAGAGTTAATCAAGCCTATTTTATCATTGATGACTTCAACATTAGAGTCGAACTGCTCTGTACCAAGATCATGTAAAGAGTACAAGGACCATAGAAACAACAGAATTTGAAAAAGTCGATCCAAAATAAAAGTCAAGACACACATATTCATTCTCATACATGATTCAAAGGGTTACAGCAAGAACCTTAACGAAGCGAGCACCCACAGGGACTGAAAGCACACTACCACACCACTCAAGTTTGCCCCAACGATCTCCTTCTTTGAGTCTTTCAAGCGCAATCTCGGCACAATCTATGGAGTCATAACCACTTAAAGTATCATTCCAGAAAACCATCATCTTTGCACCACCAAAACCAGTCAACTTAACATAAGAACCATAACCAGCAAGAGGACTAGGCAACTTAGGCAGGCCTGCCAAGCCCTTCAAATCTCTCCACCTAGCCTTGTCGGTGTCATACCATCTCAGAACACCTTCATTAGAAAGAGAGTACAAAACATCATCTATCTCGCAGTAAGAACCTGAATACAGATTACCACCCATCCTTGGATATTGTTCAACCGGGTCCCATCTACCTTGCTTTGAATTAAAAGAAAACATCCCATCAAAGAGAGTTGCCACGTGGAGCTTTCCGTCAATAATACAAGTGGTTGTGGCCCTATCCAATCCACAGCAAGGGAGATCCCAAGTTTGTGTATCTGTGTTGAATACCTGGAGCGAGCTCTTCCAGGAGCCATCTTGATCGTAGCGTCCTAATACATATATCTTCCGGTCAAGGACCCTGGCAGAAAGTGACTCAAGCTCCACTGGCATGGTTGGAGCCTTACGCCACGTGTGAGTCTTGCAATCAAGAATGGAGACCCCAGAGGTCCGCCACCATATAGACGGTCTATCTGCAGCGCCAATGTTATAGATATCAGAACCAACAGCCACAAGATCTGAATAACACAAACCCACCACACAAGAAGAATCATCATCATCGGGGGGCATTGGGACTCTACGCAAAGCATAGCCGCGACTTGAAGAGGAAGAGGAAGAGGAGAGGGTGTACCACTTATAAGAAGCCAACCCGAACCTACGCAAGCACACATAGAGACAACTCTCCGTTAGGCCCAAGAGTGACCTAACCTTGTAAAGCTCAGGTGAAGCCACTATAGATCGAAACCTCTCGGACACTAGCCACAGAGTCCGATAATACTTCCTTGGAACATGCGCCACGATCATCAGTAGCAAATCATAGGGAAGTGACGGCAGCAATAGCACTTCATCGGATGTGTTTGGGGTTGGCTTCTTCTTCTTCTTCGCCCTAGTACTCGTAGTTGTCGTTCCCTTCCTCTTCCTCCTCGATACGACCATCAACCTCTCCATCTCGGCTCCATTTTAGAAAAGAAGAAGACGGCAATTAGGTTTATAACCTTCTCTTTCTTTTTCGTCGGCCCATTAACAACAATACAAATGGTGCTACGAAGCCCATTCCCTAACCCATTTACATTTTTCTATTTTTTTTTCTCTAAATTTTGAAATATTGGTAAGTTAGAAATGCTCTTAAAAACTGTTAGGTATAAGCTAACGAAAAAAGTTTAACAACTTTATTCATTTTTAGAAATTAACATAAAACTAACTTTTACTTCTTTGTATAAGAAATGAACTTCTTTTGCAAAAACCAAAGCTACAAGAATTTTTTATAATATAGATTGCATTACAAGTTACACCATTTTCTCTTCATAACATGACTGAAGAATTTATAGATAATTTGATTTTGAGAGAAAAAAATTCATCAAAATATCTACCTGAAAAACTAGAAGATGCAAGAGAAGCTGGAGGGGAGAAGTCGAATATGTGTACATTGATTTTGACAGAGGGAGATTCGTCAAAAGCTCTAGCTGTAAGTGGTGGTTTCAGCAATCTTTAATTTTTCTTTCTTAAATATACTAAGCTTCCTAATACTTTTTAGATGTCGGGGCTGCGCGAGAAACATGATTTCTTTGGAGTATACCCGATTACAGGAAAAGTTTTGAATGTTAGGAAAGCCAAAAAAGATAAAATCAACAACAACAAGGTCATTCAAGATATTACAAAAATTCTAAATCTCGAAGATAAAAAAGAATACACTAATAGTTCATCGGATGTGTTTGGGGTTGGCTTCCTCTTCCTCCTCGATACGATCGTCAACCTCTCCATCTCGGCTCCAGTTTAGAAAAGAAGAACACGACAATTGATTTAAAACCTTGTCTTTTTTTTCGTATATGGAAATGCCCATTATGAGCAATACTAATGGTGCTACGAAGCCCATTCCCCAACCCACTTAATTTGATTAGTTATATTTTTTTTATGGATTTCATCGTAATGAATCTCAGTTTTTAAAATATTAATAATGAATAATTATCTAATTAAAATTTAATTCTTTTTTTTTCAAAAACAGAACCAATGACACATCAACTCGAGTAAATAAAGGGTATTTCAATGTATGTTTGCATGTATATATTTTTGACATTTTCTTTCTTATTTTTTTTATTTTTCCTTTTTTTTTTCTTTTTTTTTAAATTGTTGAAATATTGGTGAGATTTCACCGTTGGTAGTGTTCTTAAAAATAGTTAGGTATAAGCTAACGTAAAAAAATGTTAACAACTTTATATATATACTCATTTTTTTTGGAAATTAACATAAATTTAACTTTTACTTCTTTGAACAAAAAATAAACTTCTTCAAAAACTAAAGCTACAAATTCTTTATATAATATATATTGAATTACAAGTTACACCACTTTCTCTTCATAACATGGCTTAAGAATTTCCAGATAAGTTGATTTCGACAGAAGGAAGTTCATCAAAAGGTCTACCTGAAAAGCTAGAAGATGCAAGAGAAGGTGGAGTGGAGAAGTCCAATGTGTACGTTGATTATGACAGAGTGAGATTCGTCAAAAGCTCTAATTGTAAGTGGTGGTTTTTATTTATAGTTTAGCAATTTTCAGTTTTTATTTTAAAAATATATTAAGCTTCCTAATACTTTTTAGATGTCCTGGCTGCTTTTCAATGGCGAAATACGCAATTAATATGACGTAAAATCAACAATAACAAGGTCATTCAAGATATTACAAAAATTCTAAATCTGAAAGATAAAAAAGAATACACTAATAGTTTATTATTGCGATACGGACGTGTCATGATCATGATAGACCAAGTAAGTAGGTTAAATCATGTATACACATAATGCATTATACTCTACATATAATTCTTGAAACTTTTCACCTTGTATAGGATCATGATGGAAATCACATGACTGGATTGTTAATAAATTTGTTTTCTACTTTGTGGCCTTTATTATTGAAACTTCGATCATTCCTATTTGATTTTGTAACACCAATTGTCAAGGTAAACTGATTACTTCATTCTACATATATATAATTTTTTTCTTTTTGTGATTGACAGTGTACAAGACAATTTTTCACTTCCTTGAATTTATATTACTCACGCAACCCACAAGACGCACAAAAGTACATAAACATTTGACTCACTGCGTGAATTTAGAGCTACAAGGTTTGCTTTCCCTTATAAGAACATTTAGAGCACCCTCAACTTAAAGCTCTTAGAAGGTGCTTAGAGGGTTGTTTAGCGGGTGTGACTCACTAAAACTCTAAGCACCATTGTTTATTGTTGCTAAATAAGCAATGATTTTTGTACTGTTCACGAACTCACTGACATGTGGCGACCCGTGAGTGATTCGTTTTAATTTTTTTTTTGAAAATAAAAATAAAAAAAAGAAAAAAAAGTACTTCATTTGGGTGTTAGGGTTAAAGATGCTCGTAGTACCCATAATTCTCTCCATATTAATTGTCTCTATTTATGTATAGGGGTTGGGTTCAAGTACCACCCAAGAGGGAATGTTATACTTTCAACAAATTGATCTTCACCAAAGGTAATTTGTTTGGAAAATAATGATGATGGTTTGTTCTCTATTTGATTTATTTACTCCGTTTCGTTTTTTCATAGAATTTTCCTCCTTATATTCAAATTCACGCAGGTACAAACAAATCATGTTAAACTTTAAAAAAAAAGACATAATAATGCATTGATTCTCATTTCATTCGTTTTTAAATACTTTATTATTAGCTTTTATACTTTATTAATAGTAGAAGCAAAGCATCAATAAGTCTAGATGAATATATCATCTGATCAGCTTCGCATCTGACTGATCTGTAGTTCCTTTCGTCATCATCGCCACAAACTCTTCGTAGTTTATTCTCCCATCCTATCAATCATCATCTTAATTTATAGAACTCAACAAACAAAAAAAGTTAACTAAAAGTAAATGTTTTTCTTACGTTGTCGGTATCAACATCATTGATGACTTCATCTATGGTAGCATCATCCCCCATTCCATACTGTGTCATGGAATGTTTAAGCTCGTCCCTTGTGATGAATCTAAAATAATACATTAGAAAATTAATTTCATCTTTTATATATAGTTGTGTGACAATATAATTAATAATAATTTCACAAACCCGCTTCTGTCTTTGTCAAAGTATTTGAATGCTTCAAGCAAATGCTCTTCTTTCTCCAGTCTATGCCTATGCATTGTAGCTGTTATAAACTCAATGTAATCAATCGTCCCACTTTTATCCACATCAGCCTATCGACAAACACAGATTAGTAATGTAATTAGCTTTAATTATACCACCAAATGGATTTGTATTCTTGTTTTCTTACAGCTTCCATGAGTTGTTTGATTTCAGATTCAGTAAGCTTAGATCCAAGACGATGTAAACCGGTTCTAAGTTCATCAAAAGTGATGGTGCCACTTCCATCTGTATCCATGTTCTTAAACATCTGCTTTAATCCCTTAATCTCTTCTGCTGATAAGTTTTCCGCTATGACCTATTAAACAAACACACAACAGTCAAATTACATGTTCTTGACATCATCTTTGAGTATCATTTACTTCACCTTCAAGGCAAGTTTCTTGAGCTTGTTCATTGCGCGGAACTGCTTCATCCTAATTAGGACAGCACTATCAATTGGTGTATCTGAAACTTCGCTATCTGTCAACCATGGATGCTCTTTAACCGCAACAAAAATAACGGTTAGTTAGTTAGCTATGATGTATATTATAATGTGTGACACATTGCAAAAACATACCAAGTGCTTCAGCTGCGGTAATCCGTGTTTTAGGGTCTCTTGTCAACATCTTTCTTATCAAGTCTTTTGCACTTTCCGATATAGAAGGCCAAGGAGATGATTCAAGATCTAGTTTTCCTTCTAAGACCGCCTCAAATATAGTCTTCTCGGTCTCTAAAAGAACATCAAATATTATAGTACCCGTTTGCAACATTTCATTTTCTTAACATTCTTCATATAGAGTTTGAGTGTGTGATAATACTTTAGGTTCAATTTTTTTTTCTAACATACCACCCCAAAATGGAGGAACACCACTTAGAAGAATGTAAAGCATGACACCGGCGCTCCATACATCGATCTCTTTCCCGTAGTTTCTATATAGAACCTCAGGTGCAACGTAGTATGCGCTACCAACTACATCTTTGTACACTTTACCTACACGAAATAAATATGGTTCTTGTTACTTTGTAACATATACAATCTTAATACATCTCTCCAGTTTTCAGTCTTTTGTTTTTCCTAGTGTGAATCAAAATCTTGAAAAAGAAAGACTTTTACATCAAATGATTTCTGTTGCATTAACATTTTTGGACTAACGATTATTTTTTTATTTTATTTTTCAAGTATGTGGGAACACATCACTTGACTTATTGGTTGACCCAAGTCGTTTTCAAAGTTGACTTGGTGTCCCCACTAGATTGATCCCACACGGGTAAGGGAGACAATGTCGGTATCTTTATTTCTTGATTATAGTAGAAGTTAACACATATTGTTTATGTCCTAAACACACTCAACAAAGACAAATCTTTGAACAAAATGACCCTTAATTCCTTTTAAGAGTATTACTTCCTCAGTTTATTTAGAGATTTTTTTGTTCCAAATTAAATGAAGATTTCAGTTTTTAATGTAAAATTATTAACACTTTATGTACTTTTTAAATTGTTTTTTTAATCAAATTATAGTTAGATGGAATGAAAGTGGTGTTACAAAAATAATTTAGATGGAATAATTATTAATATTTTTGTTTAGAAAATATATAATATATTTTAATATATGTACACAATTTTAAAAGTCATTAATAGAAAAGGGGTGAAGTACTAATATGGAAAAGAAATATCAAGAAGATGAAGTTTTTGTTATATTACCTTCTTCAATAAAAACAGAGAGACCAAAGTCAGTAGCCTTAATAGGAGAATCATCATCCTTACTAACAAGCAAGAAGTTCTCAGGCTTCAAGTCTCTATGAACAACCCCCATGAAATGACAAACATGAACAACGTTCACGATCTGCCTAAAAATATTAGCAGCTTCTTTCTCAGAGTAACTCCCTTTCTTGATAATACGATCAAAAAGCTCGCCTCCAGAACAAAGCTCCATAACCACATGAAGATTATCTTTATCCTCATATGCACCACGAAACTCGACGATGTTTGGTTGACCAGTGAGGTGCTGCAAGATCATGACCTCACGTCTCACGTCTTCTATGTCTTTTTTACGGATGAGTTTGCGTTTTGAGATTGATTTGCATGCGTACTCTCGACCGTTGGATTTGTCGGTGCAACGGTACGTGATGCCGAACTGTCCGCGGCCGAGTTCTTTGTGGAGGTCGTAGAGAGCTGAGAGGTCGATCATTGGTCGGTTAAGGATTGGACCGATTTGAGAACCGGAGGAGGAAGGTGGAGGTGGTTTGGGTTTGGGGGTGTTGGGGAAAGTAGTGGTTTGTGG
Source organism: Moricandia arvensis (assembly GCA_905132765.1). Lineage (NCBI taxonomy): Eukaryota > Viridiplantae > Streptophyta > Magnoliopsida > Brassicales > Brassicaceae > Moricandia > Moricandia arvensis. The sequence continues at coordinate 182,173 of CAJHQP010000217.1, read as the reverse complement.
TTGAGGATTGGTTGGTTTAGGGAGAGGTTGGTAGCGATGGGGAGGGGTAGAATCGGAAGAGGAGGAGATTGGGATCTCATGTGTTTGTGACTTAGAGAAGCAGAAACCCATTATGTTGAGACAATGTTTTGTTCGAGTGTTTTGGTTTCTCTTGTTTCTGGTGGCTTTATTGAGTTTTTTGAGCATGGGAGCAAAGTAGAAAGGTCTTCTGTCTTATTCCTGTGTATTTTTGTTTTTTTTTTGTTTCCTGTCCTTTTTTTCTGTATATAAAGACGGATACGAATACATGTTATGTACATTTAAATCAATAATATTTGGCTTGAATGGGGGTATTGGAGATGCTTTGCTTTTGCGTTGTGAAAAGGTTATGGTATCAGTTCTTCTCCAACGTGTTCCTTTGGAGAGGGTCTCCATAGGTTCTCCTGCTTCCTTAGCATAGTAATACTTAAAATCAACGCGTAACGCGTAAACATGAATTTTATTTTATGATAACATAAGCAAAAGAGTTAGATATTTGTGTATTCATTAAATTTTGAGAAGACGAGTATAGATAACGGAGATTGCGATTGATTGGAAAAGAGACAAAACTCGGTTCGGTTCAATAATCACATTCATTGATTTCTTCATTTCGGTGCTGTCTTGTCATCATGATTGCTTTAGTTTTCCACTACTTATTTAGTTTACTACAAACGTCATCACGTTATTAATACAACATTACTACTTGAGTTCACTTTTTAAATCCACAAAATGGTTATAAACTGTATATTATTTTCAATTTGATAAATTACAGAAGGGAAAAAAAAAGAAAAAAAAAATATCACCACAATGGAAGCACCGAAAAATCTATGTAACATTTCTTAATTTCTCACGCTATAACACAAAACATCACAAAGATTCAAGTGGGGGTTATTGGTTCTTGCATTTTAATGGATTTAAAAATCTAAACTAAATCAAGTGTTATTGGTTCTATGATTTTAAAATTCATATTGAAATCATGTGTTATTGGTTTCATGATTTATAAATTCTAATTTAAATCAGGTGTTATTCAACCATCCGGATTTACTAATGGATTTGATTTTATAATGGATTTGCATGGATTTCTTTGTTAAAAATACAAAGATTCAAATCCGAGGGAAAACCTCCGGATTTGTAAATACAAATTAAAATTTATATGTTAGATTCAAAAATCAATATATTTTACTTTGATTTGTAAATACTATATGGATTTCTAAATACTCTAAAGTACATGAACCAATAACGCCTCCTCACACCATTTCTCTCAAAAGTCAAACGTGTTTGGAGTCTTTTAATACGATAAGCTCCTTAACTTGCCTGACAAAGAAACAAACACAAGGGGCATTCTGATTTTAAGTCGTTGTTGTTGAGTCGCGGCTGTAGAATTGGTCGAGTGTCTTAGCAGGGATACGGTGAAGGAGCTCGCGTGGGAAGATACGGAGCAATGTCCAAGCTAAATCCAGAGACTGGAATATGTTTCGTGTGTCATAAGCTCCTTGCATCACAAACTTCCTCTCGAACTTATCCAGAAACTCTAGATAAAGCAGATCCTCTGAAGAAAGTGCTTCTTCTCCAACAACAGCTTTCATGGCTTGCACATCTTTCCCTATTGCATAGTTTGCATATAGCTGGTTCGACACATCCGAATGGTCTTTTCGAGTCATGCCCTCACCAATAGCACTCTTCAACATAGTGATAAGTTAATAAGACCGAGAGAGACAGAATGAGATGGGAATGAATCAAGAAGAAATTGATTTCTAACCTTCATTAGACGAGAAAGAGATGGAAGCACGTTGATGGGTGGATATATCTAAGAAACATATATACATTTGTTTCAGAGTCCAATCATATAATAGAAGCAAACCCACAGTAAGATCATGGCTTAAAGGGGTTATTTACCTGTCTGTTGTGAAGTTGCCTATCGATATATATCTGACCTTCAGTAATGTAACCCGTAAGATCCGGGGTTGGATGTGTGATGTCTGATTTAAAACACCAAATGAGTAAGTATTAAGGTTCTTAACATATAACATCTCTTGGGGGTATGATTTTCTTACCATCATTGGGCATAGTAAGGATTGGGATTTGGGTGATGGAACCTTTTCTTCCTTCGATACGCCCAGCACGTTCATAGATAGTTGCAAGATCAGTGTACATATAACCTGGATATCCACGTCTTCCAGGTACTTCTTCTCGAGCAGCGGAAACCTACAACAGTTTTCTCGATAGTATTAAACACCTGTATGGAATAAAGGAACTACTACTCAGGTATAGAAGATTCATTTTACCTCACGAAGAGCATCAGCATAAGAACTCATATCAGTCAATATAACAAGGACGTGTTTCCCACATTCATAAGCCAGATATTCTGCTGTTGTGAGGGCAATTCGAGGAGTGATGATTCTCTCAATGGTCGGATCATTGGCCTATTGGAATAATGGAAGGTCTCAAATCCATTTTCATGTAAACAATGTATAATACTAAAAACAGCAAGATATGGTAATGAGCTTTAGAGGCGGCCACAAGTAGTAAATTTACCAGATTCAAGAAAAGGGTAACTCTCTCCATTGATCCGTTTTCTTCAAAATCTCGCTTGAAGAACTGAGCTGTCTCCATGTTCACACCCATAGCTGCAAACACAATCGCAAAATTGTCCTCTCCATGATCCTGAAAAAAAACACAAGAAAGAAACAATCAAGGTTTTTATTAAACATACAAACACTTTGAGTTACCAATAAAGCCAATGGCATTTAAAATTGAAGGCCTTCTATTTGCAGAGGTATTGGGACGAAGAATCACCTCAAGTAGATCAGCAGTCTTCTCCAAACGCTTGACAAGACCAGCTTGACGACAAATCTGAGCAGCAATTTCATTATGAGGAAGACCAGCAGCAGAGAAAAGAGGAATCTTCTGTCCACGAGCAATGGAGTTCATGACATCGATGGTAGAGATCCCTGTTTGTATCATCTCCTCTGGATAAGTTCTTTCACTGGGGTTGATTGAACTTCCTATCAACATAAACCACAGACACATTAATAAAAAGGCAAAAAACGCACGCAAATCTTGTTTCGAATATCTCACTGGAGCAGTCATTTTATTTGATGCTGACCTGAAATATCAAGGTATGCCTCTGGCAAAATAGGAGGACCATTATCAATCGGTTTTCCAGAACCGTTAAAAATGCGCCCAAGCATGTCCAAGGATACAGGTGTTTTCAAAACCTAAAACACCCACCAGTTACAACAACAAAAGATAGAGGCTTAGATGAATAAACATGAAGCAGAAGTGCACAACAATCAGACAATCATTCCAGAAAAATCTGAGAAGACGACGTGTATGGTATTTACCTCTCCTGTGAATTGTACGGTGGTAAACTTGTTGTCAATTCCAGATGTTCCTTCAAAAATCTGAAACACTTACACAAACTAAGTCCCTGAGGAAGCGACCTAGACACAATACATCTAGAGTTAATGTATAACTTAGTGTTGATCCCAAACCTGGACAACAGCTTTCTCCCCGTCAACTTCCAAAACTTGACCACGTCTCGTTGATCCATCACCTAAGCGAATATTAACAATCTCTTGGTACTTTGGACCCTGATATTATCATACAACACAAGAAGTCTTAGTCATTTAGGTTTCAAGTAGATTAGCATCGCTTGATGATCAAATCAAATTTTGTACATACCTTCACTTTGTCAAGAATGACCAGTGGTCCAGCAACGCCAGAAACAGTTCTATACTCTGCAATTCAAAGCCAACCAACACGATCACATGCTTAATCAAAACGCATATCACAATACAACAAAATCAACAAGCTAGAGAGGGCAACAACGGCCACGGAGGTTTCTATTCTAACTCAAGGTCTAGAGATATGAAGCGAAGCGTGAAGCTCAGTATAGTGTTATCTATGATTAGTGGCTTACCCATGCCGATCTCCAGAGTCCCTTCTTCCATATCGATATCATTAGCTCCCATTCTCACAGATCAAAATCAAGCCAAAGCCGCTCGACGATTCCTTCCTTGAAAGCAAGCAAATCAACGACGCGGTACTCAATACAACAATCAATGGAAAATTCGATCCAATCGTTTCAATCGAATCGTGAAGATCTGATTTTATCAACAAGACGCGTACCTGTAAACGGTTCGATTCGAGCGCTGAGAAGGAGAGAGAGTTTCTTCTTCACTGTGAACGTTGTTTTGGACCATATCTCAATTGTTTTATTATTTTCTTTTAATTACGTTTAACAGGCTCGCACTTGGTGATATTTACAATCCATGACCCAAATAAATCCTTGATTGTTTTCGTAACCCAATCCGTATCTAATTAGGGAAATATCTGAATGAATTCTGTTGTATGGCATTTCGAATTTTGGACTGGGACCAAGTTCAATTCAACAGATATCTAAAATAAAAAAATCTGGATGACCTGAAAATCTTAAAAAAAAAATTGATCCGAGTTCAAAATAAGTTTAAAACGTAAGTAATACTCAATTTCATTTTTTTTTGTTTTGATAAACTATCTTTTAAATATTCGAAACCCAAAGCATTATCGAATATTGCTTGAAGTTTGAATCGAGTTACAGATCTAAAATGAATTTTAGACGAAGTTATAAGATGTATCCCAACACGAAGCATCCGATCCAAACATATATAAAACGTTTTATAGAAGATTAAACTCAAACGGAACCCAAACACCCATGTGGATGTGGGATTGCAACCAGGTTCTCCCACGTGGGAATAAACTTAATCTACGGCCAGCGTGCGTGTCTCACTTAGCTTCCGAGGAATCTTAGCCGTTGCTTTTACATTAGCCGACAGTCTCTGACTCTCTTTTTAGTGATCAGAACCACTTCTCTCTTACTTGTCTTCTTCATCGGACAGAGCTAGCAAAAATGATCAGAACCAGTTTTATATTACTTGTCTTCTTCATCGGGACGCAAGTCCACGCGCAGCTAACTCCTCCGGCGAGGCCCGATGGTTTCCTTTACCCACCGGGTCGTCGTGTTGACCCGGATACTATACTAATCGAGGCGTTTTATGACCCGGTGTGCCCGTACAGTAGAGACTCTTGGCCGCCACTGAAGCAAGCTCTCAAACACTATGGATCTCGCGTCTCCCTTCGCCTCCACCTCCTTCCGTTACCGTCAGTAATCCATTCCTCTTCTTCTTTCCGTTACCGTTAGATAGTTACTATAGACAATAGACAAGTAGCTTAGAAAAGGTCAGGTCTTGATGAGTTTTGTTCATGAAACTGTGAATGGTCTTGTAATGAATCTGTTTCTGGTTTTCTTGGGTTTTGGATCTTCCAGGTACCATGACAATGCGTATGTAACCTCTCGTGCTTTACACATAGTGAATGCTTTCAACGCCAATGCTACATTCAGTTTGCTCGAAGGGTTCTTTAAGCATCAGGTTTGTTAAAATCTTACAAAAACGTATCTATATGCGTGATACTTCCTGTTTAGTGAAGCTGTTGTTTTTGACAGGCATTGTTCTACGGCGCGAAAACACAACTCATGACAAGACCTGAAGTTGTGGGAAGAATTGTCAAGTTTGGAACAGCCACGTTGGGAAACTCATATCAACATGTTCTCAAATCCGGCTTCAACGACACCAAGACGGATCGTGCAACCAGAGTTTCATTCAAGGTAGTGCCTTTAGTAGTTGTTACCCATTTGATACTACTTGATAGGTTCATATTAAGACAATAAAAGTCAGTAGCTGTTAACCATTTGTGTTGTTAATGCACCCATTGGCCCATGGCCAATCAGAATCTCATTGTTACCTGATGAAGCCATAGTAACTTTTAGCTCATGTATTGCTTTTGGTGGCGTTGTTGTGTTGCAGTATAGCACTTCAAGAGGTGTTTATGGAACACCAACCTTCTACGTGAATGGGTTCGTATTGACGGATGATCCCTCAGGTTTTGGAGGATGGAAGAAAATTATTGATTCTCTGGTTCAACCACACAAGGGTGCAAGGTAGAGATGCAAGGATGATCTCATTTCATTCATCTGATCAACTCAAGTGCTCTAAGCTGTTTTCACATCCATATCATATAATAAAATAAGAGTGCTATTGCTGTGTCATGTGACAATATACACTGTATATATACTTGGTCAAAATCTGTCTCTTATACAATGAAGCATCTTCACTGATTCACTTGTTGGGTTTCGATTTTTTAAAAGACAAAAGGATAACTCGTTTTGTCAATGGATTCATCATTAAATCAATTATGATATTGGTTCAGTTTTGGTTTGTGCCACTAAAAGAACTTAAAGACAACACGTTGACGAGATACTTGGTTCACAGGAAAGCAAGAAGTAGAAGCCAGTGATTCTCAAATGACTTGGTCTCTAAACACGAGAAGACTTGTTCTTAGTGACTTGGCCTACGACCAGAAAAAGTCCAGGACAAACGACATCGTATTAACAGTGGATACTAAAAAAGTTAACGCCGTTGCCGGGGATCGAACCCGGGTCACCCGCGTGACAGGCGGGAATACTTACCACTATACTACAACGACCTTGATGCTCTTTCAATCCCATTAATATATTATCTTCTCAAAGAGAAAGCAAATCTGTCTTGAAGAAAAAGAAAAGGTTTACACATACATTCTCCTCTCCTTCTGAAAGCAAAGCACAAAGAAGATCCCTGAGATTTGCAGCGAAGAAGATGACGACGACTCAAGACGTGGAGATGAAAGACAACCAAACCCCAACTCAATCCATCCTCTCCACTCCCACCTCTACACTCCAGCGTACACTCTCTCGATCTTATCCTTTTTTTTAATTTCAATCTCCTAGGGTTTTAAAATCGAGTCCCCTTTTCTTCCCCAGATCTGAAAGAGATCGCATCTCTAATCGATACCGGCTCATACACCAAAGAAGTCCGCCGTGTTGCTCGCGCCGTACGTCTCACCGTCGGGATAAGGCAGAAGCTCACCGGTTCCGTCATCTCTTCGTTCATTGACTTCGCTTTGGTTCCTGGATCTGAGGCTCATGCTCGTCTCTCTTCCTTTGTTCCTAAGGTAGTTGATTGTGTTTTGGAATGAAGAAAAGTTTTGAGCTTTTGATGATTGAATCTGGTAAATTGATGTTTTCAGAGTGATGAGGTTGATATGGAGGTTGATACTGCTTCGTCTACTTCCTTGGCTAGCTCCAAGCACTTGCCTGTAGAGCTTGAGGTTTACTGCTACTTCATTGTTCTGCTTTTTCTGATTGATCAGAAGAAGTACAACGAGGTTGATTGATTCTCTCTCTCGCTTTTTATGAGGTTTTTGTTTATTGATCTTTGATGTGGTCTTGATTGTGAAGTTCTTTGCTTTTTAAAAAAAAAGGCTAAAGCTTGCTCTTCAGCTAGCATTGCTCGTCTCAAGAGCTTGAACAAGAGGACCATTGATGTGATAGCTTCGAGATTGTATTTTTACTATTCTTTGAGTTATGAGATGACTGGTGATCTTGCTGAGATTCGTGGGTGAGTTTATTCACTGACTTTGTTTCTTATATTGGCTCTGAACAGTTTGTTAGCTGATTGATTTTACTTCTGCTTGCAGTACTCTTCTGGCCTTGCACCACTCTGCAACACTGCGCCATGATGAGTTGGGTCAGGTACGTTTTTTGACAAATGATATGAACAATCGCAAACTCTTGATTCAGCTTTTGTTTTGGTTATTCAGTATGTCTAATTGGTGAATGCAGGAAACACTTCTGAATCTCTTGCTTCGCAACTACCTGCACTACAACCTTTATGACCAAGCGGAGAAGCTGAGATCAAAAGCACCGAGATTTGAGGCACATTCTAACCAGCAGGTATCTTATAGTAGTTATTCTTTCATACCACTTGGGTTATGGTGGCTTTCTAGATTATAGTTTATATATCGTTTCCCTGTTGCCTGACTTATGCTAACCTTTCAACAGTCAAACCTATTCAAATATTGCCTTTATGTATTCGTTTTGCTATCATATTTGTTCTGCTAGGTTGCGTTTCTTTTCTCTTCTTTATATGTGCTTGTGTTTTGGTCTTCCCCATCTTACACAATTTGTTCTTACAGTTCTGTAGGTACTTGTTCTATCTCGGTAAAATCCGTACGATCCAACTCGAGTACACTGATGCAAAAGAGAGCCTCCTCCAGGCGGCTAGAAAAGCACCTGTCGCTGCTCTAGGCTTCAGAGTCCAATGCAACAAGTGGGCTATCTTAGTTCGCCTCCTCTTGGGTGAAATTCCAGAGCGATCCATCTTCATGCAGAAAGGAATGGACAAGGCTCTTAGGCCATACTTCGAACTTACCAATGTGAGTGTCAATCCTATCACTTCTTGCATCTCTACACATTCTAAAGGATCTCTCGTAGTAATATATTTGGATTTTGGCAGGCTGTGAGGATTGGTGACTTGGAGCTCTTCAGGAACGTTCAAGAGAAGTTTGCAAAGACATTCTCTGAAGACAGGACTCACAACCTCATAGTCAGACTCCGACACAACGTGATCAGAACAGGACTACGCAACATCAGCATCTCCTACTCAAGAATCTCTCTAACAGACGTCGCCCAGAAGCTAAGGCTAAACTCCGCTAACCCTGTCGCAGATGCAGAAAGCATAGTGGCTAAAGCCATAAGAGACGGAGCAATCGACGCGACCATCGACCACAACAAGGGTTATATGGTGTCAAAGGAAACAGGAGACATCTACTCAACCAACGAGCCGCAGAACGCGTTTAACTCGAGGATTGCCTTCTGTTTGAACATGCACAACGAAGCGGTGAGGGCGTTGAGGTTCCCGCCAAACACGCATAGGGAGAAAGAGAGTGAGGAGAAGAGGAGAGAGATGAAACAGCAAGAAGAGGAGCTTGCTAAATACATGGCTGAGGAAGACGACGACGACTTCTAGATTTGATACAAATGCTAGTCTCTTGTTGGCTCTTTTGTTATTTCGAAATTATCTTGACATTTTTTTTCTTGTTGTTATGCAACATCAGTTTCTTACTTTATGAGAAACAGAACTCAATGTTTTTACTTGTTTTCGTTTTCAAAAACATGATTATGCATTTTCAAAAGTTTTTTTTTTGTCAGCTATTTATATCACTAGACACATAAGTATTTCAAAATGCTTAATTTCATATTTATTTGATCCAGTCTAAAGATAATCGAACCTAAATGTATTATTCACCGAATTCGAAATGAGTTGAGATTCAAAACCTGGAATAAATAGAGATAACTACTATGTGCTCCTAACTTATATAAAACTCGGAGCCAAATGCGTAGAAACCTATGTAAAACTCTCAACGGGCCATTACATTTGTAGAAATTTAAATGGGCCTTGACCTTTGTAGAAATATACAAGAAAGAATAGTGATTTAAATTTACTAGATTGGCAATGCAAGTCCGATTGTTTTCCGCCGTCGCAAGGTTGAGAAACCTCGAACGAAACAGTGTTTGATCCTACTACGGAGAATGGAGGAGATTCATAACACTGAGGTAACAAAGAATCCAGAAGATGCAATCGAATCAACTAAGCAAAATCAATCCGAAGAAGTAGAACATCACGACGACCAGCAGACGCAATCACAAGAAGAAGACGAAGACGAATTGCGAAAGCTTCTGCTCTCGGATATAGGAGAGCTTCCTCCTTCTCCTCCATCAGCTACACAAGTCAATTTCGTCTCTTACTTCATCACAGGTTCTCACACTCATTCATTCATTCATTCAGCTTCACTTTTTAACCCTTGTGACAGTGTGAATAAACCGTTTTCAATGTTGCAGATTTTACTAAATCGGGTCATGATCATTACATCTACCGTCACGCCAATGGGTATGTTTAAAGTCTCTTCCTTTTGATTGTTTGATGTAATAAAGTTTCGATTTTTCTTTCTTGTTTTTTGTTTTGTTTAAGGTTGTGTGTGATTGGACTAGCTCCAACTCATATAGCTTTTAAGGACCAAGGTGGGATCACTAACATTGATTTCAATGTTGGTAAGTCTGATCGTAGCGTCTTGAAAGTCTCTGGCAAGCGTAAAAAGGTTTGCTTTCGACTTTTGCTGATTGTTATAGTTAGAAACGATGTGTTTCATGTTCCTTTGATTGGAGTCTCTAGATTCTGGCTTAAGCGATAGTGTTGTTTAAATGCTCTTCTTGTGTGTAGAATGCTATGCGCTCTGAATCGAATACAGCATTGTGCAAAGTATCCACTGCAAATGATTCTTATATCGTGAGGTGCACTAGCTTTTTTCCGTTTTCAATTTAAAGAATGATGTTGTGAAAGATTGAATTTTTCCTTGTTAGTTTGTTTATGTGTTGGGTTTATTCTAGGTGTTGTGTTAAAGGTTCGCTCTTGGAGGTGAACGAGAGATTGATCAAGCAACCTCAGCTTCTTAATTCATCCGTAAGTAACATTTGCACTATGTATTGTCTTAACATAATGTTATTCTTCAATGTTTATGGAATGAATCTCTATTTCTGGACTATAACTATGAGCTTTGTGTTAATCTTCAATCTCAAAGTATTTGCTTATGATTAAAATTAACTCAAATAATGTATTTTAATTGCATCTGTTTTGTTACATAATCGAGTTTCAGGCTGATAGGGAAGGATATATTGCGGTAATCATGCCAAGACCTGCAGATTGGACCAAAAACAAGGAATCACTGATCACCTTGGAGGAGTATAAAGAAAAGAAACAAGCGTCCCTATGAGACGGTTTACTGCAACCGTGTTTACTTTGAAGCTGATGATTAGGGTGAAGTCAGATTAGAACTTAAGGTTCAACAATATTCATAAAGATGTTGTGTTTTATCTGACAAGAAAATTTTGGTACCAAAGATCGTTTTTGATCTATGATGTCCTTGGTGAAAAAAGTTTAAATATATAATTATATTTTATTTTAATGAGCACTATTTAATAAATAATTTTTGATTTATTAAAGATGGTTGAGTATAACTGGTTACACAAATATCCTATAAATGTAATATAGCCTATTTTTATTTCTAACAAAAAATACTTTACAAATATAAAAAACGAGTACAATATATAATTTTGAAGCGTTGACTTTGTCAAAGTATATCTGAACTTAATTGTGTTCAATTCCAAATAAAAAAAAGATTGTATTTATTTTATTTATTTTATTTGTTTTGGGCTAGAATCTAATTTTTAATTCTAAAGTGTAACTGGACTAGGGAGAACATCCTCACTATATATTTACCCTAAGCGTTTGTATTTTTTGATGTTTTGATCAGTCTCAAATTTCTTTAGAGGGTTCTTCTTAATCCTCTAAACTTCTTAATAACGATGAATATGAGAGATAAAACAGCTCAAAATCGAATTAATCATTCCTCCTCTTCTCAAATAAATTTGCCAACAGTGGAACAAGTGCAACCTCAGCTGCCTACACCAGTAGTGATTCCTATTCCAGAATATTCTTTCATGTCTGTGGCTGGTAAGTTGTTTTTATTTTATTGTATAAACGTTTTCTTAAACTAAATTATTTTGAGTTTAATTTCATTAACTTTATGTGAATGTCACAGATTTATCTGAAATTCCAAATCTAAGGAACTTGGCATTAAGGTCTGATTTATCATCTAGAATTGCCAACCAGATTGAATATTATTTCAGGTTAAACTTAACATTATATTTTTTGTTTGTTTGTTATGCACTTTGTTTCTTTTAGATTTTATCGTGATATTAATACATGAATTGTGTAATTAATAATACAGCGATGAAAATCTGGTGAGAGATGACTACTTGAAATCTCTCATGGATAATCAAGGATGGGTTGATGTTTTCCACATTGCAGAATTTAGACGAGTAAGTATACTATTCAAGTTTTTTTTATTAATAGGAATATGTTGGTGTTGAAGAGTACTATATCTCTAATATTTTTTTTTTTTTGTCGACCAGATTAAAGGGATGACCGATGATATAAGCTTGATATTGCGTTCGATGGGAACATCACCTACCGTTGAGGTCCAGGTAAATTCCAGATTAATGTCTTAATTCTCTTAAACTCACATTGTATATAGATTGAAATTAAAAAAAAAAACTCATATATAGATATTTTGTTTTAAATTGTGTAGGTTTTCAAATTAAGGCAACGTCATGGATGGGAGAGGTGGATACTGCCATGAAGAGTCTCGAGATACCATTAGCAATGATGGAAAAGAGATTTAGGATTGAACTGAAATATTTATTGTTTTTTACAGTGTCGATGTAATCTGTTGGAATAATGTGTTACTCATGGTCTCGTGTTTTTAAATTTAGTTATCTATGTGGTGGCACAGAAACGCAACTGATAATACCATAGAACAAAACCAAACTAATGTATCATATTACAAATAAATTGCAATTTTTTTTTCTTGTATAGTATGAAAAATGGCAACATTAACCGTTGATATGAATTGAAATAGTCGAAAATCCATCTGCTGTTTCGATAGTTTTAGTCGAGCAGATGAAGCAAATAAGGTTTTCCATAGTTGACAATTGACATGGGCTTGCATAGTTCTTTCCTTCATGGCGTTCATGCAAAAGCCTTGGCCTTATCATATCAAAAAACAAATGTAAGTTTGTGGTCGAAGATAGAGACCAAAAGTAACACCAATCCGTTGTCGTCCAGCGGTTAGGATATCTGGCTTTCACCCAGGAGACCCGGGTTCGATTTCCGGCAACGGAGTTTTTGTTCCCGGTTTTTTTTGGAAACTGTGCATTACTGCTGCATCTTAGAAATTTACGTATTTTTTGCCATTGATTGAGGATGTGTGTCTGTTTGTATTATTGAGAAATCAACATAGCAAACAAATGCAGAAGTGCTTGCAGGAGTATGAAAACACAATATAATGACCAACAGATTTGGATTGTTGAAACAAAGGAAAAAAATATCAATGAGGTGTTCTTAGCAATGTTGGATCTTTTGAAGTTGAACTTGATGGTGGAAGTGAGATGAACTAAGAGCAGAGCAGGAAAACATAGTTTATGGATCTGGATTCTGTTAAATGTTTATTCAATTGCTTAAGCTACTTCTTTGTTTTTTTTTTCTGTTTTTTTTCCCAATCTTGATCTCTGTTTTCTTCTTTAGATTTTTGACATAAGCAAAAGATCTCTGGCCAGCAATGACAATGGACGATGCTGCACTTGCTGCGACAGCCACTACCAGGACTGTCTATCTCCTCCTACGACCTTGACATCTGGTGATAACTCTCGAGCAGTTTTATCTCCCATCCCTTCCTCAACAGACAAAACTATGAATGAATATGGCTTCAAATACCAGTATCTATTTCTCACAAGGAAGTAGCAAAGGACATGAAATCATATCAACTGATCGTATGAGCCAAAGAGTGGCTCACGTTAATTGAAGGCAACCAATGTCACACATTACAATCAAATGACTGATTCTCAGAACATGTTACAGAGTGATGCAGCTAAACATCGCTTTCTGACTCCGAGAGAGAACATAAGAGTTGGGTTCTTGAGTTATTGTAGGATACTTGTTAATTAGGAGTACTAGTGCATCTTGCATACTCGTAGATTAGATAGAAGAGAAACAAGATACCAACATAACTTAGATTGATTATAACCACAAATTATGCAATCATTGATTCTTTACTTAGAAATTTACTAGGAGGGCCAACATAAGCCATTAATTTTTCATACGAACATAGAGGCAAATAACATAAACGAAGAATCTTGGTAGGTCTACTTTCAACGACGACGACCCTCTCTTTGATCATTTATTCAAAAGCCCATTGGTTCTCCCTACGCACCTCCTCTTCCTCCTCAGGTGAAAAGTCCTTCTTAATGTTGAAGGTGGTGCGAATCTCATCTGGGGTCTTGCCTTTGATCATGTCAGCCACCGTCTGGCACGTAAGGTCAAGAAGGTTCTTGATGTCCAAATAGTTAGCAGCCTGCAAAATCCAATAATCAAAGCCCATTAGATCCAAATCCAAATCAAACCCGTAACTATCTCAATCACGGGCAAAGGAAAGAACCAATCTTTGAAAGAAACCCCCAAAATCTCAATCCCTAATTTCCCAAATCAAAAACCATAAAAAGCCCCAAATCCAAAATCGAAACAAAAAGTTACAAAATTGAAAGAAGTAACACACTAGGATCCAGTTTATAAAAGAAACCCCCAAATTACAAACCCTAATTTCCCAAATCGAAAACCCTAAAATCCCCAAATCGCGAAATTGAAAACAAAATCGAGAGAGGACTAGAACAAACCAGGATGAGTTCGAAGAGTGTAGCTTGATCGATCTTCATAAACTCAGCATCCCAAGCCTTGAGATCATCGTCGGAGGCAGCACCACCATCGACGGCCTCGGTCTTGACAGCAGCAGCGTCGACGTGCTTCTTGCAGTACTCGATCACCTTGGCGAGGATCTTGCTGGTGACGTTAGGAAGAGGGATATCGTTATCGGTGCAGTCGTCTTCAACCATGTGAGCTAAGGTCTGCGACTCGAGGACCACTGCCACGTCAACCTCGAAGGACTCTTCATCGGAGCTCTTCAACTTGATCTTCTTCGTCGACATCTTTTGATTTGAGAGATTTGTTTTTTTTTTTTTTGAGTTATTTGTGAGAAGCGATGATGAGAATTGTGAAGGGATGCATCTCTGTTAAATACTAAAATCCCTAATTTTGATTAAATCGGTTGATTATTAGAAAGTAATCACGAGATTAATGAATGAGGAAACGTTTTATTTGTTTTCGTATAAGAATACTAATTTAATTAAAGTCTTTAAAACAAAATCCGCCTAATTCGTTCTTTGTACTAAGACTTTTCGAAAGGTGCATTTATAATTGATACTGTATGATTTTCTTATAACTATTAGAATATGAGTAAATTAGTATGCAATTGATGCCTATTTATTTCAGTTTTCATATTATATATATTTCACATTATAGTTTAACTCATAAATTAATTTTGTAAAAATAGAAAACTTGTCTCATTTATGCTTTTTTCATTAACAATATACATGTGTTCTAAGCACAATTACATTTTAGTATGGCACGTAGAGAGTTTTATATGTTTTATATACAATATATCAATTACTATTCAAAGTTAATTTCTATGATGTTATTTTTTTGTTCTTCAGATACAATTTTTTTCTCTCCTTTTTACGTTTGAAGTCCAATATTTTAAAATTTTAAGAGAAGATGGAAATAGGTTTGTTAGTGAGTGATGCAACTTTTGATGAGGCCATCCAAAACCTGAAATAATGTGAGATGATTATTTTAGTCAATGAATATAAATCTGGAAAATAATTTTTTTTCTTAGAAATATCAATGTTAATTTTTACGGCTTTCTGTTGTTAATTTATTTTGAGATAAATCTGAAATACAATCTTATAAAAAAACCAATTAGAAATAGCTTTTCAACCATCATACTATTTGATTATGAGTTTTTCTGTATGAGTAGTTTGAGTACGCTTAAGACTATCAGCAATGGTGTATCCTTAGGGGAGGGGTCCTTAAATATATATTTTTTTAAAATTTCTTTTTTCCAAATTACTAAAAAAAATTTTAAAAAAAATCATTGACCACTCGCGAGCCGCCACGTGTCGCTAGGACCCGCAAACAGTGTAAGGACTCGTCAAGAAAGAGTCTTTATATAAGGATTTTAAAGAGCGAATACTTAATTTTTAGTGAGATTCACTGATTATTTAATTATTTTTTTCCTAAGGATTTCTTCTTAAGGACCTTTGTTGCGGGTGCTCTAATATATACCGTGCGACTCCCCTGTAATCCACGTCAAATATTTTTTTATTATATATAAGCAAAATTAAATAAGATAATTATAAATATTATATTATTAAATATAAATATATTATTAATAAAATATCAAATAAAAACAAATAGGATAGTGTTTTTAAGTAATTGTCTTGAGTCGGCTAAATGTTTGACACTTTCATGTAAACCAAATACTGGTAGAATTAAACATTTAACTATTTTCTTGATATGGTTTACAAAGTATAATGTTTAGGGCAAATGTTGATGACAGCATGCATTAAAATATCATATAGCCTTTAACCAATTATGAAATCTTTTGGAAAGTCGTGTTTGAAGTGTTTGAAAATAACTTTATAAGTTACACGCCCGAAATACACAACACTAATTTTATAATCTGTCGATAGCTATGGTCACCTAACAATTTAATTCAGCGCGTTATAGTTGACATATGAAGACAAGATACTGAGTCTTTTTTTTCTGCTTAAAGAAGATACCGATTCTTATTAGAAAGTTGTTAGTCTTACATACTATATGTTATTATTTTGAAAAAAAACATACTATATATTATTAGAGTTTGTGGATATGATATACGACTCAAGTTTTCAAAGTCTTTTTTTTTAAACGCTGATTCATTTATTATATAAGTTGACCAAACTGGTCTTACATATATGTAAGAAAATATGTATTACAATAATATACTAATACAAAAGAGGAAAAAACTTATACCAGTAGGTACCCTTTGAAACAAAAAAAAAGTGTAACAGACCTCTGGCCTTTTTGATTCAGAGGACTTTTGATGAGGTGAAATACATTGAATTGAGAACCACTAGGATGTCAGCCTTGCAGCGTTTCCCATTCAAAGCTGAATTTCCTTTGGATTATAATACAAATTTGCAAACTATTCTCACACTTAATCACATTGTGGTGGTTTATGAGTCATATTGATCTAAGACAAAGATCAATTCTCCTTTATTATGGAATTACTAACTTTTTATGTGGTTAAGTGTCGAGGATGTTTAACTTCCACGTAAAATAACTATATTTATCTATTAATGGTGGATAAGTTCCCAAGCGATTAATTGGTTGGATCTTAGACTATTGAACATCATTGGTTAATCAAAAAAAAATTCCCAAACATTTTTGGCCAAAAAATAAAATAATCCCATACTATTTTGTGTATATATATATATATATATATGTATATTGTTTATTAACATCTCTAAAGATGTAGAGACTATATTTAAAAGGGAATTCAACCAGCAATCTTAAACATTAAGATGACTGCACTAACTATAATAAAAAAACTCTATTTTTTAATATTAATTTTATTTAGAGCAAATTCAGTATCCAAATATTACAGAGAAAACATAATGAGTGAACTTTATTTAGAGCAATTATAATCAGTTACTACGAGGTGAACTTTAGTTTTAAATTAGACAAAGTTATTAACAATTTTGCTAATCAAGAGTGAGACTACCACTTTGTAAGTTCTTTCTGTGGGATGATAACTGTCCCAAAACACATGGCTAGACACGTTGGGACATACAGAAGATGTGATTTCATTGCACAGGACAGCAACTTCTACGAGTCCGGTTCCACAGCATCCTTTATTAGACACTCCAAATCCTTACAACAACACAAGACTTAATATACATATTTACATTGAAGACAACAATCTAGTACAAGAGATTTAAATGAAAATTTTAAGGTGTTACCATATTTTGCAGGACTCTGGATGATATCGAGAAGAGGGTCATAGACATTAATGTAGACCGGTTTGATACCCGGTAGAGTTTGATTCAACAAATCCAATTTTGTGGAGATCTTTGAATTAAAAAGCTTTGCTGCATCGTTGTAATTGTCAGCACACGCTCTCAAAAGACCTCCTGCTAAGGTTCTCTGTGACGGTAAACAACCAAGTGGTGGTGCACCAAACAAGGCTATTCTTCTCACTCCATATCCGTATAGTTTCTGACATTATAATTGACGAATAGCTAATCTTAATTTAATAAACGATATAGAATACTCAATCCACGTATAATTAAAGTATACTACATATTTGGAATATAATATATAAGATAGGCTTACATTCACAACATCGGTGGCAGAGTTGGCCATAAGAGTAGTGTATGAATCGGTGTCGTAGGTAGGTCTTGCATGGAAAACATAGTAAGTATTGGCTATGTCGTCGCTGCCTGCGACCAATAAGAATAAGCTATTTGCTAATATGAAGTCTTTTCTTTCTTCCCCAACTATATTCCTCACTTTCTCTATGTACTCCTCGAAATATTTTAATTGCTCTTCTAATGATATTACTGCCTAATACCATCAACAAATACAAACGTGACCAAGTTAGATAAATAAATTTGATCATATATTTCCATACTGTGGGAGTTAAATTACATATGTCTAACAGTATTACCACTAGTATGGGTGTTAAAGGATCGTAACCAGAACCTCCCGACGCAAATGATACACCAGTTAACAGATCTTCAGGCTTTAAACTTGGATCAAGATATGCTGGTACAAGTGATTTTATTCCCAATTCTTCAGCTGCAAATAAGAAGATAGCATATATTATAGAAATAACGTTTTAGGAAATCTCGGAGATTATAAAATGGTCAGAATATATTTCTATGTAACTATTTAGGAAAAGTAGAATATTTTGTAATCTCCAAGATCTCATAACATAGCGTTATTTGCAATAAAAAAAAAATATTCCCTGGAACACTAATTTTACTAACAAAATCTGGTCTGCCTAGTGTTACTAGCCTTGTCTTTAACTATTGTCCAAAAGTGGACAAAAAGAGAACATCACTTGTGTCCTAATAACTAAGTCGTTATATATAAATGCGGAAACCTATAGAAATGACCTATCAAATCGGTGGGGACTCGTCCGTCGCAAAACCTCCCGGTGGGAACTCCGCCTTGGAAATTGATACCGTACGGCTGAAAATTGCACTTAACTACAGTTTTGACATTGTTATTTCTCGATTTGTGGGAGCTTCGAAGGCGTTTTATTAATCAGTAATGAGAACAAACGTGATTACAAGGAGGTTTATGAAGAAAGAAAAGAGGTCGGAGCTTTGTTGAAAGCACCGACGAGATTACAAGGAAAATCGATTGATTGTTCGTTCTAAACCTTGCCGTCAGAGGTCTTGTGTCTATTTGCGGATCCCCTCTCGCTTGGTCTCCCTCCTTTACTTATAGTCGCCATCCTTCGTTCCTTTGTTCGCCCTAGGAATCGTTCGCCCTAGAAGCCCATTTCAATCTTTGATTTTAGTGGGCTTTTGGGCCGATCTTTGCCCAAGCGCATATTGACTTGGACAGCTCAGTGCGGGGCTTCATCAGTTATTCGGTCGAACCGTCATAGGCTCTTACCTATCGGCTCAATCGACTGCGGCGGAGCTTCCAAGGCGATCAATGAGCCAAATCCCGTTATTGGATGGGCCTTGGGGGGAGTCGAAGATTCTCCTCCAACAGTTATTATTTGCAGTGTCGACAATGGAGTCACCGAAAGCTATTAGCGCTGGAAACGACAAGTTTGCCGGCAGCTCTATAGTAACGACTGTCTCAGTGAGAAAGAGAAGAGACAACAAGCATAGTCTCAATGAAAAACAAGAACTAGACCAGCTTGTATTGTCTTTCATGTTTGCTTTATTGTAACGTCAACAAAACAAACAAGATTTTAATATATGAAAAGTTTGCTTCGAATTGTATAAACTTTTCTTTTACGTTCGCTTATTCATATATAGACACACGCCCATACACACACATATGTATGTGCACTGCGTTGTGGAGATGTCGTGGAGTTGTGGTACACTTCGGATAATACCAGTTAACCAGTTGATTGAAACATTTTTAGATATTGATTGGGTATTTTCATAGTTTTAATCGTAGCAAACAACTGGGTAGTGTACTTAATCTCAACCATAACAGGCTGCTTCTAAGGAAAAAATATTAGGGAGTATGTCAAAACACGCATTGCCAGTAGAGTGTGACTCCAAGCATGTATATATATATATATATATATAACTTTGTTAATGCATACGTACGTTTGTCAACTCTAGTTAACCGGAGATTATAATCACTGTAAATCTTCCAGATGATATCCTCATATGGGAGTACTCTCTGCTCTGTGTGAAAGCAAAACACATTAATTAAAATTCGAATGCTACGTGTGAATAGTGAAGCATTATGTATTATGGTGTGGATAGCACAATCTGTTTCTTTTTTTTTTTGTTTACTGTGAGGAATTTGACCTAGTTTCTAATCTGTTTTTAGGTCCGGTACCAACCGTTACTAATATCTTATAAGATAACGTAAAACATATCTTCCAGCGAAAAATCGAACTACAAAACACACAAAAAAACTTGTGCTAAACCACTAACCTAAACCGTTGGTGAGCATCTATTATGGAATCGTTCGTGATTCATGTAATTTATCACAAAAGACCTATATATTTAAAATAGCTAGTTTGTTTGGGTTATAACAGAATAACTAGGTTTGCAACAAAATAGCTAGTTTTTGGCTCATTATTTGATCTGATTTGGCTCATAATAGATGATAATATTTATCTTTGTACGTATTGAAATTTTGTTGAGCTTAAGTACAACTAACAGATTTATAATATTTATTTTTTCTTATATTTACTACAAAATCTAATTGATTTCATATAATTTATCAATCTCTACTAGTATTTAATAATTGATTTTATTTGATATGTCATGTTGTCATGATTTTAAGCTGAATCATTAGTTTTAGTAGTACTATTAAGATTTTATTTTAATACATATTTATCATGATATTTGAGATAATTAATAAATAAATATTAATAAATGTTATTGGTTAAGTTGTGAATATTGGACTTTTACAAGATCTCATGGCAAAAGTAAAATCTTCAGCTAAATCAAAATTAAATGTTTGTGACACAACGTTTGTTGTATCGAGCATTTAATTTTATATCATGTTAATTTAATTAGATAATTTATAATATTAATTTAAAATTTGTAACTAATTTAATAATTAAAATTAAATAAACATTAACATTAAAATCAAAATTTGTTGGGTATATATATTATTTTCCACAAGGTGCAGGTTAGTTATGTAATAAAAGAAAAGTTTGCTTTAAACCAAGACAAAGGGGGAATTGTATAAAAATTTCTTCTATGGCGTCACGCTTATTCATATATAGACACGCACACATATATGTATTTGTGCATTGCGTTGTGGAGATGTCGTAGACTTGTGGTAGACTTCGCACAAGACAGAATTAACCAGTTGACTGAAACATTTTTAGATATTAATCGTAGCAGACAACTAGATGGTGTACTTAATCTCAACCATGACAGGCTGCCAGCAGAGTGTGACTGCAAGCATGTATAATACGTAGAAAAATATAATCCTAACCAACTAGACGTTGTTTTAGTGGTAAAAGAATGTCAAAAAGAAAAGAAAAATATATAATTCTAAAAATGTTTTTATGGCAAATATAACAACAATTGCAAAAAGAAAAATCCACCAGCAATCTAATCCCCAAATTGGAATAGAATTTTACAAAATCAAGATGACCGCCCTAAGTATAACTAATAACTCTATTGAAAAATGAAACACCAATAAATATTAATTTTATTTAGAGCAAATACAAATTCCAAATAGTACAGACAAAACATGATTAAATATAATCAATCATTAATACAAAGTGAACTTTAGTTTTAAATTCAGAGAAACTGATTAATAACTTTGCTAAGCAACATCGAGATTAACACTTTGTAAGTTTTTTCAGTGGGGTGATAACTGTCCCAAAACACATGGCTAGACACGTCGGGACATACAGAAGATGTGATTTTATTGCACAGGACAGCAACTTCTATGACTCCGGTTCCACAGCATCCTTTGTTAGACACTCCAAATCCTACAAAACAACTCAAGACTTAGTACACATTTTATATTGAAGACAAAAAAAAACTAGTACAAGAGATTTAAATATAAATTTTAAGGTGTTACCGTATTTTGCAGGATTCTGGATGATATCGAAAAGAGGGTCATAGATATTAATGTAGACCGGTTTGATACCCGGTAGAGTTTTACGCAACCTATCCAATTTTTTGGGGAGCTTTGAATTAAAAAGCTTTGCTGCTTCGTTGTAATTGTCAGCACACTCTCTCAAAAGACCTCCTCCTAAGGTTCTCTGTGATGGTACACAACCAAGTGGTGGTGCACCAAACACGGCTATTCTTCTACTCCATATCCATATAGTTTCTGTCATTATAATTGATGAGTAGCTAATCTTAATTTAATAAACGCTAGAATACTCAATCCACGTATAATAACACATTCTATCAGAGATGAAAGAAGGAAAAGGATAAGACACATGATCAATCTATACATGTTAATATGCTATGCCCCCAATATTAATGCCACGAAAGTTATATGTCACGAGAAAATAATAAAACAGTTGGATGGTAATTTATTTTTCCCCTGTGATTGTCCTTATCCGAACCAAAATGTGTGAACCCCTAACAAATAAGATTAAAGGTGATAACAATTGGTAGGTGACCGACCATAAATTTGATACTTTTTGAAATATTTATTATAGTAAAATTTTAAAAGCTCATAGTTACATAGTTCTTTTAATCTACACATTCATACTGTAATTACATGACCTAAATAGAAATGTTAGTCACTGAGTAATAACATTTTTGTTAGATATTTACTACTTTTAGCATCTGTTCTACGTTGTTTATGGCTCATACAGTAAACTGTAAATGCTACTTTTGTTTACTCTTTCAGTAGAGGATAAATAAAAGTATATACTACTTATTGTGGAATCTAATATACACAAAAATATCTAAAATATGAGAGAAGCTTACATTGATAAAATCTGTGGCAAGGTTGGCCATAAGAGTAGTGTACGCATCGGCGTCGTAGTGAGGTCTCGCACGGAGATCAAAGTAAGTATTGGCTATGTCGTCGCTGCCTGCGACCAATAAGATTAAGCTGTTTGCTAATATGAAGCGTTTTCTTTCTTCCCCAACTACATTCTTCACTCTTTCTATGTACTCTTCGAAGTATTTTAATTGCTGTTCTAATGATATAGCTGTCTAATGCCATCAACAAATACAAACGTGACCAAGTTAGATTGATAAAATATCAAATCAAATATTATTTCCATACTATAGGAAGGAGACTATGATCGTAAGATTACATAGTATTACCACTAGTATGGGTGTTAAAGGATCGTAACCAGAACCTCCTGACGCAAATGATACACCGGTTATAAGATCTTCAGGCTTTAAACTTGGATCAAGATATGCAGGTACAACTGATTTTATTCCTAGCTCTTCGGCTGCAAATAAGATAAAAATGCGTAAAGACAAATAGCATTATAGAGTCAGGGTTACTAAGATCATGTCCAACATACCTCTATATTTACCTCTATACTAGTATTTAGAGGTAAATCTACTCTAACCCAATCATATTTATTCTTCTAAAATAGAGGTTACTATTTTTGCTCTATAAATAAAGGAAGAAATACTAATCCTCTATTTTTTACTCTATAATTAGAAATTGTTATTATAGAACTCCTCTATTTTTAAATCAAAAATATCAAAATACATTAAAAATGGACAAAAATAAAAATAAAATGATTGCTCAAATGATTTGCCGACGTCACTAACATTTTTACTTGTGTCCTAATAACTACCAGTCGTCTACGGAGATTATATGGTCCTGGAATATGGTTATCCGAATGTAATAACATCTAGAAATGAATATGTACCTACTAAATCGGGAGGGACTCGTCCGTCGCAAAATCTGCCGGTGGGAACTCCGCCTTGGAAGTTGATACCGTAAGGCTGAAAATCACACTTAACTACGGTTTTGACATTGTTATTATTTCCGGTGTCGACAATGGAGTCACCGAAGGCTATTAGCGCTGGAAACGACAAGTTTGGCGGCAGCTTTACAGCAACGACTGTCTCAGTGAGAAAGAGAAGAGACAACAAGCATAGTCTCAATGGAAAACAAGAACAAGACCAGCTTGTATTGTCCTTCATGTTTGCTTTATTGTAACGTCAACAAAACAAACAAGGTTTTAATATAAGAAGAGTTTGATTTGAACCAGGACAAAGAAGGAATTGTATAAACTTTTCTTCCTTTTTTTTTTTGTTTTTCGACGGATATAAACTTTTCTTCTATGTCGTCACGCTTATTCGTATATAGACACACACACACATACGTACATATATCTATATATATATGTGCGTTTGCGTGGTGGAGATGTCGTGGACTTGTATTAGACTTGGGAGAAGACGTAATTAGACATACATTGGGTATTTTCATAATTTTAACCGTAGAAAACATCTGAGATAATGTACTTAATCTCAACTGTAACAGGCGGCTTTAAAGATATAAATATAGATGCCTACGTCGAAACACGTATAGCTTGCAGAGTGTGAGTGTGTGACTGCAAGCATGTATATTACTAGATTAGTCGTATGTTGGAATAAATTAAACCAATAAAAATTTACTAGCTCGTAAACCAACTATGAAGGAGAAACTCGTAAACCAACTATGTAGGAGAAACTCGTAAACCAACTATGTAGGACAAATTCGTGTTTAATGAAAAAGAAAATTTATCAAAATAATTATAATGGTTAAAAATATTCAGAAATATTTTCAGATCCTAAGAGATATATACAATCTACATTAATAAGTACAAAACTTCTTTCTAAAGAGTTTTTATTCATTCTATTTGCTTCTACTACAATAATATAACTAAAATTAAGTTTTCATACTACAATAATTGGTACTTTTACAATTTTATCAT
The DNA here is from genome assembly GCA_905132765.1 of Moricandia arvensis. NCBI lineage: Eukaryota > Viridiplantae > Streptophyta > Magnoliopsida > Brassicales > Brassicaceae > Moricandia > Moricandia arvensis. The sequence continues at coordinate 157,615 of CAJHQP010000217.1, read as the reverse complement.
AAAATCAATAACAGAACACTTTTGACTTGTTGTTTCCGTATTCTTATCAAGAGTCAGCTTCTGTGACAAAAATAAATAAATCAAGAATCAGGTTATTGTTACCGTAAACCGATTCTACGACCACCTCCAATGGGAGATATTAACCAAAGATCTTTAGCAAAATAATATTAAGATAATTGATGGGGTCCATAATTTGTTAAGGATTGAGCTCTTAAAACTCTTAATTAAGAATTTAATTCTTATACTATTTACAGGTCTCACGACACGTGACGACCCGCAATTAGTTCTGTTTTTAATTTTTCTTTTTTTTTAAAAAACAAAAAAGAAAAAATAATAATAAAAAAATTAAAAAAGTTTAGGTATGATTCCGAACCACGGGGAACGGAGGTGCTCTAATTAACTGGGGATTATAATCGCTGAAATACTTTCAGAAGAAATCCTCATATGAGAATTAAATACTCACTGTTCTGTGTGAAAGCAGAACGCATTGATTAAAATCTAAAATATGCTACGTGTCTATACTGCAATCATTATATGGTGTGGATAGCACAAGCTGCTGTGAAATATATTATAACATACAAAACAAAACAAAAAGAGTTATTGAATTGAAGAATAGCTATATTTTTTTGGGTTAAAGGAGAATGGTTACGTTTACAACAAAAGACTCGGCATTTGCTTTTAGTACTATGATCAAAATATAAACTTCTGTTTGTATTGAAATTTGGTTTAGTTTTGATACAACTAATAAATTTATAATATTTGGTTTATCTTCTACTTAATAAATATAAAAATAATTAAATTTCAGATAATTATGTAATATATTTTATTTGGATTTGATTCAGTTGATTTAGATTGTTTACGATGGTTTCAAAGATATATATAGTATACTGATCTTTTTATTTCTTATATTTAATAGATTAAACAACAAACTATTTGATGTTACTTATGTAAATATCAATGTAAATATTATGCATTTGTAATCCAAATCCACTTACTATAATCTAATCGGACAGCTAGATTACTCTGAAATGCGATAATTAACAAATTAAACAATCTCATGCTAAAATCTTTGAGCATGTGATGCAATTAAACTTTTATCAGGCTACAACTTTATAGGTCATCACAGTTAATACAGCCAGGACTTTTGTCAGGCTACAATACGCAGGATATTGTTGGTATCATTTTCGGTCTCTTTCGTAACGTATTCTACTTATTAGAATTGTTTTGATAATGGACTTAACGACTCATCATGCCTAAATATGAATAGTTGAACAAAGGTAACAAAGACTTAGGGTAGATATGTGGATCACACCCAACAGGTGATACTACCGCAAACTCGGTGTGAAGAAGGTATAGCTTTCTATATATATATACATGATAGAAAAGGGTATAAAAAGCGGCATAATTAAGAAGACAACAATTTTGGCTATCAGAATATATAATATAGACACATGCTTCTCGGATTGCTACCTGTATATCGATGGTCCAAACGTAACAACTATATATTATAAATAGTAAGCCAGCGCTCTAGTACTAGCTGAAAAATCAATCTAATTAATAATTTATGAGTAACATATATCGACAAGGCTACTAGACTGTGGAAATTATAATGACCCAACTACATTATCGCCCAACCACTATCTAACACAGTTATGCTGGTGTAATTATGTGCAAAAAGGCATATACATATTTGCATATACATGTAACATGTGCATGTGTTCTTGAAATGCATTAGGGTTTAAAAGGACCCAAAACGTGATGTGTGTAAGCTCGGTTCTCTGCTTGAACACAAACAACTCGTGTATAAAGAATAACTCTCTTTATTGATATGTTTAGAAAATAACTCAAAACTAAACACTTTGATCTCTCTGATTTTTTGGATTATTGAATGCCACAACTCGACATCAATATATATAGTAAATAGATATCTCCTATTTCCTATTTTCTATAGTATTAGATAACTCCTAATTCTATAGATAATGTTAATATGCCTATTTTCCTAAACCGACTTGTTTATTGGAAACTTAGGCTCCAAGCTATTGAAGCTTATCTCCAACATTCTCCCTCTTAAGCTTCAATTCGGTCTTGGACATATCTTGAACTCCTACCAAGTTCCTCATCTCAGTAAACTTGATCCGCGCCAAAGCCTTAGTTAAAATGTCCGCCTTTGTTCCACTCCCGGAACATGTTGCACTTCGACTAGCTCCCTGTCGATGCATTCTCGTATGAAATGATAACGCTTATGAATATGCTTGCTCTTACCATGAAACACCGGATTCTTGGTGAGTGCAATTGCAGACATGTTGTCAATCTTGATGAGAACTTTTGATGTGTCAAAGCTCGTAATCTCGCTTAACAGATCACGTAACCATATCGCTTGTCGTGCTGCTTCCGTTGCTGCCATAAACTCGGCTTCACACGTAGACAATGCAACTGTGTCCTGCTTCTGTGAACACCACGTGATAGGTGAGGATCCATAGTAGAACATATGACCAGTAGTGCTTCTTCCATCGTCTTGGTCTATGTTGTGACTGCTATCACTGTATCCAGTGATTTCTTTTGACCCTCACGCTTAAACTTTAAACCATAGGCGACCGTTCCCTGAGATATCGTAGTATCTGCTTCATTACTTCGCCATGTGATTTGCGAGGGCTCTGCATATATCTACTCGCGACTCCAACAGAAAAGGCTAAGTCTGGATGAGTGTGTAACAAGTACCTTAAACATCCGACATTCCTTCTATAGCTTGTAGGATCTATCTCTGCTTCTTCTGTACCTTTTGAGACTTTCAGTCCAAATTCCATAGGTATCTGAGTCGGATTGCACTTCTCCAAACCTGCTTCGCTTAGAATCTTCCTTGCATAGCCTTCTTGTTTAAGCTCGATTCCTGTTTCTCCTTGAAACACTTCAATACCCAGATAATAAGTGAGCTTTCCAAGGTCTGACATCTCAAACTTAGATGACATTCCTTTTTTGAAATCACTTATGGCATTGAAACTATTGCCGGTGACGAACAGATCGTCAACGTAGATAGCAATGATGAGAAGCGTTCCTTTCTCTTCCTTGCGATACACAGCTGATTCTTTTGCACATCTTTGAAAGTTCAGACCTTTTAAGACTTCATCCAATTTCGTGTTCCAAGCTCGTGGAGCTTGTCTTAAACCATACAACGCCTTTGTAAGCTTATACACTTTGTGTTCTTCGCCTTTGACTTCAAAACCTTCGGGTTGTTCAACATAAACATCTTCCTTTAACACACCATGTAAGAAAGCTGTCTTGACGTCCAAGTGATGAATTTCCCATCCGTTTGATGCTGACAAAGCACTTAGTAATCGTATGGTTTCTATACGAGTTACTGGTGCAAAGACTTCATCAAAGTCTATGCCAGATTCTTGTACGTATCCTTTAGCCACTAATCTCGACTTGTATTTGTTGATAGTACCATCTGCATTCTTCTTTATCTTGAAAATCCACTTGAGACCAATAACCTTTATCCCGCTTGGTTTATCAACTAAGACCCACGTTTTGTTCTTGTTGATTGAGTCAATTTCTTCTTTACACGCTAATCTCCACTCCTTGTGTTCTTTTGCATCTCTGAAACATCTTGGCTCATTGTTGATCAATAAGAGTAGAATCTCACATTCCGTTGAGGCTTGAAGTAAGTAGTCCTTGAGGTAATCAGGACGTTTTAGTGCTCTGTCTGATCGTCTTAATTGAGGTTGAACAGATTCAACTTCTTCAGTTTCTACTTCTTCGGTTTCTACTCCCTCTTGATCTTGTTCTAGCTCGTGATGAGGTTGAACAGAATCAGACGTATTAGTGTCTTCATTATTCTCGTTTTGATGGTTTCCAGTGTGATATGGTCCATGACCTTCATCAATAACGTCTCCCCACGTCATTTGAAACATACCTGGATCGCCTCCATCATCTCCCTTCCAATTCCAACTAGTCTTTTCATCGAAAACTACATCTCGGCTTACAATGATTCTTCTAGTTGAGGGGTTGTACAACCTGTAGGCCTTGGATCCTGGCTCGATTCCAAGATGCACTAATGGTTGTGATCTATCGTCTAGTTTTTTGAGGTTTGCTGCTTCAACCTTTGAGTAAGCTAGACAACCGAAAACCTTCAAGTGTTCAAGGTTCGGTTTCTTCTGTCTAAGACACTCATATGGAGTCATGTTGACAAGAGCTTTTGTAGGCACCCTGTTAATCATGTATGTTGCATGACGCACTGCCTCTCCCCATAAGTAGTTTGGTACTTTCATCGCCTTGAGAGTGCTTCTTGTCATCTCCATCAACGTCCTATTTCTTCTTTCCACGACGCCGTTCTGCTGCGGTGTGTAAGGAGCTGTGAGATGCCTCTTAATTCCACTTTTGTCACAGTACTCATGGAACTCTTTTGAAGTGAATTCACCTCCTCTGTCGGTTCTTAGAGTAATGATTTCTTTCCCAAGATCCTTCTCTATCAGACTTTTAAACGTCTTGAACATACCAAACGCATCACTCTTTTCTTTCATCAAGATCGTCCACATGTATCTTGAGAAGTCATCTATGATGACAAATATGTATTTGTTATGAGCGATGGTTGGTACCAAATAAAAGGACCCAAAACGTGATGTGTGTAAGCTCGGTTCTCTGCTTGAACACAAACAACTCGTGTATAAAGAATAACTCTCTTTATTGATATGTTTAGAAAATAACTCAAAACTAAACACTTTGATCTCTCTGATTTTTGGATTATTGAATGCCACAACTCGACATCAATATATATAGTAAATAGATATCTCCTATTTCCTATTTTCTATAGTATTAGATAACTCCTAATTCTATAGATAATGTTAATATGCCTATTTTCCTAAACCGACTTGTTTATTGGAAACTTAGGCTCCAAGCTATTGAAGCTTATCTCCAACAGGGTTGTCCGTTTAATAAAGGTTATGTTCCCCTACAGCATTGCTGTTTGAAGACGATGTGATTGATAATTTTAAGATAAATTCAGATATTAAACTTCCTTAAATACAGAAACTAATAAACTGTGAAATTAAATGAGAATTAGGAGAAAAACGTTGTAATATTCAAAATATAGTTGAATTCTTGAAAATGATAACAAATACGCAATTAATTTCCAATAAATGGATGGTCCTGTAACTATAAATTATAGGGCTATCTTATACTATAGTCTGTGATATTGTATTCGAATACCATAGGAGATATAGACCCCGTGGTAATATATCGCACTTGTTTATATAGTAACAACTCGACAGCGATAAATGTGAAGTGGCGTAGTAGGTTTGTACAATATACAATAAAGACAAATGAAATACAATGGTGTAACCCAAGACGTGATAGTCTAGTGGTAGTTCTTTGGCCGAGAGGTCAAGGGTTCAAACTCCCTAGGCCACGATTTGGGGAGGTGTGTCCAGGGCCGTAAAAGGTACAGACAAAGGCTGGCACCGGGCCTAGGTGGTGGGGCGTAAGCCCAACACCTGGTTAATCAAAAAAAAAAAAAAAAAAAAAAAAAAAATACAATGGTGTAGTCAATAATTGGAATTTTGAGTTCGGTTTGATAAAGCATTCATTACGTGACACATTAAATTGATCTCTTTATTAGTAGGTCCAATATAATAAAGATATTACACCCATATATGTATACTTTTAATCCAAAAGGGTTACATCATTCGTTGTTCATTTCTATTATAATTGAATTTGCTCAAAATTACTTTAAGCATTGCATGAAAATGGTACTCGTCGATCTATGGAAAATATGATGATATATAAAACGGCAAAGCAAACACATAAAATAACAAAATAAATGATAAATCGGACTAACTTGAACGTTAGTCATAATCAGTGTACGTAGGTTTGGTGTTTTACAGAAGGAAGGCCAAAACAGGTGTTGGTTAATGCATTACTACGAACCAACTTTTTTCTATTATGAACTGTACGTGCATGTCCTCTCTCCCTTAACATTTCCTTCAACTAATTATTCTTGGTAATCTTCTATTAGTTTCACCAGTTGCTGCGTAACGATATTCGCCCTATAAAATTGTGATATGATATGAATGTAAATTATGTAATCACCTCAACCAGGTATTACACCGATTAAGATATCTACCGGTTTCAAATTTGGATCTCAATATGCCGGTATAATTGGTTTATGTTCAAATTAATCCCGTTATGACTAGCAACAAAAGCACAAATAGGTTATGGACCTTATGGTTTTATGTTAAAGGTGCATCTGCCCTTAATTTAGTTGAGGTTACGCTTTCAGTTTTCAATTACGTTTATATAAACTCAAGAAAATGGTACTTGGAAACTAAAAAAGAATAATAATGTTTACGGAAATATTCAACCACTGAACTAAATGCTCTCTTGATTTAACATATAAGTCAGCCAGTTATGTCATCCATTGTTAGTATTAATTCTGTGAATTGTGGTCGTACCATTTATTTCGGTTTCTTTCTCCCTCGATTCATCACATATCTTTTCATCAATAATGTAATTTATTATCCCGTACTCCCATCATTTCACAAAAATATCATTTGTATACGTGAATTAAAAAAATGTAAAATATACTAATATATATTTAGTTAATATATGGTTGACAAAAGAAAATTATTTAATATATGATCAATTAAGTAAATGAAAAATTATAAGTTATTTAATAGTGTAAAGATAAATTAAATGTGTAAAGTTGCATTAAAAACGTAGACACTTATTAGAGTATAAAACTCCTATATAACTTAGGATAAGGTTTTATATTTAATTTAGGATAATGATCATTGTTAGGTTTTCCTATTTTACGTTGGCTTTGGTTTTCTATTCTATGAGTATAAATACTCATCTATTCATCAATAAAACAGAACATCTTTGATCCCAAACATATAATTTGTCATGGTATCAGAGCAAGAACAAAACTAAAAATCAATCATTCATCCATTCTATTTGTCTTTGCAAAATCGCAAACACAAAATTCCTATTCTAAAATTTCGTTTACGACGTGAAACACACGACATTCAACAACACCAGCAATCGAAAACAGAAAAACGATGTCGATTACTGATGCACCCGGCGAACTCAAATACAAGACGATTTCACCCTATGACCTATCATCTAATGATAATCCTGGAGCTGTGATCTCACAACCACTCCTCAACGGATCAAATTATGATGAATGGGCTATTAATTTTCGTATGGCTATTAGCTCAAGGAAGAAATTTGGATTTCTCGACGGCAGTTTACCTAAACCAGCAGCGAATTCACCCTACTTAGAAGATTGGACAGCAAACAATCATCTTATTGTAGGATGGATAAAACAAACTATTGAACCAAAAATCAGAACCTCTATCTCTACCCGAGAAATCGCAAAAGATCTATGGGAACTAATTAAAAAGCGTTATTCAATCAAAAGTGGAGCACGACTGCAACAACTACGCAACGCGCTCGCAAATTGCAAACAGGATGGCTCTCACGTTGACGAATACTTCGGACGTTTAACAAAACTTTGGGACGGGATTGCAGAGTGTATGAACTCAAAACAATGCAGCTGCGGCAAGTGTGAGTGTGATATAAACACAGCAAGAGAAAAGGAAGCAGAAACTCTGAAAGTACACGACTTCCTTGCAGGACTCGACGATACTATACATGGGGTTATACGATCTCAGATTTGTGCAATTTCCCCTCTTCCTGATCTTGATAGTGTTTATCAAACTATCTCACAAAACGAAATCATTCAATCAACAAGAACACCAGAACCAGCTGTCATGAGTTTTGCTACTCAAACCCGTTCTCAAAATTCCTCACGACAAAACACAACATACACAAAAGATATCTCGCGACCTGGAAACAGAGACCCGTCTCGACAGTGTACTGCTTGCGGACGTACAGGTCATGAGGCATCAGGATGTTTCACGATTATAGGGTATCCGGAATGGTGGGAAGAACGGCCACGAAACCGAAACACCAATCGGAATACCAGATCTTCAACTAACACCTCTGGCGGTCATGATCGTCCTACACCACCGAAGGCTAATACTGCAACTATCTCCAACACAAATCCAAAAACGATCCAAGCAAACGTAACCATTACTGACGCAGATCGTCTAGGATTAAGTGGGATTACCGATGACCAATGGAATATAGTTCAGAAATTGATCAACAACGGAGCAACAGCAGATCGTCTAAAGGGTAAGGGTGATGAGTGTGTTTGGATCCTAGATACAGGAGCAACTCACCACATGACCGGTCGTCTTGATTTAATGGAAAATATTCATGATATTGCCCATATACCGGTCCTAGTACCCACAGGATCAGACGCCATAGCCTCGAAACAAGGGACTGTAAAACTTACTCCGACATTACACATTGAGAATGTGTATTATGTGAACGGCTTCCATACTAATCTCATCTCCTTTGGCCAGCTTGTTACTGATAACTTTCTTGTTGGTCAAGTAACTGATAAATTAATGATCTTGCAGGACCGAACCTCGAGGATGCTGATTGGAGCGGGTGAAAGAGAAGGAGAGGGATTGTACCGGTTTAGAGGGATTGAAGCATTCGTGTCGCTCCATAATACGGTCCTAGCAGATTCAGTTTTATGGCACCGCCGCCTTGGACATCCGTCTTCTCGAGTTACTAGTATAATTCCTATTGTTCAGAATTCGTCTTCTAATGATCATCTCATCAAAACCTGTGATATTTGTTTTCGAGCCAAACAAACTCGACTCAGTTTTCCAGAAAGTTCTCATAATGCAAAAGAAATTTTTGATTTAATCCACTGTGATGTTTGGGGACCATATAGAACAACAGCTTTTTGTGGATCTCGATATTTTCTCACAATCATTGACGACAACTCGCGAGCAGTTTGGCTCTATCTCTTGCCGGATAAGTCATTAGTTTCTCAACAAATCAAAGACTTCTTGCTCTTAATCGAACGGCAATTCTCAAAGAAGGTCAAGACATTGCGAAGTGATAACGGAACAGAGTTTATGTGTCTCACACGGTTTTTCAAAGAACAAGGAGTCATTCATGAGACATCTTGTGTCCATACACCACAACAAAACGGACAAGCTGAGCGGAAACACAGACACATTCTTAATATTGCACGAGCCTTACGCTTTCAAGCGAACTTACCAATAGAGTTTTGGGGAGAATGTGTGTTAACCGCCGGACATCTTATCAATCGAACCCCATCGGTTCTGCTCAAAAATAAAACCCCGTATGAGATACTCCATGGCCAGCCACCAAGCCTCTCTCACCTACGCATATTGGGCTGTCTAGCGTATGCTCATAACAAAAATACGAAAGGTGACAAATTTGCGTCACGCAGCCGCAAGTGTATCCTTCTAGGATATCCTTCCGGAACTAAAGGCTGGAAGCTTTTTGACCTAGAGCAAGAAACCGTCTTTATCTCCAGAGATGTTGAATTCCAAGAAGATATTTTTCCGTATTCAGATAAGAAAACTACTACACAACTTGAAGAAATCCCGATCACAAGACCATCTATACCTCATATAGTCGATGAAGATTCCGGGACATCGATAGAAAATACAGAGCATTATGAGAATGAAACAGAGGAATCAAATACTCCAGTTAACGAACCTACTGACACGGAACCTGCAAATATGGGACGCGGACAGCGCACACGAATGCCTTCCTCTCGTCTACGCGATTACATTGTCAATACGGTTACTGTAATCCCTATCGTCACTCCTTCTCTTCCATCATCCGCACCCCAGCCTTCCTCAGGTTCGCTCTTTCCCTTATCTGATTACTTGTCTTATGATCGTTTCTCTTCTTCCCATTGTAGCTATCTTATTGCTCTAACAACAAATGTTGAGCCTAAGCACTTTCGGGAAGCTATGAAATATGATGTATGGCGAGCTTCTATGAAGTCAGAGATAGATGCTCTTGAACGCAATCATACATGGGATCTTCAAGAATTACCACCGGGAAAGAAAGCTCTTGGAACTAAATGGATATACACCATTAAACTCCGAGCTGATGGATCGATAGAAAGACATAAATCCCGCCTGGTTGTGTTGGGTAATAATCAAGAAGAAGGCCTCGATTACACAGAAACATTTTCTCCTGTGGCTAAAATGACTACGGTTCGTATTTTTCTCGACATTGCCGCGAAGAAAAATCATGAGATTCATCAGATGGACGTACATAACGCCTTTCTTCATGGGGATCTCCACGATGAAGTATATATCAAGATGCCTCTCGGCTTTACTAACCCAAACGATAGTCGAGTGTGTCGTCTGCGAAAGTCATTGTATGGCTTGAAACAAGCACCGCGATGTTGGTTTGCCAAACTTGTTGAAGCACTCTTGAAATATGGCTTCTCCCAGACGCACTCATATCACTCCTTGTTCGTATATTCATGCAATAAAATAACACTTCGTATTCTCGTCTACGTTGATGACCTCATAATCTCCGGAGATTCATCAGAAGCAATCCTGGCGTTCAAAGCATATCTTTCAACATGTTTTTATATGAAGGACTTGGGGGCTCTCAAGTTTTTTCTTGGGTTAGAAGTGGCTAGAGGACCTCAAGGAATTTATCTATGTCAGCGAAAGTATACGATTGATATCATTACAGAGTGTGGACTTCTTGGTAGTAAGCCGGCTGGATCACCAATGGATCAAAATCACAAACTCGCCAAAGCTGAGGGTTTGCTCCTTGCTGACCCAGAACGGTTTCGTCGTCTTACTGGAAGACTAATTTATTTATTGGCTACTCGACCAGATCTTGCTTACTCAGTTCATATTCTTACACAATTCATGCAAAAACCACAAGAGGACCATTGGCTTGCAGCTTTGAAAGTAGTTAGATATTTAAAAGGAACTATTGGACAGGGTATTCTTTTTCGGGCCAACACTACATTTTCGCTGACCGGATGGTGTGACTCGGACTGGGGTGCGTGTCCAGTGTCTCGTCGATCTCTTACCGGTTGGATCGTGCAGCTTGGGACTTCACCTGTGACTTGGAAAACAAAGAAACAAGAATGTGTTTCTTTGTCATCAACCGAAGCAGAGTTTCGCGCTATGAAGTCAATAACTAAGGAGCTTATTTGGATTAAAGAGCTACTTGGCGAGCTTGGAATTGATCATCAGGAACCTATGCTCATCTGCTGCGACAACAAGTCAGCCTTACATCTTGGTGCCAATCCAGTTTTACATGAAAGAACTAAACATATGGGGATCATTTGCCGATTTGTTCAAGATGAGATAACAAAGGGAGTCAGCCGAACAACCCATGTTTCTACTCATGATCAACTTGCGGATATCTTAACCAAAGCTCTTGGACGAAAAGAGTTTGATACATTTCTTTTCAAGTTGGGCATTAACAACATTCATGCTCCAACTTGAGGGGGGGTATTAGAGTATAAAACTCCTATATAACTTAGGATAAGGTTTTATATTTAATTTAGGATAATGATCATTGTTAGGTTTTCCTATTTTACGTTGGCTTTGGTTTTCTATTCTATGAGTATAAATACTCATCTATTCATCAATAAAACAGAACATCTTTGATCCCAAACATATAATTTGTCAACACTACATAGAATAACATTCTTTTTGAAACAAAAAAATATTAAAATGATATTTTTTATGAAATATATTGAGTATTAAACACAATACAATAAATTGGAACCGGAGAAAATGAAAACTAAAAAAAGTTTCAAAGAAGGAAAATGAAAACTGAGTGGTAGTTGAAGTCATGAAGGATATGGTTGTTAGTTGTTAGTTTGTTACCCATCAGCTGTTTTTTAACTTGTTACCCATCTATTGTTGCGGTAAGGAAAATATCACTTTGATGGTTATCATTCTACAGTTGCTAACCGTACGTGTTCTCTAAACATTAAATTTTTTACATCGTTACAATATGCATCAAAGATTGAATCTCCACATTATAATAGCTGACATCGTTTTGTTGAACTGCAGATTCAACAAAGACTGTGTCGTCATCTCAAATGTCAACACGAGAAAGAGGAAAAATGGAAACTGTCGCGAAGAAAAACATTGAAATAAGTCATGTTTTAAAATATATATATATATATATATCCATTTCCATATATGTAACTAGATTAGCAGACGTCATAAAATTGAATGTATAGTTTATAGTTTGAAGTGAAAGAATTACAAGAAGACTTTTAATCATGTCCCTTTATTTCAAGAATAAAATAATGAGGGTTTCCGATTGGGCTTTGGCTGTTGGTGATATTTTGGGCCTACGTTCAGTAGATTGGGCTTAGAAATGGATTAAGAAGTCTTGTAGCTTGTAAGAGACCAGACGAGTAACGAAAACAAAAAAAGTATTAAAAGCTTAAGAAAAATAGTTTATTTGTTAGGTCCGAACTTGTGTATAACATGTTTGGTACCATGATCGAGTGATTAGAGATTATGAATTAGAAGAAGGTTTGGTACTCTCGCGATAAATATTATAGAATGCACAACTTTATTATATGTAACTAATGTTACTTAAACCTAACACATCAACTTCTCATCATGAGATCATACACAAATCAATTATCAATTAAATATTTGTAGCGCTTAGAATATCTTCTAGATCCTTAAAGAGTATCTCCCCTGGTTAAATAACCTATTTATCATTCAAGGAAGATATCATCATACAGATTACAACTTGCATGTGCAATCATAAACTAAAATATATTGTTGAGAACTCTTTCAAAATATTTTGCCGACAAAATCTTGTACGTCTTCTCAGTGGGATGAAAACTATCCCAAAACACATAATCATGTCTATTCGGACATACATCAGCAGTGAAATTGTTACACAACACAGCAACTTCAATTAGTCCAGTTCCACAACACCCTCTATCAACCACCTCAAATCCTGTCATGTATATTATGATAGAAGGGTTTAAAAAGTAATACTATATGATCAGTAGGAAGAAAAGAGAAATATATTTACCATATTGTTGAGGATCTCGAATGATATCAAGAAGAGAATCATATATATCGATGTACATTAATGTATTGTCACGTAAGGTTCTTGACAAAGAATCCAAATTTGCAGAAAGCTTAGCATTGTAGAGCTTTGTTGCTTCATTGAACCTAGCAACACAACTCCTCGTTGGTCCTCCTGCCACAGTTCTCTGTGAAGGCACACATCCTAGTGGCGGTACACCAAATACTTGTATTCTTCTAGCTCCATATTCATGTAACTTCTGTTAAAACCACATCATTAAAAAGACAAAGAGAATAAAAAGAGTTAATATCAATAAGTAGCTTACTAAATATTTTTTTTAAAAATATAGCTATTGTTTTCTTAAATTAGTTACATACTTGAGCAAAAGATTGAGCATTGTCAGCCACAAGAGTTGTAAAGGAAGCCACGTCGTATTGGCGTTGCACAGAAGGTAGGGCAAAGTATGTATTGGTTATATCATTACTACCACATATAACCATGAACAAACTATTTTCTATTAAGAGCATCCCCATCAAAGGATCAAGAGGGGATCAAGAGGGGAGTTCACACGCAAATCTATGAACCCCTCTCTCCAAAAGTTCATTGCCATGAACCCCAATGAACCCGGGTTCACCACGTGTCAACATATGATTGGTCCAAAAATAATTTTTTTTTTTTTTTTTTTAAATAAACGAAAATAAAAAAAAAATTATTTTTTTATTTGTGTGAACCCCAAGGAGGGGGTTCATCAATGTGGATGCTCTTATGAACTTTGTCCCCTCTTCTCCAACCATTTTCTTCAGTCTCTCTATATACTCTTCGAACAATTCTAGTTGCTGCGATAGTGATATACCTCCCTATAAGAAAAACAACTATCAAAATCTTTAGAAATAATCATAGTCGTAGTCGTATCCGTTGTATAAATATATTGCAAGACTCACCGATATTTGGCTTGTGAAAGGAACATAACCAGCACCACCAGACGCAAATGTTACACCGGTTAAGAGATCTTCCGGTTTCAAATTCGGATCTCGATATGCCGGTACAGTTGGTTTAATTCCGAGTTCTTCCGCTTTAAAGCAAGAAAAAAAAAACTTATAACCAGTCATGACAAGTACTTACTTTAAAACTGAAAAAAACTGATCACATGTTACGGAGAAATACTTAACTACTGAATTAATGCTCTCTTGGCATTAGTCAACGAGTCTAATATTAAATCTTGGTCGTACCACTTTTCAGTTTCTGAGCCTCGATTCATCATATATACAACACATCACTAGCAAGTAGTCACTCACTGAGATACTATCCAGTACTATACACGACACAATAAAATGGAACCGGAGAAAATGACTTTTATAGTTTTTTTTATTAAAGGTTTAAAACTTAAAAGCTGTGTTTATAAGGCACAAAATCATATAAAATTATTGTTTAGGTGTTAATTATTAAGGAGAATAGTTTTATCAAATATAACAAAGAAAGCAAAGTGAAGTTTATACCTATAAAATCAGTAGGAACTTTGCCGTTGGAGAACCTTCCGGTAGGGATTCCACCGTCAAAATCAATTCCATAAGGAGGATAATTGCATCTAGCAAACGTTGTCGTCATGTCATTGTTGTTTCCGGCATCAACAATGGAATCTCCAAACACTATTACCGCCGGAATCGTTTTGTTTGGTGGCAGTTTCACCAAAGCGTTTGTGGTTGTGAAGACCATAAAGAGAGCACACATACAAAGTCTCGAAGAAGAAGTAATGTGTCTTTTCATTGTTGCTCTATGTATCTTTATTTGAAACAAAGCGTTTGGTTGTTGTGACTATGAGAAGAAAAAAAAACTTGGAATGGTTTGTATGTGTAACGATTGACCTAATATATAAGGAAACTTTACACTTAATAATGGCTAGTAGTCTAGAGTAGTGGAACATTCAAGAATAAGTAACTAGATTAGCCACGTAAACTTCTTACAACTACAATAATTATGGGGATTGTGAAACTGCTATTTCATTTCTTTTAATACCAAAAATAAAATAAAAATTGTTTGATAAAAAATCATTTGATCAAACTACTATTTTCACCTTTATATTATTTTATTTTTCATCTAAAATCTCATTCAACAAATACCATTTATCTGTCACTAAAGATTTTTTTTGTCTTCATATGTTGAAGACACTCTAGCTCACAGAGTGACTTTTATCTCTTACCAATATATCCCAACAAATTTCTTAATGAACTTCGAAGGCCAAAACTTCACTTATGATTGGGCTTCAACCAAATTGTGGGTCAATTAGTTTGATGGAATGCAAGCCCATGATTGTAATTGGGCTTCGGTTCACCTTTCTAATTGGACTCTATTTGTTCGTTTTCAAAATCCGTTGGCCATATTTCGTTTTATTTGATTTTTCTTTCTTGAGGATACACCAAGTTCTTTTGGTATTTAATTTTTGCAATAAAGTTCGTGTCCTGATCGGGACTCTGTGTCCAGTAACAAGCTTTATTGTTGATTACTATTATTAACGAAAACGAATAAAATGTGCGGGAGTTTTTTTTTTGCTAAATAAAATGTGTCGGAGTTATGAACAATTGTAAAACATATAAAAAATATACAGGAATTTTCTTGCTCAAAAAAATACAGGAATTTTCTTTATATAACCATAAAAACAAATACAAACCAATAAAAAAGTTTGATGTAAAAAAAAAAAAGTTTGATGTATCTTTACATTGTAATTATAATGCAAATAATCATAAATAGAGGGTAACGAACATGTAGGTGTTACTTATCGTTTAACTAGAGGACACTGTCGAGATATCTATCAAGAAGTTTTGCAACTATAATCCTGTAAGCTGCTTCAGTGGGATGAAAACTGTCCCAAAACACATACTCAGACCTTTTGGGACATACATCAGCTGTATAGTTGTTGCATAGCGCCGTCACTTCTATAAGTCCGGTTCCGCAACATCCTAGATTGTTCACCTTAAACCCTAATAAATATCCATGACACATATACACATTTTTCATTATTTTTACGTAAAATAATTAAATATGTTTTACAAAAAAAGGGAAGTAATTATTATTTACCATATTGTCGAGAGTTTAATATGATATCTAGAAGAGGACTGTAGATATCGACATAGATTAAAGTCGAGTCGAGTAAGGTTCTTGATAAGACATCAATGTTTGCACTGAGCTTAGTATTGAAAAGTTTTGATGCATCATTAAACCTAACAACGCAATCTCTTGTAGGTCCTCCTGCTAGAGTTCTCTGCGATGGGAGACATCCTATTGGTGGTGCACCAAACATGAGTATTCTTCTTGCTCCATATCCATAGAGTGACTACGAACAAAAAAATGTTAAAACATAATTCTTAAGACATTCAATAAATCTCTAATTACAATTATTCAATAATTAGGTAAATAAATAACGTTTGTATTTACCATAGCAAAAGAGCGAGCATTGTCGGCCATAAGAGCAGTGAAAGAATCAACCGTGTACTGGAGACGAACCGAAGAGAGGCCAAAGTAGCCATTCGCAATATCGTTGCTACCACATATAATAACGAACATGCTATTCTTGAGTATGAACTTTGTCCTCTCTTCTCCAACCATATCATTCAATTTCTCTATATATTCTTCAAAATATTTTAGTTGTTGCGGTAATGGTATTCCTCCCTATTGACGATGATTCAAATAATTTGTTAATAGTTATTTTAAAAAGCTTAACATAATTAAATTTAAAGCATAAAGTGGATATATATATTAGCTACCGCTATTTGTGTTGTCACAGGAACATAACCAGCACCACCAGAAGCAAATGTCACACCGGTTAGGAGATCTTCTGGTTTTAGATTTGGATCTCGATATGCCGGTATATTTGGTTTAATCCCTAAATCTTCCGCTATAAAAACAAGAAAATTATATTTTCAAAATAAACAAGAAAATTATGAAAAAGTAATATAAAATTCATTAAACTATAAATTGCAACTTGGTGTTTGTTTGGTCTAAGCTTTTTAATAATTTATAGTTGCCAAAAGATTTTTTTTTTGGTGTTTTCAAATTTCTGTGTGCAAGAAAATAGTTTTATTCACGGGTTGTAGTCATTAACCAGCTATCTAGTGCATTCGATGTATAGCTACCTATACAAAAAATAGTATTAGAGAATGATTAGTGCTAAATAACACGTCAATAAATGTGTCAACGAAGAAAAAACCTAGAGATAAACAAACCTAGAATATCCGTGGGAACTTTTCCATTGGAGAATCTTCCCGTAGGAACTCCACCGTCGAAATCAATACCATAAGGTGGATAATCACATCTGGCCTCCGTTATCATATCATCGTTATTTCCGGCATCGACAATTGAATCTCCCAACACTATTATCGCCGGAATGGTTTTGTTTTTTGGAAGTTTCACTAAAGCATTCGTGGTTGTCGTACACAACAACACAAGAAAGAATCTACACCAAAACAATGTCGATGAAGAAGAGAGAAAAAGGTAAGAAACCATGTTATGATGAACAGAACGATTTGGTTCCATAGTTGCTACGTAGTAGCTACGTTTGTGAAAATAATAAACAGAAACTCTTGTTTCTTTGAAAGATTTGGGAAATGAATATAAATAGTCCTCCTCCCCCCTCCCATGTATATATATATATATATATATTTAATGTTAATACTATATTTTTTCTGTTAAGAGTTTATTTTGGTTGATATCATAAATTGAAGACAATGGCATTTTTTTTACTCTACATGCTCATATGTCTCATTTTTGGTTAGAGGACTACTATTTTGAATCAACAACGACACTTTTCCAAATCAAATGTCAAAATCCCTATTGAACGTAGCCTTTTTTAAGAGCATTAAATCCGTTGATTGATACTATATATAGTTTTTAGACCAACCGTTGGTTGAAATAATCGACATTTTTTTGTCTAATATAAATGACATTTATTAGTATTTATTTTGCCAACTCAAAGAGATCTCTCTGTTTATGAAAGTAGATTGTTTATATTTTCATGCATACATGTGTGTTGCTTATTTTACATTTTATCACACTATTGTTTTGGAAACTAATCTTTTTTGGTTTTTGGTAAGAGCCACTTAGTTTAGAGAGAAAAAAGAAGCAGAAAATTACCAAAAAGGTATCAACATAGATAACAGCAAAGCAAAGTGTTGGTGGCTAGTGATAACAAGGAAGTTGGTTCTTTTATGCCCGGGTTCAAATCACTATTGGTATCTGATTTCGAATTTGAGAGAGATTATAGGTGTAAGAGCATGTACATCAATGAACCCCAAGAAGGGGTTCATTAAATCATTTTTTTATTATTAATTTTTTTTTATTTTTTTTTTGATTTTTTTAAAAAAAAAAAAAAAAAAAATTTAGACCAATCCCGAGCCGCCACTTGTTGAACCTCATGAGAGAAGGGTTCACCAGAGTGAACTTTAGGAGAGAGGGGTTCATAGGTTTTGGTTATTTTATTATTTTTTTTTTGATTTTCGTGTGAACTCCTCCCATGAACCTTCAATGTACATGCTCTAAGACTCAAAACTTCCCATTGTTAACAAAAGAACCATAGCTAACAGGAAAAGAAAACATGTGACAAATAGTCGAAACAAGCAGAGAGAAGTGAGAAGCTATGCCAAAACGAATATTAAGAATTACAGATGATGTGCTAGTCGGAATAATATTGTGCAAGCAAATTATTTTAAAAATATTCAAGTTTTAGTTATGTTTATTAAATTATTTTACAATAAAAAGAGATCTTAGGTTTAAAAAATTACTTATATATATATAACTAAAATTATAGTTTCGTCAACTTGGTTTCCTTTTCGTGTTAAATTTATCAAAACAAAACAAACAAGTATTTTTTTCGTTCAAGTGTCAAATTGTTGTCCCCTAAAATTATTAAAGAATCAAAGGTCCCAAGCACATGTGTACCATTTTTTCTTTTTGGCACGCACATGTGGACCATTTAAAGTCTTATCAATGGACAAAATATGACATATAAAATATATACGCATATCTTAGCTGATCTATATTAGATGGTTAGACACTCTTAGAGCATAATTAACTTTAAGAAACTCAAATTAGTTTTTTTTTTAAAGTGAACCAATCGCGAGACGACACGTGTCAGTGAGGTTCGTGAACAGTGTAAGAAACTTTTAAAAACTAATTTTTAGTTTATAGTTTTTGTAACCGATTTTTACACTGTTCATGGGCCCCACACCTTAAGAAACCCATTTAAAGATCCTCTTTAATCTTGCTCTTAGGAGGTTTACTAATTCTAAAGTTATCTCGAACATTTAAATTGCGTTTTAAATTCTGAAATATAACCTCACAGGATCTTTAGTCAATTTGGTAGAAGTTGGAACATTCTGATCATCTAGACCGATGGCTAAATATATCTACACGATCGATTTTCGAACTCTATTTGTAAATATTAACCACGTTATGACTTGGTTCTGGTCTTTTTATATGATCAATGTCTTCTGGAAACAGGTGATAACATCGGTACTGAATGAGAAGACCCCACAATGCGACAATCCGTTCACCGCTGGATCAGTAAATGCAAATCAAGACTTTATATGGTGAATGCTATGGTGTTCGGATGGATCTATAGCAGTGTGGAACCGAAGCTCAGGCCTTCAATGTCGTTGGTCGAAAGCGCTAAAATAATGTGGGGAAGTCTCCAGAGGAGGTTTTGAGTGAGTGATGATACACGTATTCATCAGCTACATGCAGCGTGCAAGCAAAACATTAGAAGAATATTTCAGTAAACTTAAAATAATGTGGGATGATCTAGCTGACTTTGAAAAAGGATTCTCATGTTGTTGCGGTGTATTATTTGATGTTGAGGTATGAAAAGATGCAAGAGACAATGCGACTGCATCAATTCTTGATGGGATTAGATAACTCTCCGAGTTTTGGCAACTATGCAGTGTACATGATCTTTACTTTTACAACGAAACCATATAAGTAATGAAGAAGAACAATAATCAATGGTACCTCTATCAAGCCCATGGAAGATAGAAGCCCATGGAAGATAGAAGCCCAAGGAACACATAAGTTTTTGGTTTCAGCTGTTGGATCATCATGTCAAGCCCAAGTTAAGAAGTTACAAGGCATTCGACAATCTCTCAAATCCAATACGGGCTCATCTCACTAACATTACCTCCATCAAAGTGTACGAAGAGAACATCACAACTCATCAAATCCAGCTGCGTAAAAGAATTGATATTCTCGGTCCAAGAGAAATGTTTGGGCTTTTTTAAAAGTAGTTGTAAAGCCTAAATAGCTAATTTTTAGGCCCATTAGTCGAGATTCTCGGAAGCTCCAGACCGAGCCTAACAACGTTGCAATTTACTTATATACCCTGAATGATTAGGGTTTTGTGGGTCTCTAATGTGAAATTACGGAAAAGCCCACCAAGTGGACCGACTTTGCCCGAGTCGGCGGATCTGAGTATCTCACACGTCTTTAAATAGAGAACGCGCTTGCCTCTTCTCCTTGTCGAGATAGGTTTAGGGTTTCTTCTCTGCAGGGTTGTCTCGAGATCTTAGTATTGGTGTTGGCTAGATCTGAAGCTTTAGAATCGATTTCACCCGTCTCCCTCCCTTGACCTAATCCCCACCCCATACCCCTCCCGATTCGATCTGAGAAAAAAGGGGAAACCATGCCATCGATTGTGATTTCGCGGAACCACGCGAGCGGTCAGAACTTGGTCGAATCGACTAAGGTTCGTTGAGCCCCACAGATTTTGGTTTCTTGCTTCAATTTGATTTTGAAATTCAGATCTAGGGCTCTTTGATTTAGTTATGTTTTGCGTGTTTGCGTGAATCTTGTTGATTAACCTAGAGATAATTCTGAATCACATATATACTTAGGAACCCTAGATGTATTACTTTATTTCCCTTCTATATACCATTAATCAATATAAACTATATACTATATGCATGTTTTCACTAAATTAGCTATAAATCATATGTTTTTTACATATATGCATGTTTTCTTTGAAACAATTATAAATTAAATTATACGCATGTTTTTACTATATTAGCTATAAACCATATCAGTGTCATATATATAACATGCATGTTTTCACTATATTAGCTACAAACCGTATAATTATCCCATATATATGTACTCATGTTTTCATTGAATTAGTTGCAAACTATATATAATGATAGTTTTCCTAATTATATGTATGTTTTCAATCCATTATATATAGAATATGCCTACTAACCATATAATATGTTTTTATTATATATATATACTGAATTAGCTATAAACCATATAATTATTCTATTTATATAATAAGAGTAAGGGTCTCAACGATCAGGTAAGTTTCATTGTGTTTTCTTATGCTTATGAATTGGTCTAGGGTTGTGTATTTTGGTGTCTTCTTTGTTTTAATGTGTGTTACACATTGAGTGGGAGGGTTGGCACGAATCCTGTAAAACCAATAGCCTAAAACCCTTTATTCTAATGAATTAAAGCTCGAAAGAATCGTAATTGATTCCAAAAAGACGAGCCTGAAAGAGAAGAAGGATAAAAAGGAGAGGAGAAAAGACAAGAAAGAAAAGCGTGAGAAATCTCACAAACATTCGTCCAAGAAAGCTGATGATGTGCATAAAAAACACTTGTGTCCGTCCAATAAATCCCCTGGTGTGTCCGAGAAGAGTGGTGTTACCGAGGAGCTTGAGGGACCACAAAACCACCTCGGTTATCTCTCTGATGGAAGCCAGAATAGTAAGAAGAGGAAAAGAGATGCCTCCCCTCCTGCTGTTGAAAGTCTCGTCAAAGGTTTGTATCAGTGTAATTATTGGACAGTGAAGACTAACATGTCTGATTTGTTTTGTTGCTAGATTGACATATATATTTGAACATGTGTTTGCAGCTGCACCTGTAGCAGGTAAACCCCTACGGATTCGTTTGATCTTCAAAAAACCAAGGGTTGAAAGTCATGTGCCCCAAGAGGATGTTGTTACCTGCTCCACTTCCGGTGCTGAGTCTCTCAGTCACATAGACAAGGCAGCGCAAGCTGTTGTATGTTCGACAGTATGTGAGCCTGAACTGAATGTTCCCTCTCTATCTGGTGCTTCATTAGCTGAGACAAAGAAGATATGTGAGCCTGAATTGAATGTTCCCTCTTTCTCTGGTGCTTCATTAGCTGAGACAAAGAAGATATGTGAGTCTGAGTTGAATGTCCCATCAACATCTGCGGCTGCACTAGCTGGTGAAACTAAGAAGAGAAAGAAACATAAGCTAAGCAAAGAAGATCGATACAATGCATTGTTTGATGATTGGACTCCACCTTCCTCCTTTGCCGTGGAGGTTGATTGTTCCTCTAAGGACGATGATGATTGGCTATTCGGGAGCAAGACAAAAGAGAGAAGAAACTGTAAAGCAGCAGTCGAGATTGATGAAGACGTGCGCACAGCTAGTGATTCATCTTGGCCTAAAGCTCAGTTTTTGTCTCAAGTCGGGATCTATTCTTTACCGTATACTGTCCCGTTCTGATGTTTGTCTGTCTGTCTGTCTTACTTGTGTACAGTAACTGATTGTAACAACAGTTCTCTAATCTAACCCAATTTTGATACGGTTTGCTTCTTCATCATAGTGTAACAACGATGCCTTCTATTATTTTCGTCAAGAATATTGTGTAACGAAAATGTATTATTCGATCAATGGCAAATGGAAGACTGATGACTCTCGAGTGAATGTTTTACCCTGAACCTATAATCATATAATTACGTAACATAATTTGGTAAAAGCCATAGGATGAACATACACAACATTAATCCCCCGTACAATAGTTGAGATTTTTTTCTTAAAAAAGTAAAAGAAAACAAAACCAAATCATATCTAAAATGGAAAAAATAAAAGTCTCGGGTCTATTATTCGTGCGCTCAACTGCTGACACAGGGGGGAAGAAGAGATGAGGAGGCTCGCCGGAGATGAAGACGAGGAGAAGTGGCTGGCGGAAGGAATCGCCGGAATCCAGCACAACGCTTTCTTCATGCATCGCGCCTTGGTCTGTTCGTTGCTCAATTAATTTTTTTTTTTTTTGTATATTATTTCTCTCTGATCTGATAAGTTAATAATCTCTCTTCGTCTCTCTCAGGACGCGAATAATCTCAGAGAAGTCCTCAAGTACTCCGCTCTGATGCTCTCTGAGCTCCGCACCTCCAAGCTCTCTCCTCAGAAATACTACGATCTTTGTTAGATTCCATCTCTCCCCGAAGAACTTTTGAATCTCTCTCGATTTCGTGCTTGTTTGATCGTTTCTTAATTATTTGTAGATATGCGAGCTTTCGATCAATTGAGGCAGCTGGAGGTTTTCTTCAAGGATGAGAGCAGGCATGGATTACCTGTGGTTGATTTGTATGAGCTTGTTCAACATGCCGGCAATATATTGCCTAGGATGTAAGCAGATGATCTAGATATCGTTGACCTAGTTTCTCTTGATTGGATTATGATCTGATAGACTCATTTACTAGCTAGATTGGACTACAGTTATAAAATATAAGCAGATGATTTAGATTCATTCACATCTTCTAGCTTGTTACTCGTGATCGGATTAGCCATATCGATTGAACTACAGTTATGAGATTAGACTAGAGAATGAGGATGATCTCGTGTAAATCTACTTGAGGTAGCTAGGCGCAGCATGAGATTTTTTTGCTTTTCCACCATTATCTTAGAGAGATAACGATTTGATGTTTTTGCTTGGTCTGCATTGGTTTCGTGTTGCTGAGTTAATTTATGTACTGATGTTGGTCTACCAGGTACCTGCTATGTACAGTAGGATCTGTTTATATCAAAAGCAAGCAAGCTCCTTCTAAGGATGTTCTTAAGGATCTCGTGGAGATGTGTCGAGGTGTTCAACATCCTATTCGTGGACTCTTTTTGAGGAGTTATCTTGCCCAAGTGAGCAGGGATAAGTTACCTGAGATTGGCTCAGAATACGAAGGGTGGGTTTTAACTATGCGTTTCAGCCTCCTTTGAGTATTTGGGGTATTTAGGTGGTTTTTTTACTCTCCTTGGAACTATCCTGCAGAGATGCAAATACTGTGATGGATGCTGTGGAGTTTGTGCTGCAAAATTTCACTGAGATGAATAAGCTCTGGGTTCGAATTCAGCATCAGGTGAATTTTCGATCTGTGGGGAGTTGATGGTAGTTAGATACGCATAGCACCTCTGCACTTGCATGCCTCTGACTGAAGCATAAATGAACTATTAAGAGCATGCTTTGGGTCATGCAGGTTGTGTGGTGCTTGTGAATCATTGATATTGGTCAACCTGAGCTGAGGTGTTCCTTGGACTGCAGGGACCTGGAACAGTTCGAGAAAGGCAGGAGAAAGAGAGGAACGAACTTCGTGACCTTGTACTATCAATACCACTTCTGGACTGAATACATAATTTACCATGTCACTGGCCAATAAGTTGTATTCAATGTTTGTCCATCAGGTTGGAAAAAATCTGCACGTTCTAGGACAGATCGAAGGTGTTGACCTTGAGATGTACAAAGAGACTGTTCTTCCTAGGGTCCTAGAACAGGTTCAGCGGCTCATTTTGCATATATCACCAGATTTCTTTTTGTTATAGATAGACTTTAGTTGCTGTATCTTTTTCTAAATCGGGAAACCTTGATCAGGTTGTCAATTGTAAAGATGAGCTGGCTCAGTATTATCTGATGGAGTGCATCATCCAGGTCTTTCCTGATGAGTACCATTTGCAGACTCTAGAGACATTATTGGCTGCTTGTACCCAGTTGATGGTGGGTACGCTGACAATCGAGATTTTTTCTCTTTCCTAATCTCCAATGCAGTTGTATGTTAGTTGTTCATGCTTCCATTGTCTCTTGAAGGGGTCTGTCTATCTGAGCTGTATGTATTGCCATTAACTATTCTTGTTGTTTGCTAGTATTTGGGAGTAGATTTTTACTTAGTTTTTGGTGACTAGGGCTTTGGCTTACCAGTTAGAAGTTTTTGAAGGAGGTCCTTGATCTCTTACAATTTGACTGAAATTACAAATCTCTCAGCAGGGAATCACGATAAAGAGCACTTTGTTTTGTTTTCATGCTCTGCACTTGTGCTGTTTGAGATCTTTTACCCTTTCCTTCCTCTCTGACCTTAAGAAATAACTTCTCAGCCAACAGTCGACACCAAGATAGTGTTAACTCAATTGATGGACCGGTTGTCAAATTATGCTGCCTCAAGTCCAGATGTAAGGGTCTGTTGAGCTATCTTCGTGCATTTTAATTTTTGTTCAATGTTACTGAGCTGTCTCTCCTACTCATTACATCTCGGCAGGTGTTACACGAGTTTTTGCAAGTGGAAGCTTTTGCTAAATTGAGTAATGCAATTGGAAAGGTTGGCTCCTGACAAGGAATATTCTTACAAATGAATTTTTCTTTTCGCTGTTGGATATTCTTGAATATGATGCTTAATTTTCTTGAAATACATTTATATGTCATATGAACTTGGTATTGCTGCAGGTGATAGATACACAGATTGAGATGCCTATTGTTGGAGCTATGACGCTGTTTGTCTCTCTTCTGACCTTTACACTCCGAGTTCACCCAGATCGGCTTGACTATGTGGATCAAATTTTGGTACGGATTCCTTACGTGGCTATCTTTCGTAAACGTGTGCCATTGTTTAGGTCTATGCTTAGTTGGTGTAGCCATGTTTTAAACTAATTCTTGATCCGCAAAAACTTTGTAGGGCGCATGTGTAGTTAAGCTTTCCAGTGTGCCCAAGCTGGAAGACGCCCGTGCAATGAAACAAGTTGTTGCACTTCTGAGTGCTCCTTTAGAAAAATACAATGACATAGTTACAGCTCTTACACTGTCAAATTATCCACGTGTCATGGATCATCTTGATGACGGAACGAATAAAGTAATGGCGATGCTTATTATACAAAGTATAATGAAAAATGATTCGTGTATTTCAACTGCTGATAAGGTATGCTGCTTACTACTTTTCTCATTAAAGACATATATTATCTACTGTAGTAACATGCCAATTTGTGTTCACTAGGTTGAGGTGCTGTTTGAATTGATAAAAGGACTTATTAAGGATTTGGACGGAACCGATACAGAGGAGGTGCGGTCACTTTTCCTTGGTTTCTCTCTCGTCGGTTGCAATGAGTAGCTCTCGTCAGCTTTAATCTAGTGTCTTGGTCCTCATGGGATTTTTTTTTTTGTTTGCATTCAGCTTGATGAGGAGGATTTTCAGGAAGAACAAAATTCAGTTGCCAGACTGATACATATGCTTGATAACGAAGAACCCGAGGAGATGCTAAAGGTGAAACATCATGCATACACTAAACTTTCGGTTCAGTAGTTATATGCATTATGTTTTCGGACCTACTGTCATTCCCATGATTTTAGTAGATTTCTATAGAGCTGTTACAGTCACTTGTTCATTTTAACCTGGACATGGTTTTTATTCTTCTGAGTCTGTGTTTCCACTCCCCTGAAGCTGCTGGCATCCCGAAATCAACCTGCAGGTCGTCTTCAGCCCTATTGGCGTTCTTTAACAGAAGTCATATATAAGCATTGGGCTATGAGACCATGGTTTTCTTACATCCTATCGTATGAGTAAGCACATTGTTTACCTGGATGCTTTGCTGATATGCAGATTATATGCGTTGTGAGAAAGCATCTTATGACAGGAGGAACTCGACGCTTACCTTTTACTGTTCCCCCACTTGTGTTTTCTGCACTCAGGGTATATCTCTTATTTTCCCTATAACGTGCGTGCATGTGTGTGTAATTCTTATATGTACCCGTGCACAACAAACCCACTGAATCAAGGCACCCATTGCTTGGGAGATTTGTTGTGCAATGCTATAGATGCTCTACATGATTTTAAATATACTGTTATCCTTGTTTCTTTTTGGCATTCTTGTCAGTGAGAAGCAAGTTCTATGTATTTATTCTACAAGAATGGATTCTCTGCTTTTAGAAATATGATTTGACTTGAAAAGTTTCTTTAATGTTTCCGCCACAGTTGGTCAGGCAGCTAGAATCCCAGGATAGAAATGTAACTGGAGAAGATGTCCCAGCATCCCCGAGGAAGATTTTTCAGATTCTCAACCAGGTTCAGTGAGCTTTTTTTTTTTTCTCATACATCTAAGATAGAGAAACAACTGTCACTTCACTGAGGCTGAATTCCCAGGAGTTGAACGTTTATTCTTGTGAATCGTTTATCTTCTTGATAAATTTCAGATCATCGTTTGATAATCAATGCAGGAGTACTTTGTCTATTGACTAAAAGCACTGTACTGTGTATTTAACGTATTAGATTCTTCGATTGTTCACCAAAACATACACACAATCAGGCTATTTGTGTTAGTTTTGACTTTTCTCAAGGAGCTGCAGTATGCGATAACTAAGTTGTTAATGACACATCATTTCTAATGCCAATATTTTTTTTTTTAATTTGTTGAACATGTGCTTTTTGTTCCAGACAATCGAGGTTCTCTCCTCGGTTCCATGTCCTGAACTGGCTCTAAGGCTCTACCTCCAGTGCGCTGAGGTAATCTATATGGTCATCAACAAAATTTGAATTTGCTTGTAGGCAACGTGTAATCCTACATAGCATATTTAACAAATTTGTATTGTTTTGGAATGATAATCAGGCCGCAAGTGATTGTGATCTTGAGCCTGTGGCTTATGAGTTTTTCACCCAAGCATTCATACTGTATGAGGAAGAGATCGCGGTAATTTATTTTCCTTTCTGTGTGAACTTTGCACAACTAAAGCTCTCTTCCTCAACTCTTATATACTTTCATTGTTTTGTGTATTTTGTATCATTGTACTATAGGACTCGAAGGCACAGGTAACTGCAATTCATCTGATTATTGGAACCTTGCAAAGGATCAATGTCTTTGGTGTTGAGAATCGAGACACCTTGACACATAAGGCAACCGGGGTACAATTTATTCGCCAATGCTTTTCTCATTTTAAAAGCTTTCTTCTCAACTTCTATCTAAACACATAGTCTTGTGTGTGTTTCCTTGTGACCAGTACTCAGCAAGGCTTTTAAAAAAACCTGATCAATGTCGAGCAGTTTATGCATGCTCTCACCTCTTCTGGGTCGATGATCTAGATGGCATCAAAGACGGAGAAAGGTACCAATCTCCTATTTCATTACTGTCATACTTCTCTTTTTTTTTCCTGTTTACATTAAACCATGGGTTAGTCAGTGATCTTCTTTATTCTGCAGAGTTCTTCTCTGCTTAAGACGTGCACTGAGGATAGCAAACGCAGCTCAACAAATGGCTAATGCAACCCGAGGTAGCAGCGGACCAGTCACGCTGTTTGTCGAAATCTTGAACAAGTAAAAAAAATATCATCAAACATTTTGTTCATACATAAAGAAGCATATCTCAATATTAATAAATGTTTTTTTTCAGGTACATATACTTCTATGAGAAAGAAAATCCACATATAACTCCATCTGATATACAGAGTCTCATAGAGTTAATCAACACCGAGATGCAAAGCGACGACAACGGTAACACAAGGATCCAATCTGATCCCTTCTTTACAAGTACATTGCGTTACATAAGGTTCCAAAAACAAAAAGGTGGGTTGATGGGTGAAAAATATGACCTCATCAAGTTGTGACTTGTATCCCTCCCTCGCACAGTCCTGAATCAAATCCATAGAGCTTAAACTCATTTGGATTTGATTTGTTTTTTTTCTTTTCTGGAATTTCAGAAGAAATGGTGTGAACACTGAAAAGAATGTGTATACACACACAAGTTTGGTTTCTTTTCGGGTCCATGACAAAATTGGAGAAACCTTTTGTAATTTTAATCCTCTTTGTTACTAATACTTACTCCCCTGTGTGTATAGGATACTCGTTTCTGAAAATCATTATTTGAATCTAAGCCTAAATCGTTTCTATTCTATGCAGAATCCAGTCATTATTTTTTTGAAAAAAAAGTTTGATTATCAGAAGTAGACACCATCATCATATCAGTCAACAAGTGTTGTGTGATTAAAATGTTTTTGATGAAGAAAATGTGAAAGGATGACCAAAAGAGCACTGATTCAAGCCTGAGATGAAACTCACGAGAATAATGAAGATGTTTATGATTCACATAATATTTGTGAATTGATATATGCCATCATGTTACCCATATAATTTGTGTAGTTATGATGTATACACAAATATTGTCTAGATGTATTGTAGTTCTAGTTACATGCCAATACCAAAACTCATGACACTAAAGATGGATAGAAAAGTAAGAAAAAAAGAATAACGATGATAAAATTAATTGAACTCGCCTGTTAAAAGTACAAAATGGGTTTGCAGCAGCATTAAAAAGAAAAATGCATTAAGAGATTAGTCTACATAGCAAAAGTACACCAACACACCAAGAACTCATCAACTTTCTCTTACTCAAAATCATCTTGGCTTCTCTTCAAATGACACCAAGACTGCATTTGACGCTAGGCTTGTCTCTTCAGCTTCGTTTGTTACCTACAAATCTTCTTGTTTTTTTTTTTCTTTTAAAAAGATGAGATCACAAGAGAACACAACGACTCTTGTTCAATTTCTTCTTCTTTTGATTCGGTGGCTGAAGCACCATTTTTATAGCTGCGTCAAAGACTGCTTTAACGTTCTACATAAAAAAATTCAGTATGTTATACATAACAAACAAACATACATCTGGGATCAAGTTTAATAATGAGTGTATGTACCTGCTGCGTCTTTGAACTACACTCAATGTAAACCGGAGATCCTATCAGTTTCTTTAGTTCTTCTCCCTGCAGAGATACAATTAAGACACATCTCATTCTCGTCCAGATGTGTCTGAAAGAATATTGGATTGTGGAGGTTACCTACCTGGTTTGTAGTAATGGGCACTGCACCAGGATGGTCTATGAAGAACTGCTTGTCATCTCGAAGATCTGAAAACTCTAAAATATAAGTATATCTTTTCTAGTTATCAGGGAAGAGTTTTTACAGAAGAAGAGAGTCAGATACCGAGTTTTGTTCCAACGAGGATAATAGGAACTCCAGGTGCATAATGCCTGAGCTCAGGAATCCACTGAATAAGAAAGAATCAGCTCAGCAAAAAGTTGTTATTATCGGAAGAATAGAGTAGAAGAACAAACCTTCTTGGCTATGTTCTCATAGCTAGCTTTGCTAATAAGAGAGAAAGCAAGAATGAAAACATCTGCACCACGGTAACTCAATGGTCTTAACCTGTTATAGTCTTCTTGGCCTGCACCAAACCCAACAAGACCTTAGACAAAACCAAGAAACAAAATTTGATGGGTTTCAAAATGATGGTTCTTACCGGCTGTATCCCATAATCCAAGATTCACTGTGTTCCCATCTACAACCACATTAGCACTGAAGTTGTCGAAAACAGTTGGAACATAGTCCTGATAAAGTCAACAACAACAAGTCATAAGTTTTGACTTTAAAAAAAAAAAGAACAACCTTTATCTATAATCTAAACTAGTTCTCAAAACAAGTTAAAATGGATCATCATTAACACACAATTTTCTGTAAGAAATTACCTGAAATACAAGAGTATATATACAAACATTAAAAGGATAAAACTTTATATGATCTGGATGATAAAAACACATTTTAAAAAAATTATTTACCAGCTTAACTACATTCAAAAACATTGTCAAAGAAGCTTCAAGAACAAAGGAGGAGACTTTAGCAATGAAGATCATACCGTAGGGAAAGTGTTGCTGGTGTAAGAGATGAGCATACATGTTTTTCCGACAGCACCATCGCCGACTGTGACACACTTTATGAACCTCGAAGCGCTCATCTCCGCCGCAAATACAAAATCCAAATGAAAGTTTTTTTTTTTTTTTTGAACTTAAGCTTTCAAATGAAAGTCTTCTTCTTCTTACT
The DNA here is from genome assembly GCA_905132765.1 of Moricandia arvensis. NCBI lineage: Eukaryota > Viridiplantae > Streptophyta > Magnoliopsida > Brassicales > Brassicaceae > Moricandia > Moricandia arvensis. The sequence continues at coordinate 126,785 of CAJHQP010000217.1, read as the reverse complement.
CAAATCTCAGCCATTACCAAGAATCAAGACATGAACTTTCTTCTTACTCTAGACAAACCCTAAAACTCAAACTCGAAAGCTCTACAGTCCCGAGATGTTCAATGAGAGATTGATGAAAGAAGAATGAGAAAATGTTATGTATTTTTTTTCCTTGTTATTTTGTAATAATTTTCTGTGTGTTTATGACAGCTAAATGGTACACCAAACAACACCTTTTCATTTACACTCACCCCACTTTAATTTTCTAAAAATGTTATTTTTAAAAAAATTGAAATTTGAATGACAAATCATCCGTTGAAATTTACATTACGAAATTAATATAATGTCTAAGATAGCCAACTACCACCAAAACAACAACCTGACACACTTAAGTTTCTTTGTTTAAAAAATGGATATAAAAGAAAATTACAAAAGCAAAATGACAGGAAATAAACTAATATTATGATTTAAAACTAAAGATAAAGCATAAGCGAGTCGACCAGAGTATAGGGGGGGGGGAGGCAGGATTGAGATATTAATCATTTGATTGGAACAATTCTCGTCAAGAACGTGCCACTTAGTGTTACAGCACCATTTCAACATTTTTAACAATAAAACCTCTTTCGAGTTATATAATCCAGTTTTATTTTCATGAGTATTATTATAATGTTGAATGATTTCTTCATTTTTAGGACATATATAATAGATGAAAGATCCTTCAAGAACGTGCTCAACTTACCCGCCAATGAGCCTAATCATCATACGGTCGCATTATTGCATTTTCTTTATATATTAGACAATCATATGAAACTAACTAAAGCGTTAGAGTTAGCTCTACGCTTCAACCTACTCTTCACCAACAACACCTTCTTTTCACAGTCATTACATGAAATATATTCCAGAATTTTGGAATTTTTCTTTAAACTTAACATGAATAAATCATGAATTTGAATGCTTGTAATTTTTTTAATTGAAGCCACGTGTTTGGAAATATGTAGTAAAAAAAATCTTTCATGAGTGAGTAAACATAGTCAAGTAGTCAACATGGTCAAGTAAAATCAATATTTTTGGCCGAAGGATAAAAATTGCCAATATCGAAGTCCGTGGTCCGTGTTATTAACAGAAAGGCCACAAAACAAAAAAAAATGAGGGCTTCCTAGAGGCCTAGTATCGAATTTAGGCCCACTACTGAAATATCAAAGTCCGTGGTTCGTGGTCCGTGTTAGTAACACAAAGGCCACAATAAAATGAAGGCTTCCTAGAGGCCTAGTATCGAATTTAGGCCCACTACTCTACTCCTGAAATATCAATGACCATTGATATAATCATAATGAATGAGGGGTTAGTCCAAAAGGTATAGCCACAAGGTTCTCATAGAAAGAGCCCCCACTTACAGCTAATTACTACACACACTATGAATCTTATTTCTTGTATTATAGATCTTGTTTTCTATAGCATAACAAGCTAAGCATAAACATTTTATTAGTCACGTAAACTGACACATTTTTGTTGGAAGTATGGATTGAGTCTATGCTATTTTATAGTACGTAAAACTTTATATTATAGTCAAACCAACATAAACACATATCATAAAATCACTCGTAGATAGTGATAAAAGACTTATTTGAAGTAAAATACACACGAACCACGAAAGAGTTTTACGGACAAATTAACAAGGGAAGTAGCAGATGCACTTGTGAGCTGGGAACACATAGTTGCAAGATCCATGTCGTGCTTTCTCAAGGTTAATGCACTGATTCTTGCATGCGTTACTGTTTCCACAGACTCCTGACCACGTCCCACTTGGCCTCTCGCACAGCTTCTGTGCTTCCACCATTGTTGGTGCTTCTGTATATACATACATCTCACAACGTTAATTATCATATAACATGAATTATGAAATTATTTTAAATCACATGCATGTGATAGTTAGGTCATTACTCACCGAAAGCAGCGAAAAGAACAAGAGCAGCGAAAAGAAGGGCAACGATGGAAGCAAACTTAGCCATGATCACTATTTATACTTAGTTTTTGATGTGTATATGTGTGAGTAGTGTGAAGAAATAAGCTTGGGATCAACCTCTATTTATAGTAGAGAAAAATGATGACGAGATAGTATTTTACTAATCACAAACACCTTCTAGTATACAATGTTAACACGCAAGTATGTCACGATAGAAGATAAGATGTTAAAAAATACACAAACAGTGCTGATCGCCTCGGTGCATGGCTTGACTGCTAAATTGTTCATAGTTCGATTCGGTGGCTCTAATGACTGTTCACATAGCCGGCTTATTTGACTGGGCCAAGATTTTTTATATGTCCACCAAAACCACATCGCATTTAGTTTGGTTAAACAAGTGGCCAGTGATTTATCATCACAATCACATCGCATTTAATTTGAAATTGGATATTTTTCATGTTATTGGTCTTACAACCATCAAACTAATATTAAAACCTAGAGATAATCTAGCTAGAGGGGTGCCAATTAACACATGCATTCCGATCTTTTGTGTTAAATATTTCAAATTAGTAATATTTTGTTATGTAAATTGTAGTTCCCGCTCTGAAACTAAACTTTGGTTTAATTCGGACCACCTAGAGAAGAGAAAGCCAATTTTAAAAATAGAATTGAAAGAAAAATTGTTTTCAACTTCATCGCCTTATCTGCAATAATAAAAGCCACGTACCAAACAGCTTGCTTCGTTGCCCTACTAAGAGAGCCCCCAGCACTGAGACACAGACAAGTAGCAAAATCAGAAGAAGACACACACACTAAAGTGGTTAACTCTAATTATTAAACCAAGAATGACCCGAACCGGTTTTATGGATGCTACCTACGAACTTCGGTGCTACGCAAAAGATATATTTTTTTTTAAGTTCACATGGCTTGGTCTAAAAGCCAAGGTTTCTCCATCTTGATGCTTTTTAATCAAAATGTGATTTGAGTCTGGTCATGTTTATCCACGGTCTGTTAAGATGGAGTTATTAATTTAAATTGCTTCGTTAGTCTCTTATTTAAGAGACGTCTCTTAAGTTTTCTTAATTAAAAATTAAGAAACGGTTCTTAAAAAAAATAAAAATTCATACTAAGAGACTCCCAATAAACATACCCTTAGATACACGAGAATAAACTCAAACATGATATAATTTGATAGGCACTAAAAACATCTAAAACCACATGCACTCAACATTAACACCAAAAAACAATCTAATACTAAAAAACATAACATCTCACAGATCTCTAATAATTAAGAAATATTTACATGATAGATTCAAATGACCGTTTTTAATAGATAAAATAAAAGGTTTCACCCGGGTTTGAATCGGGGACCTTGAGTGTGTTAAACTGACGTGAACCTAACCAAAATGACCGTTCTCGTTAAAGTGGCATTGATTTTACTATATTGATCCGATCTCATTGAACAACCTCCAAATAAAACTAAACTAGATTTTGATCCGCGCGGTTGCGCGGATAATTTATATTTATATTTATAATTTATAATTTATGTTCTCAAATTAAAATTATATAAGGACTTATGTTAAATAACATGAGCCTTGTTAAACGTACAAATGAAATGAAGTTATGAAATGAAATATTAATTAATTATGTTAAACATAAATATAGGAGTTATATTGTTTGTAATTATCAAATTAAATCAAAGGAAAGGTCTTTAGAAAGATTTTGTTTTAATATTATAGATAATTAACATATATTTTAGTTACAACATATTCAGTAGGTCCAAATTAAAATCATCCCACGGTAAATTCAAATAGGACTCTGTTTTAATATAATAGATTCATTTTTCTATCTTATATCCAAATGGGAGATTAATAAACGGTTGGAGATTTGTCAACGAATATCATATAACATGTATGATATTTTTGCATAGCGTCCAAGTGGTACATTTTGTCTAATATCTTGTAAACGTGCCAACGTCTTATTATCCTTTTGTGTAAATCATTTTTCTAACATTGATAGTTTTGAATCAAATAGTAAAACTTTATAAAACTTTTTGTCGTCAACTAATTAAAGCTGCAGGTACAAAAGAAACGCTTATGAGGGGATTACAACATATAGTTCCATATGTCTGACATCTTATAACCATTTATATCAAGGTAATACCAACTATAGGGAAACCAACATAAACATATCTGTCACATGTCACGAGGTCACTCATAGAGCGAGTCATGACACAGACTTATTTAATGCAAATAAACACACAAGAAACGGTAAGTAAGAGGATACAAGCACCAACGATTTTGGTAGATTAACATGGGAAATAACAGATACACTTGTGAGCAGGGAAGACATAGTTGCAAGATCCATGTTGTGCTTTCTCAAGGTTCATGCACTGATTCTTGCATGCGTTATTGTTTCCACAGACTCCTGACCATGTCCCACTTGGCCTCTCGCACAGCTTTGCTTCCACCATTGTTGGTGCTTCTGTATATTTATTTATCATGGTTAAATCAAATAGTCTGAAAACTAAAATTTAAAAGTCATTTCACTATGCATATGATAATAAGATCATTACTCACCAAAAGCAGCAAAGAGAACAAGAGCAGCGATGAGAAGGGTGATGATGGAAACAAACTTAGCCATGACGTCTTTTATTGTTAATTTCTAATGTATGTATGTAGTGTGTGTGAGGAATTAAGCCTAAGATGAACTCCTATTTATAATGACATGATGGTTAGTTTAGTTTTTTACTTTTCATTCTACAATAAAAGTTTAGCCCCACAAAATGAAACACATACTGTCATCTAGGTCACTGGAGGCATTTATTAAACCGCAAGTGGCTAATAATTAATGAACGATAAGATGTTGACTAATCAATAGTTGACGGCTATTTTCTCCACCACATATATCTACGAGGATGCATGATTGCATGAACTATCTTATGCAAGCTAAGCGCGAGTGATTTGCCTTTGGCCCAATGCTATACTAATTGTTCACATGGACGACTGGTTAATTTGTCGCTCAAGATTCAAGAAGATAAGAGCCCTCCCTTTCCCCCCTCATAGTTTCTCGAAATAGAATTGTAATGATATTATGGGGTTTTCAAAAAAAAAAATGAAAACTCTTCTTCATTCTCATCTTTGCTAGGATCAACCTCTATTTATAATGAAATCATGGCGAGTTAGTTTCCTCGAAGTTCAAAATTTTAGATACTTGAATGTGAGTTAGTTTTCTCCTATATAAAGCAACAAGTTAAGGTGTTAATTTCAGTTAAATCGGTGGATAAAACTGGATTACCATTATCTTTCAGTAATAATAAAAAAAGAAACCACAGAAGATTTAGATTTTATTATTTCATTATTTCTAACAAGTAAATTAATAACAAAATGCTGGCATATGTATCAAATTTACTACAAGATTTAGTTGACTAATTAGTGTATATACAAAACTAAACAAAAACAAGTATAGATCAAATAATTAATTAAATAAATTGTAAAGAAAGAGAAACAATTTTGTGAACAAAGAAATAAGGTTTTCTTTTTGGGTTGATTATTATACAGTCGTCAACGAACATTCAGCCTCGCTATGTCTATAACTTCAATTCACATGTTTCACTAGAACGCTATCATAAAGTATATCAGGACCATAAAACATTGATTTGATTTGATACCAGTTTGTTATGACATACTTGATGTCTTTCATGGGTTGGACGTTCTATGAGATCTAAATGTTCATCACCATATACTTAACTTCCTTATTATATTGATCATTTTGGACATTAATCCTCGCATATTTTTTTACTCTCCAAGATATCTAATAATAAATATATTAGATTTTCTTTGTGATCTAATATTTTGATGAACTTGGATTGTTTGTTTACCTTTAAACCTTCATGGATTTGCTTTTTCTTTGAGAAGGGTACTTGTCAAAAAAAAAATCATAATAAGTAGAGTTGGATACTATTATATATATTAAATTTTCTTTTTTTCTAATATTCCGATGAGTTGTCTACTGTGCTAGTATTTCTACGGCATGATCATGGCGCTCGACAATATAGGGTCGGGTTGGGACCTTGCACATCCTTTATGAACACGAAGATAAATCGTGCATAGAAGTTTATATTATAAGCAATCCAACTTAAACATAGGTTTACATGTCATAAGGCCACTCATAGTGTGACACAGTCTTATTTTATGAAAATACACACATAATTAGGCACCAAAGAGTTTTGGTAGATTAACATGGGAAGTAACAGATACATTTGTGTGCAGGGAAGACATAGTTGCAAGATCCATGACGTGCTCCCTCAAGGTTAATGCACTGATTCTTACACGCATTGTTGTTTCCACAGACTCCTGACCACGTCCCACTTGGCCTCTCACACAGCTTCTGCGCTTCCACCATTGCTGGTGCTTCTACATTTACATAACTCAAGGTTAGTTAATAGCATTAAAAACTGAAACCTAATAGCATTAAAAACTGAAACCTAAAACACATTTATTCATGCATATGAAAATATTACTACTCACCAAAAGCAGCAAAGAGAACAAGAGCAGCGAAGAGAAGGGTGACGATTGACGCAAACTTAGCCATAATGTATATATTACTTTTGTTTTTCAATGTATATGTGTATGTGTAGTGTGAGGAACTAACGCTAAGATCAACCTCTATTTATAGTGAAATGATGGCGAACTATTCTTTTACTTGTTGAAACACATAAACAACCCAACAAATTAAATACACACGACCGTATTCTAGTAGGAAACATCAAGACGCAAATTACCTTACAACCGTCGATTAATTGAAACTGAAATCTTGAACAATTCATAAACAGTGTGCTGACAATGTCTGGTTTTAATGCTACGTTGTTTATTTGCAGGTTGCATGGGCGGCTAGTTTGACTTGATCGTAGAGGATAAGATCTTGACCAAGTCATAGTTTACACACTTACATTTGCTTTCTCAACCAGATATTTTTATTTTTTTTAACCTATAAGACGCTTACCTTTTCAGATGATCGATCGACTAAACCCCTAACTTGATACGTAAACTAAGAGGATTGTATATTTGTAAATTGCATCCGACATTTCAAACTTAAAATGTTTTTAATGTTTTTTTAATTGTGTATAAACCCTTAAAGGTGAGAAGTTAAGTTAATAAGCTAATATCTGTCTTTTTATCATAAGAATATCTTCATCCGTGATAACTATTTCAAACACAAATACTATTATCTTATAAAATATGTTAACCAAAAAATATAAAATATAGTTATACAACTAAATTTTAATTTTTTTAAAAATATTGAACAAACCTATGAAAATATAAGTGTTTTGTGGGGTTTTACGGGTATCATTTTCGTCCTCTCTTTTTTTCCACAACTTAAAATAAAATATAAATTTTAAAATCTTTTGAAAACTTTTTAATAGACATGTTCTAAGAAAACCATTTTCCATAAATCTCTATAAATGAATATACACACTATTTTTAGGCAAATAAACAAAGTAATGAACACCATATTAATGAATTTACACATTACTTTTTTGAGTAATGAACAACTATCTTTTTTTGTTCAAAAAAAGAATTTGCACATTACTATATTCAGATTTTAAGATAAACTAATTATGTAATTAAAATTTCTTTCTTAAAATCAGTTATACCATTGAGAATGAGACAGGTGGTGTTAGAATCTCTCAAAGATTGATGAAAGTCTCTCTAAATAGAACCATTTTTAATTCTCTAAGTTTTCTTCTCTTTGTTTTTATTTTATTAATATTTTTATTAGAGATTCTCACTATAAACTACTAAGAATAGTGTTCTTATGCCATTTTTATCTCCGGTCTCTTAGGATGAAGGTTCTTAACTTAATTTGACTTTTTTTAATTTTTTTTTTCAAATTTTTTTGGTTAAGAGACAACTTCTCTTATTTAATAGACGGTTCTTAAGTTTTTTAGTTAAAAATTAAAAACATCTTTTAAAAAAATTTAGAACTCTTGCTAAGAGATCTTCAATATACATGTTTTGTGTTGATTATGTCGTAAATCATGGCTAAGTTTGCTATATCTTTTCTAAAGAAATATAGTTTTTTAATTTCTCTTTTAGCACAACTCCTTGTTTTGGTATAAAAACTGCAAAGGGTGATGATGGTAGCAAACTTAGCCATGATCGCAGCTAATGTATATATATGTTTTATAGTCTAGTGTGACTATATTTTACGGTTCATCGTAGAATATGTATTATAACCCCCATAAATTGAACACACTAGCTGTTGACCCAGTCATGGATGGTTTTCTATACCACGTGTCTGCCTCTGTCAGAGGCTGTCTCTACGTATCGTAACCTTGCCGACTAGTTCGGTTTGACTAGGGACAAGGAGATGAAAACTTTTCACCGTTGGTTCAATTTTAATATTCCGAATGCGAGAAAAATGGGAAGGAACTCACTAGCTATCCGATGCACCTGGCGACATTCATACAAGCCATGTGTAAAGTTTCTCCTATTTGATGGGCTGGTATTGGGTTCATAGAATCAACGACTCAAATTGGAAATATGAATCTTGGTTACCGAAAAGGCTCAAGGCCCAAGGGCCCAAGCAACGAACTTATCAATAACAAGTATGGAGACAAAACTTGAGTTTCAATTTTTCATTTATACCTCAACGTTGTAAATAAAACATGTAGTTTAATCCCTACAACATAAACGAGTTTACTATTTAGAAATACTGGTGCTGCCTCTTCATAATATATATTAGCCGTGCAATGGAACAAAGAGTGAAAGGGTGATTCAAGGGTCATGGATAGAGAAGTTTCTTCGTCCAAAATCATTGCATGTGTTGAATAGATTTGGGACTAAAGCTGCCAATATAGACATTGGAAAATACGGTAGTGACTGAAGCAAAAGCTAAAAAGGCCATTAGGCAGTCCCCAGTTTCCAAGACAGATAGTGTGAGACACACTTGTGACACAACTTTGTCTTCGTTTTCATCATCATCATCTTCTTCTACTACTACTGCTACTTCTGTAGCCTTTTCGTTTAATTATTAACTTGATTGACAGGACTATGACCTATATATATCTTATATCATCATTGCTCTCTATTTGTTTCTCTCTTAATGATTGCTTTTGAAAGGTTTATCCCAAAATGATTAGTGCGTTGATCACGAATGAATCATGTAGTATCAGTTTCTAGATGTTTACTCCCAAAATTGTTTACTAGCTTTTGGAATAGAGTAACACATTGAATGCCCCTCACCGTTCATGAGATTAAATAAATCTCCTCTGAATTTTGAAGATGCCGTTCTTTTATATTAACTTATAGTTTTTGGTTAGTAGAGTGTGTATGTACACTATAAGAATAAGAACGCATGTTAGAAATAAAACCATTTTTTGCCAGGGCAATATTTGTATGTAAAGTTTCTAATGTAAAAGTTTATTCTATTTTAGAAATTTGAATGACTATACTCCATTTTTATTTTTATTTTTTTCTTACATGGCTTATTTTATGTTAAAGATTTTTTTGGTTAAATGTCGATATATATTTTTCTATTTAAAAGGTTAATACTTTATTATAATTTAATTAGTGTGGTTTAATTTAAACCTAAAACTTATATTAAATATAAAACATGAGTTGTAAATTTATATCAAAATAAAATAAAAGTTAAACTGATTAAAAAGATAGTACAAATTATGTATTTACAATTTTTAATAAGTTTGATTAAATTAAAACATCAAGCTTTTAAATACATAATAATATTATACCAAATTTATTTTCGTAACCGTTTAAAATTTATTCTTCACGCAAGTTGCATATGATTTTCAAATTGTTTGAGACAAACTCTTAAAACAGTAATTAACTTTCAAGCAACAGGTGAAAACGTATCATATGATGCAAATTGTACCACTGAAAGTGCAACTCCAAAATTCTTGCGAAATTATGAATCAAACTTATACAGTTGTACTGCCTAATCATGTTTTGTTTTCTTATAATTAGTTTCACAAATTTATCTATTAACATTCATCTAGAAGCTAATTTAAAAGGTTCATTCAGACATCATTTAACAACAACAAAAAGTTCATTAAGACACTAACCATACATCGATAAATGTCTTACAAGTGTAGTGTCGTATTAAATCAGAAAATGCTCAAAGGTCATATATTCCTCTCTACATAAAGAAAATTTTCTAATTACTAAGAAAAGCTTCTTTTCTGCTGAAGAGAACCTAAACCTTTATTCCCCAAAGTTCACAAGTTTGGGGCATTTTCAGCCAATCACATAAAAGATGCTTCTCTTCTTCATCACATGTTGACATCTCCCATGGTTCAAGACAGTACCAGTGACTCTGATTGTGTAAACCGTCTAATCCACTTGACCGGTTAACAGTCTTAACCAAACACAGACACGTGAAAGCATATATTTATCTGTTGTTAAGTATGTATAGCGTTTACTTCTTAAATCTAATGCATAATATAAGATCAAATCCAAAAGAGAATACACAAGATCATATATAAAATGAAAAATTTCGTTGCGCTATTTAGAAAGGAGCCTTTATGCCAATATACCGCATATAATTAGAACATTGGTGTTACAAAAAAATAAAATAAGATATATATAGAACATTGGTCCCCTGGTGTATGTGTGTGTCTTTGTCAACCCCAAGTGTATAGATTTCTCAACAAATCAAAGGCTCTTTTTCTTTAATCTTTGTGGGTAAAGCTCCTCTTGATATTTAATCGTATAAAATACTTGTTAGCGGGGTGAAGATATATTCGCTAAAAGCGGTAGTGCGTGTATCACCGGAAACCAATAATTTACAAATATCATTAGCTTTTATGTTACAAAATGTTGAGACAATGCATTTTAGTTATGGCAGAATCAATTCTGCATTAAACTTGTTTAAACTATACAAGGGCTTTTATAGCTAATAAAAATATTGGAAATAAATTGGATATCTTGCGGATCAAAATCTTAAAGTTCTTTAAATCTGTAAAAGTTGTGAAAAAAACAAATGAAAATACTTGAAAATGTGTATTGACGATAGTGACAATATTAAATAAGATACACATTTTGCTATCCAACTTATCTCTAATAAAAGCTTTGTTATGTAGTTGTGGACATAAGCATACGATCAGCGATAGTGATCAATATATATATATATTTCGTTCTTTGTTTTGTTATTGTCACACGATTAGTAATAATGATCACATAGTTGTTATTCATCAACTCATTTCAGTGTTTGGCCATTGATAGACATATGCCAAAGTCCCTAGAACTTTTAGATTTTCTAAACTAAATGACAGATTATTTGTTCTAATAAAGATCTAAGTGTGATATTCGAGCATCTCCACTACGATTTATTTAACAAATAAACCTGTAAGAATATCCGATTTTTTTTCACATATTCTGAAATTAACTCGAGCTTATTATCTAATCAACTATTACCAGAAGGTAAAACACAGAGTAATTTTTTTTAATTACAAGAGAGAAGATAAGGGTAAAGTCAGAAAGAATTGTAAAACCAAAGGTAAATAACATAGAACGTGGGGACCCTGAGCAGAAGAAGGTCTACAAGGTGGAGTGAGTGTAGACAAAGACAAGAAATGGAGCGTTGACTATTAGATTGAAGCCAAAATAGAAGGGGCAGATTTGTCTCTTTTGGAAAGGACACAGACAAACTTTCTCTACGGGCCATTTAATTACTAGGCCCTACTTACTAAGCCCATTAACTCCCTTCTTTGTCTTTTTTAGTTTTTCTTTTTTAATACTATATTTTTCATTTTCCTAATCACGTGACGTGAGAAAGAAACGTCGTCGATTAAACTGGCTGAGATGACAAGACATCGGATGTGAAGAAGGAAACCACAGCTCTAGCCAGGGAACGTAAAGTTAAGTCCTGTCTATCATCTATAACGGTTAGTTCAGATCATAGACATTGTGTAATAGCGTTTTCTTTCTCCCGTTACATTTTAAACACCGTGAAGGTATCCATTTATTTTGATATATCTAGCCAAAAAGATTAAAACTTTCTCGATTTAAATCGTGTCAGAAGATTTAACAGAGGAAAGAAGACGACGACGTTTCCCGGCTTTCCATGTCTAGTGTAGTGGCGGCTACTAACCGTTTCACTTTCTGTAAAAACTGTAAAAAAGACTATGGCAAAGTTTCTTTAAAGTGTATTTTGAATCTGCACATATCAATTTGTGCACAAATCGTTAGTTAGCTCAAAAATATTATAGACTGTCTATAAATTACATGATTAAATGACGTTTAAGACGAAACTGACAATATATATATATATATATTGTGATTACTAGGAATAATTCAATAAAACTATTATTGAGCAGCCTAACAAAAAAATTGAATTTGAAAATTAGTATGTGACATATATAAGCCAGAGAAAGACTGACACTACATTGACCACAAGTCGTAGTTCGTATCTATAAGCTGGATGTTCTTTTACACGTTTATATCCGTATGATAATTTCATAAATATACTCGATATAGAGAATATAACCATCACAAAAATTACTAGATACATTGGAGATAAAAAAGGTTATTATTCGGCGCATTATTTTCTAGTGGTATATTTATTCTCATTCAAAGTCATATTAAAAAAGATTAAAAAAGTGATAATATTCTCTCTGAAAGTCTAGCAGTATTTTAAAACAGTACCACTACGATTCTCTTCTTCATCCTCTTCATAATATGCCATTGTGGTGATTGTTCATATATATCTATGCACTCGTCCTATCGCATAAGTCTCACGCTAACTTCTTATTCTCTTTCTCTCTGAGAAGACAGCTTTTAAAACAAAAATGGAGATGATACTTTTGAAAACTCACCTTCTGTTCATCCATCTTCATTACGTTATCTCGATTTTGCTTCTATGTTTCTCACCGTGCTTGGCTTCCACTGACATGGACCATCTCCTCAACCTCAAATCCTCCATGATTGGTCCTAACGGAGACGGTCTCCACGACTGGGTTCACTCAACTTCTCCAGCAGCTCACTGTTCTTTCTCCGGCGTTTCATGCGACGGTGACGCTCGTGTTGTCTCCCTCAACGTCTCTTTTACTCCTCTGTTTGGGACTATCTCACCGGAGATTGGGATGTTGGATCGTTTGGTGAATCTGACGTTAGCTGCGAATAACTTCTCCGGTAGGTTGCCGTTGGAGATGAAGAGTCTCACTTCTCTAAAGGTTTTGAACATCTCCAATAACGTAAACCTCAACGGAACCTTCCCCGGTGAGATTCTTACTTCCATGGTTGAGCTTGAAGTCTTGGACGCGTATAACAACAACTTCACGGGGCCATTACCGCCGGAGATTCCCGGGCTTACGAAGCTGAGACACCTCTCTCTCGGAGGAAACTTCTTCACAGGAGAGATTCCAGAGAGTTACGGAGATATCCAAAGCTTGGAGTATCTTGGCCTCAACGGAGCTGGACTCTCTGGTGACTCTCCGGCGTTCTTGTCACGTCTCAAGAATCTTAAAGAAATGTACGTTGGCTACTTCAACAGCTACACAGGCGGTGTTCCACCGGAGTTCGGTGAATTAACGAAGCTAGAAGTCCTCGACATGGCGAGCTGTACTCTCACCGGAGAGATTCCGACAACTCTGAGTAACCTAAAACACTTGCACACGTTGTTTCTCCACATCAACAACTTAACCGGAAACATCCCACCAGAACTCTCCGGTTTAATCAGCTTAAAATCACTCGACCTATCAATAAACCAGTTAACCGGAGAGATTCCTCAGAGCTTCATCTCCCTAGGAAACGTCACTCTCATCAACCTCTTCAGAAACAATCTCCACGGGCCAATACCGGAGTTCATCGGAGACATGCCGAACCTCCAAGTCTTCCAGGTGTGGGAGAACAACTTCACGTTAGAGTTACCGGCGAATATCGGCCGGAACGGGAATCTAAAAAAGCTAGACGTCTCTGAAAACCATCTCACCGGACTTATCCCCACGGATTTATGCAGAGGTGGGAAGCTTGAGACACTAGTACTCTCCAACAACTTCTTCTTCGGCTCCATCCCGGAGAAGCTAGGTCAATGCAAATCGTTAAACAAGATCAGAATCGTCAAGAATCTCCTCAACGGGACGGTTCCGGCTGGATTATTCAATCTCCCACTCGTTACGATCATCGAACTCACCGATAATTTCTTCTCCGGGGAGCTTCCGACGGAGATGTCCGGGGACGTTCTCGATCATATCTACCTGTCTAACAACTGGTTTACCGGTTCAATCCCTCCGGCTATCGGTAATTTTAAAAATCTACAGGATTTATTCTTAGACCGGAACCGGTTTACCGGGAATATTCCGGAAGAAGTTTTCGAGCTGAAGCATCTCACTAAGATCAACACGAGTGCTAACAACCTAACCGGCGAGATCCCTGACTCAATCACACGATGCAGTTCATTAATCTCCGTCGATCTCAGCCGTAACAGAATCGGCGGAGATATTCCTAAAGACATACACAACGTGATTAACTTAGGAACTCTAAATCTCTCCGGGAATCAACTCACCGGCTCAATCCCGATCGGAATCGGGAAGATGACGAGCTTAACCACTCTCGATCTCTCCTTCAACGACCTCTCGGGAAGAGTACCACTCGGCGGACAGTTCCTAGTCTTCAACGACACTTCCTTCGCCGGAAACCCTTACCTCTGCCTCCCTCACCACGTCTCCTGCCTAACGCGTCCCGGCCAAACCTCCGATCCTATCCACGCCGCGTTATTCTCACCGTCAAGGATCGTCATCACGATCGTCGCAGCGATCACGGCGTTGATCCTCATCAGCGTCGCGATTCGTCAGATGAACAAGAAGAAGCACGAGAGATCTCTCTCATGGAAGCTAACCGCCTTCCAGCGACTCGATTTCAAGGCGGAAGACGTCCTCGAGTGTCTCCAAGAAGAGAACATCATCGGCAAAGGCGGAGCAGGGATCGTCTACCGCGGATCCATGCCAAACAACGTAGACGTCGCGATCAAACGCCTCGTTGGACGCGGAACAGGGAGGAGCGATCACGGATTCACGGCGGAGATTCAAACACTAGGGAGAATCCGTCACCGTCACATCGTGAGACTCCTCGGATACGTAGCGAACAAGGACACGAACCTGCTTCTATACGAGTACATGCCTAACGGGAGCCTTGGTGAGCTTTTGCACGGGTCTAAAGGAGGTCATCTTCAGTGGGAGACGAGACTCAGAGTAGCTGTTGAAGCGGCGAAGGGACTGTGTTATCTTCATCATGACTGTTCGCCGTTGATCTTGCATAGAGACGTTAAGTCCAATAACATTCTTCTGGACTCTGATTTTGAAGCCCATGTTGCTGATTTTGGGCTTGCTAAGTTCTTAGTGGACGGTGCTGCTTCTGAGTGTATGTCTTCAATTGCTGGCTCCTATGGATACATCGCTCCAGGTTAGTTGTGACATGTTTTACATTAGAGATTAGTTTTAAACCATACCAAAATTATAATATTATAACTATTTTTTATGATATATTGAAATCTTATAAAAATAAAATAAAATCGTATAAATTTGTTATTTGTAATGAATTTCATATATTATATATTTAGTATATTGTTTATAAGTACAAATGTTTATACCTTTTTAGTAACAACCTAAACTTTTAATTAGTCGTTAGCCATTGAACAATTGCAGCAAAAAGTGTCACTTAGACACTTTTCACACAAATTTAAAAAAATTATTAAAATACATTTATGTTTTAATTAAGTTGACAAAAAAAAAATTACACCTATTCAACTAATAGTATTTGAGATTAATTATTTATAAAATTAATATATTTTTAATTAAGTTCAAGTTTAAAGTTGCATTATATTAAAAATTAAAGGCTTTTTTGTGTAAGAAAAGAAAATGTTAAAATGATATTTTTGTGTAACAGAGAAAGTATTATATAACAAACAATAACTAAAGTAAGTAGTAAGCTTCTTTTGTTTTGGTTTTGATAGAGTATGCATACACTTTGAAAGTGGACGAGAAGAGTGATGTGTATAGCTTTGGAGTGGTTTTGTTGGAGCTTATAGCTGGGAAGAAACCGGTTGGTGAGTTTGGGGAAGGAGTGGATATAGTGAGGTGGGTGAGGAACACGGAGGGTGAGATACCTCAGCCATCGTCGGATGCAGCTACTGTTGTTGCGATCGTTGACCAGAGGTTGACTGGTTACCCGTTGACCAGTGTGATTCACGTGTTCAAGATAGCGATGATGTGTGTGGAGGATGAGGCAGCGTCAAGGCCTACGATGAGGGAAGTTGTGCACATGCTCACTAACCCACCTAAGTCAGTGACTAACTTGATCGCGTTCTGACCCAATCAAAGATAAAGGAGCAAAAAATAAGATGTGTTTTGTGTGTAATGATAATATTTTGTTATGGTTGTTTCTCTAAGTGAACATATATGGTTTTTAAATTACTTTTGAGTTGTATGTATGTATATTTGTTGTGTGTTCGATTTGTATATCGCCTCTTATGTGTTTTTTTTATCTACTCTCTGTAATGTGATTCGTATGCTTATTGATGATAGCTTGTAAACTTTAGCTATTTCTTCTTTCCGACGTAGTTGTATAATTATAAGAACCGACAAATCTACAAAAACAAAAAGACAAGGTTGTGTTCATTACCACTAGACTTCAACCTCTATCACCTGTCTTACCAACGAGCAGATAAACATGTGTCTAGATCAAATATAATGATGCTCTGGAGCCAATCCACTCCACTTACTTATTTTCACAGTCTGCAAGATTCTACCAATATCCAACTCGAGATCTTAACATACATGTCCTTTATTACAGTTTGGCATGTGCGTTAGCTTCTACATTAACAAACATAAACAATTTGCAGTTAGTCTTTTCGTTATATTTGATGTTCGGTTTATCTTGTACCTGAGTAATAAAATTTTGCATTTGTATTTGATTAGTTAAAAATGAATACTCGTAGTTTCAAATAGTTTGCCAAAAGGTATAGATTAAGGGTGAATGGATGATAACGAAGCATTTAATTTTATTTTATTTTTAGATCAAAAAGAACATTTATCACCATCACTATAACATTTTACAACATATCAATACAATAATTATATGTTTAATGACACAGAAGTAACAAAAACAAAAGAGTGGAAACATTCAAGCTATGCACTCAGAAAGCACCGTACGGTACGTGCTGCGGAAGCCTAAACCGAACTTGAGAAGCCGGAGACCGAACCGCAACACCGTGCCAGCAAATCCCTCCTTTACAAATCCCACCACCGTCGTGATGTCGACGACGGTGACTAACATCCTCAACGCCAGCCCGATTGTACCGCGAAACCGCATCAGCAGCTCTTCGAGCCACGTCCCACGCGAGCGTAACCGCAAGCAAAACTCCCACCGCCGTAACCGAAACGACGAAGACGAATCCAGCGCCGAAGCTCGTCCCGGAGACAATCCCGTACACCTTGATGGCGATGATCACCGCGACGTAAATGGTCGCGAGGTTACCGAGAACCGCGTCGGATAACGCCATTAGACACATGGAGATTGATAAAAACTTAAAAGAGTTTGTTTCTTTTTGCCGTCGTGGCAATTGTTGCGCCGGTGGAGATTATCAATAAATAAAGCGATGTTGTTGGTGTTGATGACTCTCGAGGCGTGATCCTTGCCAAAGGAGATAATATGAAAATGACGAAAACGCCCTTCCTGAGACATCCTCTGCTTTTGATGACTTTATAGTAATACAAAGTGGGGGAAGAGTTTGCGGGTACCCTTGTATGATACGACGACGTATCTGGAAGGGGGAAGCAACGTCGTGAGACTGGCCACGCCATGTCATAATAGTCATTTATGAGTGTCCTATGACATTCACTCAAATGTTACTCATTTCTTTCAACTTTCTTATGGGCTTGGTAATGGTTATAATGGGCCTCTGTTAATCACAACTGGGCTCTAGTCTTCACTCTTCACCCATCTTGCAATTTTGTTTTCTTCTCACTAAAGAGATTAAGAGCACAACCCCTTAAAAAAGAGGGTTTGACCTTTTGTGGTCGAGCCCCAAAAAAATATAAGAGACAGTTCTTCCTAGTTCTTCCATTTGTAAAATAAGAATTGTTTGTGGGTGATTTTTTGCATTGTTTGCAGGCTCTATCGATATATAGCAATTCGCAATTAGATGATTTTTTATTTTTTTTAAATAAAATATATAATTTTTTTCCCGGGTTTTAGAGATGATGATACTCTAATAAAGCAATGTGTTTATATTCTATGATGACTTATTTTTGTCAAATCATAGGCAGAGAAATAGACACTTGGTTATATTTATAAGTTTCCCACTCCCACTATCAAAAAGCCTCATCATCATCAACTCACCCTTAATCTATATTATCTATTTAATCTTTTCATCAGCAAGTGGTTATAAGTTATAACATATCAGTTTTAATGGTGTCTATGATTCCTTTTTCCATTAATAACAGAGAATCTATGAATTTCGTATGGCTATTATGCGCTTAGAAAGGCAGTTAATAAATGTTGAGACAAGAACAAACACACATGTATATAATAAGAGTAATTATTCATCTCACTGTTTCAAATGGCCAACGCAGATCACTAGCTAACAAACAAATGAAATATTCCCCCATTTCACCAATATATTAACTTAAATCTTCTAGATTACTTTATATAGGTGTACATTATACTTATAATCCTAAATAATTGTTTTATTAAAGATTAAACAAATATGATTCCCGTCTTTTTTGAAGTCCACAAGCAGCCCACTTTCTTTTCCCCACATGTTCCGCACCACAAACAAGAATCCTCACAAAGAAGGGTACTTTTGTAGTTTGGGTAAGGACCTTTTTCAGCTCTGACTCAACCGACGTCGTTCATAGTAAAAAAGGTCACATGGGCCGGGAAGAGATAAGGCTTTAGTAGGGGCCCACATTGTCCTGATTCAGTGTTTACCGCGGGAGACAAATAAAAGTTAGGTCAAAAGAGCCACCACATCTGACAAAAGGCCAGCGCAAGTGTCGCTGTGATTCCATATAACGACGGTGATGCTTTGCTCTGGTCAAAAGCTCCTTCGTATATCATCGATGTATCTTCCGGCGTCCACGTCGTACTTCCTCCGGCTGGAGTTGTCGGAGTACCTGGTGGTGTCGTTGGTTTCGTGTCTGGTGGGGTCTGATCTTGAGATGATTTTTGACTGCCACGGACAAAAACAAAACTCACGTTAGGTGAATACTATATTAAGTGCTTTGCCACGCGTCTCCTTACTATTGGGTAAATATTAAAAAACTGTTGATGGGCCGTTAAGAATCCACATCCCGATAAATCAACTCTATGCCCAATGCCCATGCCGGATGACAAATTAAAATATTTTTTGGAAATATATATTAAAATAATTTGATAAAAAAAAAAATCATAATGAACACCATCTCTTTCTTTTTGCAGTAGAAAGCAAAAAAATATTTAGTTTGACAGTAAATGACAAGAAAACAATTTAATAAAACGTAAATGACTTCGATTCCAAGGTACGCAAAAGGTTATTCAATGATTCATTTAATGTCAATGTAGTAAATATGAAGTCTGTTCTAATAACCCTCCGCACCTAAAACCATATTAACCGGTCACTTAATTGAAGTTTTTAGATTCGGCTAAGAAAATATAAAATATATTAGAGAAATCTCTTAACCGAAAAATGTAAAAAAAAAAATTAAATCATAGATTAAGAATTCCAAATAAGAGATCAGAGTTAATCATGTTCTAAATAGCCTGCTAATTCATGCTTACTTGCTTAGTGTTATAACAGTAGAGATTAATTGACGAAATTACCCTCCCCAACAAAACTTGATGTTCACATGGGTAATGAGACATTAAGGGTATAAAAGGAATTTTACCTGGTGTTCGGAGCTGGGCAGAAGGTGATAACGTAGTTAGGAGACTTGGCGCATGTGAAGGTACTGCTCTGATCATCGTAAGCGTAGCTGTACGCACGTGGACAAGCGTTCTTAAACCTCAACGAATACTCCGACGGTTTACACGTATCAGGCGTCCCAAACGCGCCGCTACAGCAATACTCTGGCGTCCGAAACGCTTCGCACGCGCTTTTACAACCCATGGACAGTTTCACTCCATCGACACTCGTCACCCTCAGCTCGGACGGACACGACCCGTTCAGATCCACGACACAACCCGTGCTGCTACAGTTCTGTCCTGACCCTCCCTGAGGGACGACCAGCATCGGGACGTTGTAACCGTCCACGAGGCTGACGTCGTAGAAGTCGAGACCACCGGATCCGTCGAGTGTGAACTCGGCTAGTGTTGCCGGAGGTGTGGCTCCGGCGCCGGAGCATTCTAGGGTTCCGGAGCCGCAGTCTCCGGTGGCGCAGGTGAATTTACCGGCGGTGTCGGTGGAGCAGAGTGTTCGGCCCCAGAACCGACCGCCCCATGAAGCTGGAGCGGTGATGGTTCGTTCCTCGCCTTTCTGGAGGGTGAAGCCTGTCGTCGGAAGTGGTGGAACTCCGGCGTTGGAGAGAAGTCCCGGCCAGACTGTGTATTCGCATTTGTTCTCCATGATGAAGCTTGTTGATTCAGTCCCTGTTAAGAACCAGGACATGAGGAAGAAGATCAATGGCAACGTAAGAGCCATTGGATTGAGAAGAAGAAGAAGAAGAAGTATTTTATATAGCTCTGTTTCTTCTTCTTCTCTTTTTATGTAAAGGAGGATTCTCAGGGCGGAAAGGAGATGATGAAGATGATGTGTGATTTATAGAAGAAGCATATTCATGGCTTTTTTTTATGTCGGTAGTAATCATGTGTATGTCTTGGTTGGTGGCTTATGGTACGCCTGCTTACGTGGTTACACACAATTGGATCACGACTTTTTAACCGTTGAGACTAACGAAAGCACTTCTGTTTTATTTAAAAGATTTTTTACACAGTAATGAAAAGTTGAGCTAATTTTGTTATTTAATCGGTTCATAATTGTATTAGTCTAAGGTGTGGTTAGAAAATGGTTAATATTAGCACTATGTGTTGTTAGAATTTGATTGATGTTTTTCAACGAAAACATTCAACCGCCTTTTGACCTCACTGTTTAATCAAAATATCTACAAAACGTAAAGTAATTATGTTTCAAGAATCTTTTAACTTTACTGGATAATTACGCAATTACGATCTATAGCCATTTAGACGTGTGAAACAGAATTACTTTACCTATGTTTACACTTACTGGAATTTCAGTAGAGAGAAGGATACATATGTGATTGTTTTTTGCAAGTAACAAATAATCAAGTGCCTAGACACATAGTACAAAAATGATGACGAAGTTCGAAGTCTATGACCATATAATTTATAAAAATTATCATTTCATTTTCAGAACAACGAGGCATTGTACTCTAGTGTATGTTTCAACGTCTTTGGTGATAGCCGCGGGCCCTCTATATTATATTGGAGAATCCATATAATATCTTTGCGCTTGATTGAACAACAATATATTCCCAGTTTCCCACCAAAAAATTGTTGGTTCAACAATAAAAACAATTTCTATATAAGTATCTGCTAGATATTTTTTTCCTGTCATCTGTTGAAATGTTCTCACTTTTAACTGTGAAAGATAAAAGAAAATACTAATATAAATATACTTTCAATATTGTTTTTACAAATTATTTATTTGTGTGGGTCTAAACTACCTTTTTTTGTGTGTGGTCACATCCACTTTAAGCCATCCTCTTCTTCCGTCTTTTTCCTTGTCCTTACCGTCCGTCAATACAATATACAATCAAATACTTAATGGGCCTTTAAGGGGTTGGTATAATGAGTAGGGTGAATAAGCCCATACTATGATCAAGATAGTTATGCTTCCCATAGATTTCCCAACTACATGTGTAACCCCAGTCACAGTGTTCATTTGACAAAGGTCTCAGTGTAGCAACTCCTGATGCTGATGGCATTCTTATTAATGGGCTTGGACCCGAAGAAGCTTTTTTTTTGCATTTCAACCACTTGATTTCTTTTCTTTTGTCCTTGTCACATTAATCATATCATTATCTCTAATCATACACAAACATACGTCTTTGTTTTTTTGTGTGCGTGGGCCTCAAGATAAGTTTCTATGTTCAGAAACTTATCTTCTCCTTTATTTGGAGACTCCATAAAGGCCAATAGCATTCCGTTCTAGTCACAAGTACTTTAAACATAACCGGTTTGGTTTATCATATGCTGACTAATACAGCCACACGCTTACATATTTCGGCCCACTTTATATTTCCCAATCAACCGGCCCATCTTAGCCCATTGTTTGTTTGAGCATGGACCAGGTTATCGAGCACGCACGCACACACAGAGTACACACTACACAGCAAACGGAAAAAAATAATGTAACTATAGTTTTATTTTTCTTTCGATACATTCAGACACAGCTAACGTGCTCCCATTTCCTTAATGTCACTATCAGTAACATTTTCACAATAGGTTGGAAGCAAATTTAAAATAATAGGATTTCTATTGGCATGTTCAATTATTGATCTTCACGTACATATATATACAGTAGATCGGACTTGACTTAATAATAAAAATAAATGATCAAATCTCAGATCTCACTACAGTCTACATGTGCTATGACATTATTATTTTTCTACCTATAATTTTTTTTGTTCTTGTCTATATTGCATAATAGATACAAAAAACAATCGGTGTGTGAGCAAAAAAAGTTTTTACGATTATTCAAACAATCTCAATTATTGTGTTTTTATCATTATCATGTATTCAAGATCTCAATATCGCTATTACATCTTGCTACATGTGCTATGTCACTGAAACATCTCAGATAGTAAATACAAGTTGCTGTATTCGTTTCACATTCATGTGTTTATGCATTTATGTACCTGTTTCTTGTTTTTATGGTTCACAATTTGTGTTGACTTCAATCAAAGAATTAGAGGTTGAGCTCCAGTTGAGTAGTAGTACAACATTCATCTTGTGGCTCAAGATTAAAAAACAAGTTTAATTATCTACAAGGATTATTGTGTTTTATGCAAGAATTTTTTTTGTTTTGTGCAAGATTGATTAACAAATTTACATTTTATTATTATAAATTTAAATGAAGATATTCGGATCCTCAGTGAGAGTTTTAACCACTCAAAGATTATACATGTACTTAGAACGCATAATACAAAGACGGACAACTTGGCATGTAATACTTTGAAGCAATCCGTCATTCATAAGATACTAATATGGTTCGAATAGTGAATCTATTTGTTGATAACAAAAACAAAATTAAAATTGAATACTATTACATTGACTGTTAAAAAACTAGTCTAGTAACTCTACAATATCTTTAAAATTTGAATATTTTATTGCAAAATTTACTTATGTTTACTTGACATTTTGATTTTCATTTTTGATTATCATTGTCAGCATTTGCGAGTAAAAAATAATAGAAAAACATTTCTAAAAGTTGTGCTATTGAAAGTTCACATAAATATAAAGTGAACAGTTTGAATTTATTAATAAATTTAATTTATGTTATCTGTTATGTAATAAAACTATGTAAAATTTGTTTGTGTTGAAAAATGAAAAATGGTAAAAGTAAGAGTTTTAGAGTAATTATTTTTAAAAAAAAAATTCAAAAGAGTAACGGTTATAGCTGGCAAGATCCATCATCTCCACCACGCTGTCAATTTGTCCCTCTCTCTCTCCCGCGCTTCCTTCTTATTCTCTCTCCCTCCTCCACCGTCCCTCTCTCACCTCTCTCTCTCCATCTCTCTCTCTCTCTCTTCCTTCAATCACGACCATGAGAGAGATCCTCCACGTCCAAGGCGGGCAATGCGGCAACCAAATCGGTTCCAAGTTCTGGGAAGTCATCTGCGACGAGCACGGCGTTGATCCCACCGGACGTTACAACGGCGACTCCGCCGATCTCCAGCTCGAGCGTATCAATGTTTATTACAACGAAGCTTCTGGTGGGAGGTACGTTCCTCGTGCGGTTCTCATGGATCTCGAGCCTGGTACGATGGACAGCATCAGGTCCGGACCGTACGGACAGATATTCCGTCCCGACAACTTCGTGTTTGGTCAGTCAGGTGCTGGTAATAACTGGGCGAAAGGTCATTATACCGAAGGTGCTGAGCTTATTGATGCGGTTCTTGATGTTGTTCGTAAGGAGGCTGAGAACTGTGACTGCCTTCAAGGTATATATATATATATTCATATCATTTATTTTAGTTTGTATAAATTTGAAACAATGAATCTTGTTGGTTCTATGCTTTGATGTTAGAGTATATTCAATTGATTTTCAATGTATATGTCATGTGTCCAGGATATTGACTTAAATGATTTTTATAATGTTTCATATATATGTAGTTATGATTAATTTGAGAACAAAAACTATAATCATCATTGATCTATAATATACTTTGGTAGATATCTGATCACCGTTTCTCTTTAGAAATGTTTTGAAGAAGAATCAAATTACAGGTTTTATGTGCATGGATTAAGAGTCATTAATCTTATTTTGTGCATGTTTTGTGATTATTTTTTTAGTTATTTTCTCTCTACTGTCAGTGTAAGTGTGTAACCATGATTTTTCTTCAATAATTTTTTTTTTCAAACCGACTATTTGAATTAAGCTATGAATCACTGTTGAGACTGAGCTGTTAGCACTTATTGATTTGTCCCGCAATTTTTTTGTCGGCTAAACTTTTTTATATCAAATTGAATATTACAAAGTCATTACAGAATTGTTACAGTTAGATTGTGTTTTTATTGGAGAAAGTTAACTTCCTTTTAGTCTAAAAGACAATGTTTTAAATTGGCTTTAGTGTGTATTGTGGCCCCCTAATGTTTATGCCTGATCTGTAGTAAAACAAACTTCACGTGATCCTTAACCACATGGAATGTTTTAATTAATCACTTTAGGGAATACTACTGTTGTGTGTTGATACTATCGAGGTGAAACATATAGTTCTGGGTGATAATTGAATAGAGCAAATGGGTCAGGGTCGGCTTTTAGCAGCATGATTGTTTTTATCATTGTTAAAACACCTTATTACCTTTTTTTAATCTGGTCTCCTATTAACTACATTGTTATTACTACACTGTACTGTAGCATTGAAGTTGATTTGGTATGTATCCTTGAGTTATATTTAGTGTCTGATTTCACTTGGTTTTGTAATAATAGGGTTTCAAGTATGCCACTCCCTTGGAGGAGGCACAGGTTCTGGAATGGGAACTCTATTGATCTCAAAGATCCGTGAGGAATATCCAGACAGGATGATGCTCACCTTCTCTGTCTTCCCATCTCCAAAGGTCTCAGACACGGTCGTTGAGCCTTACAACGCCACTCTCTCTGTCCACCAGCTCGTTGAGAACGCTGATGAATGCATGGTCTTGGACAACGAAGCTCTCTACGACATATGTTTCCGTACTCTCAAACTCAGCACTCCTAGCTGTAAGTACCACCAACTACTCTTAATGTTCATTTACTTCGTTACTAAAGTCTAATATCATTATTTATTATAACGTTTTCAGTTGGAGACTTGAACCATTTGATCTCGGCTACTATGAGTGGTGTGACTTGCTCTCTACGGTTCCCTGGACAACTCAACTCTGACCTAAGAAAGCTCGCAGTGAACCTTATCCCATTCCCTCGTCTCCACTTCTTCATGGTCGGTTTCGCTCCTCTCACCTCCCGTGGCTCCCAACAATACATCTCTCTCACAGTCCCTGAGCTCACCCAACAAATGTGGGACGCTAAGAACATGATGTGCGCAGCTGATCCACGCCACGGACGTTACCTAACAGCCTCAGCCATGTTCAGAGGAAAGATGAGCACAAAAGAAGTAGACGAGCAGATCTTGAACGTCCAGAACAAGAACTCATCCTACTTCGTTGAGTGGATCCCAAACAACGTCAAGTCCAGCGTCTGTGACATCCCACCGACCGGTATCAAAATGGCGTCTACCTTTGTCGGAAACTCGACTTCGATCCAGGAGATGTTTAGGAGAGTGAGTGAACAGTTCACGGCTATGTTTAGGCGTAAGGCTTTTCTGCATTGGTACACTGGAGAAGGCATGGACGAGATGGAGTTTACTGAAGCTGAGAGTAACATGAATGATCTTGTAGCTGAGTACCAGCAGTACCAAGATGCTACTGCTGATGAAGAAGGTGAGTACGAGGATGAAGAGGAAGAAGCTTATGAATCTTGATTATCTTTATGCTACTACTACTATATGATATACATATCAAGTTGAATGTGTTTAAAAAAATCTTTCTTATGGTTTTTACTTGTTATTGTATTTTGCAATCTGGTTTGTTCTTTCTTTCTTTCTCAATGCCTTGTCTTGTAATAATAATTTATCTCCTTTAAATTTTATTTAATATTCAAAAATGATAACTTGCAATTTTGGTTACATATTAGTTTTCAAACCCTTCCAAAAATGAAAATCTTTCCAGAAAGTTTTTTTCTTTAAATTCTCCATTCCTACTTGAATTGGTATGAAGATAAGAATCTACTAAAACGCTTTTTAGATCTAATTAAACTTAATCTTCTTTGTCTTGCTTGAGCAGCTGCTTGAGCTTTAGTAGCTGCACTCTGAAAATCAACAACCATTGTGGTGGCTGTGGCTATAAGGTTACCTTCATCTTGTGCTGGAAGGTTTAGATCAAAGCCACGTCGTTCCAAGTTATCTCTCCTGTTGGCCGTAGGATCACCAACGTGTATCAACGGTTGTAGATGACGCTGGTTCTCTCCAATGGGCTGGGCT
The DNA here is from genome assembly GCA_905132765.1 of Moricandia arvensis. Taxonomy (NCBI): domain Eukaryota; kingdom Viridiplantae; phylum Streptophyta; class Magnoliopsida; order Brassicales; family Brassicaceae; genus Moricandia; species Moricandia arvensis. The sequence continues at coordinate 100,095 of CAJHQP010000217.1, read as the reverse complement.
AGTAGTAACCCAACTTGCGCCCCAATTAAACACGTCTCCGTCTGTATATTCACAGAATATTTCAGAAATGGAAATAATACTTTCACATCTTTTAGAAAAACAAAAATAAAATGGAAAAATAAATAAAAAAACCTCGAGAACCGAACAGGATGAAGCTTTTGTCTGAATCTTCAGCTTCGAGCTATGATTTGTCACAGAACCTTTTATAATCTGTCGTTTAAAATAAACAATGAATCAAAAGTTAGTAGAAAAATCATAATAATAATAAAGAATTTAGAAAATATTGGAGAAAAAATAATAATAAGACTTACGCTTTGAGGATTTGTTTTCTTTGCATCACCGGTTAAACACGACGAACTAGAAGTACTTCCCATCTCGGCAACCTCCGCACACGGCGGAGAAATCTTCGGCGGGCGAAGGAAGACGTTACAAGACCTCTTTTTAGTACGACCCCATGTATGAAAAAGAGGAGTGTCGGAAGAGAACACGACGGGGTGCGAGAGTTGCAACAAGATTGAAGAAACTTCATAGTCGATTTCATCGTAGAAACCTTGTTTACCTCCTTCCATGTCACGGTACAGAAACGAACCGTGATGTTCCATTGTTTTTGTTGAACTCTGTTTCTTCTTCTTCGACAACATTCGAGTTAATGCTCTTTTGGAGTTGCCTGAGAGTTGAGAGACGATTGGGTAGGTAATGAAGAAGATAAATCTTTTCGGAAGCTTTTTGTTTCGTTTTTATATAATCACATAGCATTTGATGGTCTAGGTTTATGACACGTGTCGTTACGTTTTTTTTTGGTTAAATAAATGTATGCCTTTTCTTTTTCCTTTTTAAGAATTTTTTTAGGGTTTTTCTAGAGGCCTTTATATCGAAATTCTTTTGGGCTTGGGTTTTACAATTTACAGAAATTTGAAAAACTATAGGGGCATTATATAAAGTTATGACTTACACATTTATTGAAAATTTCAACCAATAACTTTTATAAAATCGGAAAAACTCAAAGTGAAGTCACAACGAGACCTGGAGTGAAGACCTCTTTAAACTATGCCAAATGCATCCTCGGAGTTGGGGCTGCCTTTCTTACGGGCATAGTCTTTGAGCTGAGTTTCTTGATGCGACGGTGAACTAAGCCTGCTTGTGACTTTTGCCTTTGTAGTTGCACCATAGGTACTTCATTGACCTTTCCAACACTACCTTCTTCATTGACTTCCACATTATGATCTGATTCATCTCCATCTCCAACATTACCTCCATCATTGACTTCCACAACATGGTGCCCATTATCATCTGGTTCATCAGCTCCACCTCCAACACCTTCTTCATTGGCTTCCTCTCCATCTTCATTCACATCACGGTTTTGATTAGCTCCTGTGTTGGCTTGGCCTTGAGGTCTATCGTCTGGATGATCGGGTGGAGCACCGTTCATGTTTCCTTCTCTCTCTAAGTATCTTCTGTGAGACAACATGATAAAGAGTAGAAGCAGAGAGATACCAAAGACGATCATAAATAGAGCTTGAAAGCTGTGGTGGTCAAGCTGGATTGTAGTATCAGATGTGTTCCGCTCCAGACAATATTTGTCTCTAACGAACCACTTGTTCTCAATAGCTACCATGTGCTCTCCCTCGGTTAAGTTCAAGATCTGTCTTGATATATCTGGCACCAACGGAGATCCCAACGGAAAAGCCTTCCAAAAAAAAAAAACATGAAAGAGTTAATAACATTTCCAAAACCCTAATATTACTAAAGAACAAACTAATGTTTTACTTACAAAGCCAAAGCCATCGGCCTTATATCTAGGCTCGATAATTTTTTTTTTGATAAGTATGTGAATTTCATTATCATGGCAATGGTAATGACACAGAGGATACAATCAGGTTTTGAAACAAATCCTAATGTATCAAGGATGCTATCTAAAGCAGAGGTCTAAACAAAGCCCCAAAAAAAGGTAAAAAAGACATTGCAAGACAATAAAGGTTTAGCCATATCCTTGAAGGAATGAGTAAAGCTTAGCTAAGTAGGAACTGTGTGAAGCCATCTATTTCCAGTTGAGTTTCACTTAGCCTTCGTACCGGACCCTGTAGCGAAGAGTGAACATCATAGGAGAAAAACAACCGGAGAACAAACCGAGGACCCGCGATTTGTCCCGAAGGCGACCCCGAGAGGAGGACAGGCGAAGCAGGGTTGACTAAGTCCTGGTCCGGCCATCAACAACCAATGGAGTCCACTCCAGACACTGCAAGAACTCCAGAAGATGACAAATCGACTTCCTGATAGCCCTAAACCGAGCAAGAGAAGCGAGCATTGGAGGCGCAGAGATGATACTACCTGAGGCAAGCGGAGGTTTAAGCTCTTAACTCCGGTCCCCTCATAGTAGCAAACACTCAAAAAGATTCAGCTTCAGATAAAAGGAAGAGGCAGGACACACGAGAATCATCTCCCTTCTGGAAATATGAAGAACAGAGGAGCAAGCTCCAATCGACAAACAACGGGAAAAGTTGCAAGCTTGGCTAGACCAGATCCTAAAGAGAGAAGTCCCAGACGATAGCCCCAAATCGTCGATTCATCACAAATACAAGATCCGGATGGGAAGCTCTACAAAAGCAACCACCTGAAGAGATAGGAGAAGTGAAGGTGGAGAGACCATACCAGGTAAACAAAGGCAGCGACGCTCTGCAAACCGGCGAGCAATCCAAGCTGAAAAACTGACCCAGATCCAGCAAATCAAATCTCAGATCTACAACTGGAACGAAGCTTCCTGCGGGTAATCGACCATACACCACCTCGCCAACACTCCGGAGGCGTCGGGCACACACCCTACGCCTGGTTTGAACCCCTGGATCCGGCCGCTATCCTAAGGTAAACTAGAGATGCTGAAAGCAAAGAGGGGTGGAGAAGCCAAGGAACCACAAGAGAGGAGGCAGAGAACACTTGAGAAGGGGTGGCGACCGACGGTTAGAGAAAACACCGCCGGCCACCAGAGCAGCAAACAGAGAGAAGAGACTTGGCGGCGACGAGATTTTGGGAAGAAAGAGTCGAGAGAAACCCTTCTCTCACCTCTCTCTTATTTTTTATTTCAAGAGTTGGTGACCTGTCGTTCTAGGCTCGATAATGGTATACTCTTTGCAATATTTTGTCATGAAAAGATTCACGTAAGGGACTTCATCGAACGCAGCATCAATACCACCATTGCGGCTCTTTTTGAGAAATAATTCACGCATCTCTTCAGGAGAATTATAAATTTTTAACCTAGATTCTTCAAAACCCAGTTGCTTTAGCTTTTCCAATGTAAACGAACCCTTTTGATATCCAATATTCATCGCTCTGTTCTTCTTCAGTTCTTCCATGTGTCTAACGGTTGGTCGAAGCTCTTGAACCGTGAGCATCGATGTGAGTGTCGCCGTGTAGCTCTGAGTCAGTATTAGCACCACAAAGCACCAAATCACAACAAGAGCCCTTGTGTAAATGCTCTTTGATGGCTTCCCTATAAAATATTGAAAATGTGGTCATTAGAGCATCTTTCACACAATATTTTACTGTATATTTTCTTCTAAAGCACACAAACTCTATTGTAGATTCGGTTTTACTCCAATGTATGTTTATATAAGAAAATTATTTTTTTAAGGAGAATATAGATAATACTATTTTTGAATAGAGAAAGATAATATATTTTTTAGAAACAAAGAATGTATATAATAGAAATAAAAATTAGAATAAAACTAATATCTATAATAGTGATTTCCTTTTTTTTTTAAATATAAAAGTGGGTTGGAGATGAGTTAATGTCTCTAGTGCCGTTGGAAGAAACATTTAAAGCTAAAATGTCACCACTTTTTTCTTCTAATTTTATATATCAAACGAAAAATCATAAAATTAAACTCGAAACGTCAATATTTTTTATTTGATTTATAGAATTTGATAAAAATATTTCAAAAATCAAAAAACTGTTTTTTTATATTTTTCCAAAAATCATCAAAATATGATTAAAACGATTTTAAAATATATTTTTTTCGAATTTGAAACATATAGAATTTAAATATTTACCCATGGGTTCACTGATCCAAAGGGAGGGGTTGGGTTTAGTTTTGATCGCTTTGGAATGATTTATTTGGGGTTTTCATTAAATGGGGAAGAGTATGAAGATAAGTGGAAAGTATAAGAGTTTTAAATTTTTCACCCGAGGGTATTAGAGATGATGGCTCGTTGGAGATGGTTTTAGTTTTTCTTTTCCAAGTAATTGGTGTGTTAGGGCAACTTCAATGCAGGTGCTAAGGGAGGTGCTAAAGGAGGTGCTTACGGTGGGGCCCACTTAAAAGGTAAAAACCAGTTGCTTAAGAAGCCAAAATAAGCACCGATTTAAGTGTGTTGCTTGCACTGTTTGCGGGCCCCACTGACACGTGGCGGCCCGCAATTCGTTTGTTTGTTTTTTTTTTTTTTTAAATTAAAAAAAAAAAACAAATAAGCACCCCCATATTAGAGCTTCTGCGTTAATGATGGCCTTAGAACTTATTGTGTGATAAGAAAACTCACTGTGTGCAAAAAATAGGGTTGAAAATGAGAAGTAGAACACGTTCGATATATTCTCCTTGACCTCCTCTGCCCTGAAATCTTCATCTGCCATGTACTCAAAAATCCAAACCATGATTCCAATGTAGATAAACGCAGCAGCAATGATCAACCAAAGCTCCTTTGTTAAAGGCTTTAAGAAGACCCATTCTCCTTTCTCTCTCTTATCCTCGACCGGCACCACGAATACAACACCAGTCTCTGAGTATGGCAATGCGAAATCAACATAATGGGACCGATTAGCCAAGATTGTTGTATCCCCTACAGCTCCATCAAACTCCTGTTAACATCATATTGAGATACCCTAAAAATGTTTAGCTGAATATTACATTTCAAAGCCCTTTTATCAACGTTATAAAAAATGTCCATGAATGAAAAAAAATATGTCATGAACGGTCTAGGGATCAATGTAACTTACCCCAAGAAACACTTTATGAACCATTTTGTCGTAATTTCCATCTGCTTTTCCATCTGGAGTTTCAAATGAGACGTACTCGTAAGGGACAGCATATAGCATTTGTCTCATTACCGTGTCGAAAACATCTATGCAAAACCCGGTAAAGGTTAGAGCATTAGTGTTTGCATCTTTTGTTACCTTCACAAAATTAGTGAAACCATCCTTTTTTGGAACTGCTATCCGCAGCTTCTTTCCGTTTGTTGGAATCTCCCATCCTTTAGGCACATGAGTAGTGTCCCCAGGCCATATTATTGGCCTAAGTCGACGCGAACTGTGTGAGATGTTAGTGCCTATTTGACCCACTCTTAAGCTCTTCACTAGTCCAACTTTTGATTTCCAGAATCCAACTGTTCGTTCCTCGCTATCCTCTATATTGATTATCTTGAATGTTGTTGCCTCTAGCTTTCTGTTCTTTAGCTGAAATCTCCCGGAGACGCCTTTGAAACTGACCGTTGATAACGCTTGAAGAAGCTTAGGACCAGAGAGAGCCACGTCGAGCTCATCAAGATCAGTCCCAATATCATCTCTGGACATGTTTTTGGTCGTATTGAAACTCATGTTTACGTTGCTTATTTCCTCAACCGACATTGCAAGTGCTGTGACAGTATCATAAGCCCAATATCCAAAATTGTGTAGCTCTTCTCCTCCAAATCTTTTTCGCCAACGAGCTTCAAGATAGGCCAACTCTTTTGACCTAGAGAAATATGTCTTGACACCAATGACACCATGCATATCCTCCAAGCTTGATCCTTCCATTGATCTCATGAGATCACCTACACCATTTGTAACGATCCATGCATATCCTTTATTTATCATACCAATCTCCCGGGCTATCTTAAAAAGCCTAGACCCGGGATCAGGCAACATGTGCACGATAAAAACCCTAGTGGGCATGGTCATTAGTCTGTAAAGCTCTTGCTTGATTTGATCATCTGTTGAATGTAACGATATAGCGGTTCGGTGTCGGATACGAACGTTAATCTCTTGAAAAGCATCGACTAGGTAAGGAAGAATGCCTTCTCCAAACTCATTGTCTACATAAATAGTCACAACTTCTCTCCATCTAAATGATTGTATGATGGCGCTAATGGCGTGGACTTGAGCTGAATCGTCATGTGTGGCTCTGATGAAATATGGACTTCGGAGGGAATCAAGAAGAGGACTTGTTGCAGAGAATGAAACAATAGGAACTTGGGATTGGTTGCCGAGGCTGATTAGAAATGGAGCTTGCATTGAACTCCCTGGTCCGATAATGGCCACCACTTTCCTCTTATTTATCAAGTATAAAGCTGCAAATAAGGTGAACATGGCATTAAAGTTAAAAGTCCAAATATCTTGATTTAAAGGTTTTTATCCACATCATCTAAATACATATATATGTCATTTATAATATAAAAATACATACAAAATTAACTTAATTTAGTTATTTGATAATTTATCTTAGTATCATATTTGCTTTGTTTTCCCCCATCATCTTCATTATGCTATATTAGCTCTTTTTCATGAATTGTTTTTTGGCCAAGTTTCTCATGTAATGTTTTCGATATTATTATCCAATTTTTATAAATTATACTATTTTGGTATTTTATCTTAGTTATTTAATGTTTTTAGATGCATGCAGATCTTAATATCCGTAGATATGCCGATTTTGCGAAACTAATACACATGATATTCTAAATTTTAGGGCTCTAATTCTGTTGTAAAAGTTGTGTGTTTTACTTCTTTCATAATGTCAGTTAGGGAAAAGGCAATACTAATATGTTAAAATTGCGTTATATTTCTTTGGTCACAATAAGGTTATATCTCTGTTATGTTACCAGCTTCCATACATTGTTGGAGGTGTTCATTGATTTGAGTAAAAATAATTGCAAATACAAGTATCTTATATATACGTTAGTAATTATCGTCTGCAAGACTATCTTTCATTCTATAATAGTTTAAAGTTTTATGTTTACACCCTTTCATGAAAATATTATAGTATTTGTGTCTCAAAATATTGCTGAATAGTCCGCTTTTGAATGCATAGGACTCAATTTGCCGATTTAGACAACATAGTCACTTCATAAGAGCATGATCTCTAGATCTATCATTGATCATAAGTCTTTTTCGTATATAGGTTGGGATTGTTCTTGTGTTAAATGTATTTTCAACGCATTAGGGAGGTCTGCGGCATTGACCGCAACTTGCCATGACCGGCCGCTAATTTTTGATAAAATAAAAGTATATGTATATATATAAGAGAATGGAAAATAATATAGAGTATGGACGATAAAGGGCAATAACTTCTAACGGAAATATATACTTAAGTTAATGCCTATAGTGTATTTACAAATCCATATAATATATACTTCTAACACACGATAAACTTTTGCTTAATAAATTTTGAGATAAATAGTAAATATTAAATTCCATACGTGATCGTCATATTTATACGAAGTTTGACAACGCAATATTGTATACCTGAAGCTGCAGCACCAACAACAGTTCCTTTGGAGTTTCGGATGTTGAGGACAATCCTGGTCTTGAAGCCATTATGAGTGTTGTAGAATTCCGACAGGGACATGTTGATAGCTCGCAAGCTCAAACCTGCTAATGTTAAATTAGTGTCAAGAACGACTCCCACATTAACCTGAATATCTTCCTTTTGAGATTTTCCGAGTAATACTAAGAAGCTGAGGAAAATAGAAAGCCATATAGAAAGAGAACGAGACACGATGTAATCGGAAAAAGAAAAAGACATAGCTATGAATGATGATCTCGTAGCTACAAACAGAGAAACAAGTGGAATAAATAAAGCCTTGAGCAAGGAATTTGCAAGTAGACCATAAAATAAATGACTATTCAACTTGTTAATTAATTAACTGTTTGAATTTGCAATTAGGCGTACAAGTAGACCATTAATTTAATTCATACCTTATAGATATGATTAGTAAAAATGATGTAGAGAAGACTTGTTTTTTTTTATAAACAACGCGTTAGCCATTTGAGGCAAAGACGTGTTCTTCTAAAACCATACAATATCATTACTAAGGTGATACAAATATAGAATGGATAATCATCTGTTAGTATTTTTTTGGTCGAACAATCATTTTTTAGTTAATTAATTATTGCGTAAACAAGACATCAGAAAGGATAGGATGCCGACTACCGCGATCCGCAAGGTGCAATATTTTATGTATGGTTTGACTTGGTTTAATGAGTGTAGAAGCAATTGTTCACTGATCAAGAATATGATGTTCACATGCCGAGCCGAGGCTGAGTTGTTGAAACATGCTAGCGTTTCTATCTCCTCCTAGAGTTGCACTGCACACGGAATACACTGACACTGACATTCACTTGATAGGGTAATGAAATCGCCACAAGAGCTTTATTTGTTCTTCATAGGCCTGAGGATCTGAAATCCAAACCGAACCTAACCAAAAAACTTGAATCTGTAACTGATCCAATTTGTAGAAATAACTGGTGATGGTATTTCGAGTATTATGTTATTATCCAAACTCAAACGTATCTCTAAAAAAATCGAAAACACAAAAGAAATCCTGATTAAAAACTTGAAAATCCAAATTAATATCCACAATGAGTATCATAAACATAAGTACCTCAAATTTTCAAATTCATAACTATTTTGCTAGGTAAAAATACCTGAAAGTAAAATCATCAACCGAATCTGAAATGAAATTGGACACAAAATGATCTTTCCTAAAGTTATATAATCTATCCAAACCTAAAATATTATTAAGTGAACGCGATCCACACATATATGCATGAATTGAGCATATGAAGTTGAACTAAAAAACTCAAAACTTAATCCAATATCCGAACGCCTATGCTCACTTCTTCATGTTCCCACAACATGTCGGCTGTGAGATAGTTGGTTTGTTGGATCTATAATTAAGAGTTTTTGTATAAGGCCGTAAATTGTTAGAGGGCCAGCAGGAGGATTGCGGGGCTTTATTCTAATGGGCCAATCAAATGCCTTGTTGGGCTGAAAATATTTGTGATTTATAAATTTTTATTCTAATATAATATCTACGCCCAAAAAAACACCCACCCGTTTTGTTTATATATGGATAGTCTACACTACGAGGAGAGAAGGCAGAGTCGTTGGCTCACCTCGAATCTATTCTCCACGACTCCACCAAACGGAGGGAATATTTGAATAAACATAATGTATTTGCTATTTACAACTGCTGAAAAAAATTAATTTCGTTATTCAATCGTAACTTTAATTTAGGTTGCAAATACCACACTACAAATATGATACTTTCTTGTAGGTTTTTGAACAACTTCCTGTTATATATAAACTAAAACTAAGCTTCAGGAAATAAGAAATAATTATTTGGATCTGCAGCTGGTAATGCAATGAATATTGACAAATTATTATTATCTCTTCTACCAATTAGTAACTATCTAAGACTATAAAGACTGAAGATGACTGATGCATGCAGCTATTGTTTGTTTCTTTCACTAGTTTTAAACTTTTGTGTTCAAGTTTGAGCTAATCCAAATTTATTTTCAATTCGATTTCGACTCTTTTGGCGGCGGCTACAGCTGGAAACTATGTAATCACTTCACCTAATATTCCATCAATTACTTGATATATATATACCAAATATCGTTTGTAATTTTGTATAACTTTTACATATCTAAAAGTGGGAGACTTCTTCGCAACTTTACTTTGTGGAGTGAACATGTTTACATTTACAGTAATCTTTCTTGAAATTTAGGTACTCGTATAAGCAAATGCAACATTTGAACTCATATAACAAGAATGGTCCTGAATTTTTAGGGTTACAAAGCATACAATTTATTTTTGACGACCCACTAATTAACAACATATTTATAAACTTTTACATATTTCGAACCTTATGTCGTCCTCTTAACTGAAATAGATTAATATCATTAGAAAATAAGAACTTTTACATACTTGTGGCTCCAAACACATGTTTGTTCTGCATATAACCAAAATATTATTAGCCTAACAGTTTACATGTATATGTTGTTATTCGCACAAGTTGTGAATAATGACAAATACAAGGACGAGGTTAAAATTAAGTTCTTATCTTTCTATTTCACCAACTTTCTTCTAATGAAAAGAAAGCCAATTGAAAATACAAATAGGTCCATAGTATCTATTCGTAAATAGATTGGGATAGGAACAAAAGAAAGTTTGCTCAAAGAAAAGGAACAAAAGAAAGTAAAGGAGATAACAGGTTGGCGATTAGCAACATAGCAGCTGTTTAAGTGAACAACATCAATTCACAGCTGGCTAATTAAAGAACTCACTTATCAATCACTTTTGCTCTTAATTGCGTTTCCTTTATTATACGTTTGTTAGTATAATGACTACAAAGTGTCGCAATTCACGAGGACGATATCTTGAAAACACTTCTTAAAGCATAGAAAATTGTTTATTTTCGATAGCATGGGATGCTGTAAGCTAGCTCTGAGTTAATTGCGATCAAGATATTCAAACAACTAGTTAGGAAACTAATGTTGCCCGTTACGTTTAATCGTTTCTTATGTTATGAATCATCATCAATCATGATTCATATTCTTGGTTGTTTTCTAATATGTTCCTTAGAACTTAAATTGTTACCATGACAATAATTTAATCTAATTTTTTTTTTGACAACTTACCATGACAATTATTTCTGCTTAATTATTGGCATAGGTTTATTTGGTATCCCTTTCGGTGATCGATCTACTTCCTCTATTCCAAAAACCCACGTTTTAGAATTTTTACACATATTAAAAAAATATATATATTAAATTTTGATTTTTAAAATTGTTTTCTGTAATTAATTATTTTTCATAATTTTCTATCAATAGAATTTCAATAAGCATAATTACTTTATTTTTTAACAATTTATCACTAAATAATGTATTAAAATGAAAAAAGTATTTTTGAATTTTTTTTTCTAATACATAAATCTTTTTAGAACCGATGGAATATAAAAATATATATACTATATCTAAAACCAAAAAAAAACGTATAATACTTACGAGTTAGGACAGTACTCTAAGTTGGGTGAAAATTTTGACATGACTTAACATAGAGTTCAGTGAAATATGACGACTACCGAACGTGTGATATTATATGTCAGACGACATGATAGTTGAAGTGACACTCCCATGCACAGAAATATATGTTTCCTTATTATTTACATTAAATTAAAAGACTATGGTGTACTATAGACTTTGTGTAGTGTGCGTGCGGGATGGTGGTTGAGTCGATAAGGTTGGTTAAAAGGCTAAACACAGAGGACAGACAAACCGTGACATCTCACTTTCTCTTCCTTTCCAGTGTTCGGAACTCTCAGACCAAAAACGTTTGGTTCACAAAAACCTTACCACCTACCATCGACTTCTCTTGTAGCACAACACACGTTTATTCTTTTGGTTCGTCGATAAAGCATATCCAATATCCAAACATAAAACGTCAAAAAACTAAAACAGTGCATACGAATTACTTTTATACAAACTATCTCAATAATACAGCGAAGAGTGGACCATACGAATACGAGTACTAGCGTTACAACAAATAGTAAAGATTGATCGAGAAACCGATTTTAAAACAAAAGGAATTATAGAGATGAAGAGTGGGTCATAAGGACTCATCACACAGAAGAAGAAGGTGCAAGCTGTAAAATGAAGTATTCTCAGAAGGACCTCTCACGTCAACATCTCCTCATCCTTCTTGTCTCAGCCACATCAAACTCTTCCAAAGGCCCTTTTCTTCATGCATTACTCACAATTTCATCTTGTCCTCCCATTTTATTTTTCTTCCTTTTTTTCTTAATTTTCTCAAATAATTTTGATCAACACAAAAGAAAACGTTAAAATTTGACACTTGGGATCACCTATCCAAAACCAAAACAGTATTTTAAAATGATTGTATTAATATTTTACTTTGTTTGCTATAACATACCAACACACAATATTTTGATTAAAAACATTGATGCTTAGCAAGTACTCTTCAAAAAGGTGGATAATAATGAAGCGTTGGTTGTTTGTGGTAAAAACAAATCGATTAAGACTCAAACTGGTCGATTATGGGGTTGAATCCTGCCAAAAACTAAGTTGATATTTGATTGGTTATACGATATGAAATTATACTGGCTTTTGAAGAAGTTTTGGACTGGACTATTCGTCAGTACTATCTTGCTTGAAAAATAGCTTCTAGAGAAATATGGGTTTAAAAGTAATATTTTATAAAGTAATATTTTATACAGAAATATGGGTTTAAAAGTAATACTAAAAAAATATTTTAACATGTTTTATTTCAAAATAGCACATAGTGAGAAATAATAAAAGTAATATTTATTAAAAAGTGTAAAAGCATTTATATTATAAAGTTAAAGATTAAAAAATTAGGATTAGATTTTTGGAGGTGGAATTTAAGAATTGTGAGTTAGAGTTTAGAGAGTATGAGGTTTAGGATCTATGATTTAGGATTCAAAATATAACTTTGATTACTATATATTAAATATAAAATATTTTATATATTAATAATAATATAGTTTTAAATTTTCAATAAATAAAAAAATATTTTATAATAAAAACAATTTTACACTATTTAATAAAATTGCGCACTAACAAAATTTGATCTAGTGACTAAAATTCTTAAATTTTGCAAGGTTTAAGAGACCCTAAATCCCATTTTCATTGGAAAGAATCTGCTGTCATACAAAAAAAGAGTTAACATGATTTAGATTTCATAAACTTCATAATCACTAAAAAAGATTAAAAAATAAGAGAATTGCGCATAGTTTTTTTCACGAGATCACATGTATTACAGAAAGAGCAAAGATACTTCAAAACCGAAACGAGTGGTCCGTTTATACGTCAAAATTTCATGAAACAAGCTCATCAATTTCAAATCTTAAATTAATGTATTTATTATATATCACTGAAACCAATATATATGGTAGAAGCAAAACGTACCAAACCCAAACGGAACCAATAATAGAGTTTACTGTTTAGCAGTTTAGCTCCTAGTTTAGCTGTACGTAACTGATAAAGTCTAAAAAACTCATACACTCATAATAATCTGGCATGTAGTTATCTATAGATCACTAAAGCAAGATTCACAAACCATTTTTTTTTTCAAATAATCTATAGATTAAGTAAAGTGGATAAAGTTATACCGAATCATCCGATCAAAATAAAACAAGAGACCACAAATAATACACACCATCATATTCCCTTCTACGCGTACGCACAACTTTTATACGCACCGACCGACCTATTTTGAAAAAGAAAAAAGTATCTTACATATACATACCTAAACATATGTTAAACCATTTTTCATCTTTTAGTTAACTATGTATAGTAAGAAAATATAGTTATTGAAAAGTTATTATTGGAACAAAATTACAAATTCATGACCTTCACAATTAAATTAAAAATGAGCTTAATTTATTTCATTTTGCTCACGATCATCAGTACTGTTGCAAACTGCTACTTGGCTACTTCCTAACATATCATATTCTAATTCTGAAACTCGGAAAGCTAATATCTTATTTTCCAGAAAACTATTAAATAAGAAATAATTAAAACCGAAGAATAGTCTAGACCATAATATGGGGTCGGATATCCATCGAGAGGAGGGCTATAAATAGAAGCCTCCAAGTTTACATTTTAGCCACAACAACTCAAAAACACATATCTTAAATTCGAGTTATCTCTCATATTATAATATCATCCATGGCGATTTCAAAAGCCCTTATTGCTTCTCTTCTCATATCTCTTCTTGTTCTCCAACTCGTCCAGGCCGATGTTGTACGTATTCTTCATCACAAACACTTAAATACTTGTTTTATTTATTTATTTTGTTTACATTTTATAATTTTCATTCAGGAAACCTCAAACAAAAAGAAGGGTTACGGCGGTAAAATGGGTAAATATAATCACCTTAAATCCACAAGCATAAAACATAACGTTGAATCAATAAAAAAGTAGTAATAACGTTTGTGTTTTTGTAGATTGTGGAAGTGCTTGTGTAGCAAGGTGCAGGCTCTCAAGTAGACCGAACCTTTGTCACAGAGCGTGCGGGACATGTTGCGCAAGGTGCAACTGTGTGCCACCTGGTACGTACGGAAACTACGACAAGTGCAAGTGCTATGCTACCCTCACCACCCATGGTGGTCGCCGCAAGTGCCCTTAAGTTAAAAAAAAAAGAAGCATACTCTCAAATTGCTGTGGATGGTGGATTTCAATACTCTGTCGTTTTGTTTGTTAGTATTTGTTTGCATATATACATGTATGTGGATCCAATAAGCCATGAGTGCCGTACGTCGCCTTCGTGTGTGGTGCTGTATTATTAATTGGTCTATTTGTTGCAAGTTTTTTGGGTTTTCATTCGTTGCGTGAAATAATCCTGTTGTATTATTTCATTTTCTAAAAAAAGTTATGTTGCTATATATAAATTGATTATATGATATAATTTTTCCTCAATGATTTTGACTTCATGAAACAACATAAGAACAATTAGACTGATTGATTATTTTTATAAAGGTGGTTCTCAAATTTCTGTATTGATTTTTTTTTTTGTAATCGATTTTTTTGTTACCATCGATGATGATTTGGTAACGGCGGTAGACCATATTCAAAAATGTGGTCCACAGAATCCATACAATAGAGAATAGTAACTGAAAAGGATATAGATTTCTCTATGAAAAAAGAAAAGATAAAAAGATGACTAGCGTTATGGGAGTCGATCTAAATAGTAAAGTTGCTGTAAAACTAGCTTGAGGGATATGTTGGACAAATGCAGTACTAATCTAAGCAAAGAGAAATAAACTGATTTAAAAATAATCCATTGTTAGTTAACAAACAAAAAAATATGAGAAAAGCCCCCGGCGAGGATCGAACTCGCGGCCTTTCGCTTACGAAGCGAACGCAATACCACTATGCTACGGAGGCATATTTATTTATTTGATTTGTTTAACTTTTTTTGTATAGTAACTGATAAGCTTAAAATAACTGACCTTACATTGTCACATGAGTGGGCCTTAACTCAAGTTATAATTATGGGTCGTTTTTCTAAAAGCATTATGGGGCCTTAACTCAACTTACAACGGCATATTGTA
The DNA here is from genome assembly GCA_905132765.1 of Moricandia arvensis. Taxonomy (NCBI): domain Eukaryota; kingdom Viridiplantae; phylum Streptophyta; class Magnoliopsida; order Brassicales; family Brassicaceae; genus Moricandia; species Moricandia arvensis. Next base: position 84,978 of record CAJHQP010000217.1, on the reverse strand, counting down.
TGGGCTTTAACTCAAATCGTAACAATGGGCCTTTTCCCAAAGCATGTTTTTACCCCTTAGTGGAACTGATAATCAAAATCAAATTGGAGAAGAATCAATTTCTTTGGTAGAAACTAGAAACTACCTGACTTGTCAATTTCAATGTGAACGGAAATGAAGAATCATCTAAAAACTAATAATAGCAGTAGATTTGAACATCATCAAAACTCTCTCTAGAGAGACTAGAGTGCAGGGCCTATGAGACCACTTCGATCCATAAGAATTCCTTTCGGGTTCCTCACTTTTTTTTTTTATTTAAAAAAAGTTAAAAATTAAAAACGAATAAATCGTGAGTCATCACGTATCAGTGGGGTCCACGAAATAGTGTAATAACCGATTCTTAAATTAAAATTTTTAAAACTAGTTTAAAAAAAAAAGTGATTGGACCCACCACCACCTTTTATTAAAAATCCCACTTAAAAGCCTTCAATAGAGGTGCTCTGAGGTCTCTCAACCTCTTCAGACACAGTTTCAACCTCTTCCGACACAGTTCTAGTTAGTGCTGCCTTGATTGTACGATTCATTCAAAAAGTGATTGTACACACACACCATTGCAACTACTCTGCTACGAGCAGTCGTGAAGATGTTCTGCTTTATAGTTAAAGAACTCTTATAGTTAAAAAACAGAGTTGTGTTTGTTGTCTCAGTTATTTAGAATAGGATGAACTAGGATTGTCAAAGAGATGACTGAACCGTTACTTGTTTGAGAAAACACTTTAATAATGTCTCTTTTTTTTGTAAATGATCAACGTGTTCTGAAAAAGGGCAAAGTTCCAAGTAGATTTTAAAAGCATCTTTTCAGTTTCTTGCAACAAGCTAATAAAATCAAACAATGCCTCTGTAAAACCTATATTATGTTTAGTGAACACACATTTTTTATTCTGCCAAATCCCACAAAAAAATATGATAAAAATAATATATAAAAAGAAAACCTTTAAAATAGCATTAACTAAAAGGAAAATGACTAAATTACTCCAATCCCCACATCCTTTAATTAAGAATAATAATTATTAAATTTAAACTTAATATAATTGAGAAAAAGTTTTTTAAGTAACGCTAATTTGAGATTTTTTTTTTCCTTTTATGGAATCTTATGGTAACTTTTTTATATTTCTTTTTAATCTATAACTAACAAACGTAAACACATATTTCAATCTGGATGTGATATGACAAATACACTAGTACAAATCCTTTGTTTTTTTTAATGAACAATCTTATATATATAATATATTCCATAAAATATAAAGTGTTTTAAAAAGAAGAGTATTCTGACGAAGTGGAGATGAAGAAACTAATATGCTTTGCGTCATCTTTCACTCAATTCTAGAGCCACCAATGCTATAAGCAAAGCTATATGTATCTCTCTACTTCGTCACAGAGCTAAGCAAGCCATACAGTATGATGGAGACTATGAAGAGAGCAGAGATCGATACAACGGCACCGTTTAAAACCGTCAAAGAAGCTGTAGCTTTGTTCGGCGAGAGAGTCTTAGCTAGTCAAGTCTATTCCAACCATCTCAAAGTGGTAAGTCCCATTCTCTCTACGTATATCTATTTGATTTCAAGATTATGGCAATATCATTGATGAAGAAACAGATGGAGGAAGAGAAACTTGAGGATCCAGCCAAGATTGAGACAGAACTTGAAGAGACAAAACACAATCTCAAAAGAGCAAAAGAAGAAGGCATGCAAATGAGAAACTCTTTGTCTTCTCTCAAGGAAGAGCTTGAAAGGACAAGGCAAGAGCTTCAGAAGTTGAGAGTAGTTCCTGAGGAGCCAGTAACTAAAGTCGATGATACTGTTTTCAAAACCAAGTTCGAAGTGTTGTGTCCACATGTTGATGATGTACCAATAAGTACTAGTCCAAGGTTGAGATCGATGAGTGAGAAGAGATACGTGAAATTTGCAAACCCTACGACGACGGGTAGTAATAATAATGGTCAGGTGGTGGAGATGTTTCTTGAGAGACATCCTTCGATGAGAAAGAAGGAGAAGATGACGAAGAAGAAGAGTTTGATCCCTTTGTTCATTGGAGGAATTTTCTCAAAGAAAAAGGTTTTGCAATGAAACAAGCTTGGTTTATAATTGTTTTTTTTTTCTCGTGTGTTTTGTTTTTGTTATGAAATAATGTCATATGTATGACCTTCGTAAATGGTTATGGATCATAACTATAACTTTGATAATAATGTCATGTGTTAGAGCATGCTAATCATGACTGAAATTACTATTTGATCCAAACCCCAATACGAAAATTTCAACCTAGAAAATTCTAAGAAAACTAGAGTTGTAAGAAATGTTCACTTAGTTACATCCATTTCTTTTCAAAGTAAAATAAAATTCTAAGAAAACTGCAGTTCTATATAAAGATGATGATAACTTATAAATGACCATATAATATAAGTGTTTCAAAATCACAACTCAAATATAACAACAATAAAAGAAAAGCCTCGATTCAAATGTTATAGCAAAACAAAACAAGAAAAATATATGAGCTTTTGAGATGTGATTAAACGTAAAAATTGTCACGATCATCAACATGACGACCTTCATGATCCGCATCACAAGACATAGCCGAAGACTTATTGAAGAACTCTATGCAATCTGCGATAGCTTCATTGTAGTGTACGTGAGACGAATAGTAAGAACTACTACAAGATACCTTCGGCGGCTCAAACCTCTCTCCCTCGCCGGAGTTCTTTTGTCGGCATGAGGAGCAAGGAAGAGTGAAATCGATGAGCCTTATGAGAATCTTTCGGAACTTGTGGAAGACCTTCATGATGATGATCTCGGGGGAAGAAGGATATTGTGGGGTTTGTTTATATGAATGGTGAAAGCTATATAGTTCGTACGTTAATGTTTTGATAGTTTAATCAAGATAGATATTCATTTTTCTTATAAAATAAGTCCCAAGTAAATTTGCAATGATTCATCAAGGAGGAAAATATGGAAGAAGAGTGTTTCAATGATTAAACCACAAAAGAATTTCTTGAGATGTGTTTATCCTATGAAACATATGTAGGACCCATCTTAACTATCATAGCTCTTAATCCAATTTAATTTTCTCAATGTGTATTTAAAAGACCATTACTAGTTTCTAGCTATAAACCTTTGGTGACTTTAAAAAATCAAATAAATATGACATATGATTGAACTGATGTCATAGTTACCACCAAAATATAAGGTTAACAGTCTTGTTCAACAAAAAAAAAAATACAAACTATAGTGTTACTTCTCTTGGCTCTCTATTTTTCATTCTTTGATAGATAAAGAAAAAGACGAACCAAGAACTGATCAGTGTAACGTATGGTTAATCATAGGTTAATCTTGCGCTATAATTAATGCATAACTAAAGCTGTAATTAGTGATTACATTCAGACAGAAATTTGTGGTCCTGCATTTAAACTTTGACCTAGTTTTAGGGCACAACATATTTTGGGACCAGTAGTAAGCAAACGTTAGCTTCAAAAACATTATTTGTAGAACAAAACAAGAGTTTGATCTAAAGAAAAACAAAAGTACATATAAAAAGTCAGATAATGAGGAAATAAATTAGATACGAGGAGACATGGAGAGAACAAGATAAACTAGGAGGCTTTTGTTGGAATGATTGTTGTATTAGGATCCTTATTATAATTTTAAGGTTTTATGACAGTTATGATTATGTCTTGTACTTTAGTTCTTCCTTAAACTTAAACTAAACCACCTCAAATTTATTAATTTCACAGAATTAATAAGTTTTGAAAAGCCCTTTTGAATTTTCTCATGTAACAAATCAATTATATTTTACTTCGCTGAAAAGCAAAGTACTGGAGGCTCTGGCCAATTTGATATTTGTTGGTAATACTAGTGCTCCCTCCCAGTGCAGTTGCTAAGCGTTTTACAAAGAGGAACACAAGGTAAAGCCATTACTGATTCATATTCTTGCTTTTCAAGATATTTTGCATGATTGCATCAACAGCTTCTAAAAACAACACAATAAAGTGTTCCTAAGAATATGCTTCTCATGAATTCCACCGTTCAAGTATCTACTTAGCATTTACTTGCTTCGTTCGCCATTGATCACAAAAGGTCTTATGACGGTTATGATTACGTTTTGTAGTTTAATTTTTTTCTAAAGGTTAAAACTAAACCACATACATAACTCATAGTAACTGAATATTCTATTTCAAAGAAGTTTTGGTTACTTTCTAATTCAATTGGGCCATCACCTTAGAGTTTGGAAATAGAGTTCATGTAACCTAACAACGTCAAGGACGTGTCTTATGTGCTACCGACTAGGAGTCAAAGTTCACTGGGCTGTAGTTTTTTAAAACCACTACAGAATTGTAGTTTGGGCTGCCATATATCACTGATCACAGTTGCAAATTCAAGGAGCAAAGGAGTTATATTACTTACTTATATCACCAAATAAACAAATGTAGCAGCTTCTGAAAACGAGGAAAGTTCCAATGGCTGCCTCCTAGCGTGCAAACACTTTTACTATTTATGGGTTAATTTTGAACTTATTTGAGTAAAACTGTATTTCTTTAAGTGAAAAAACAGCTTTGCATGGTTATCTAAAACAAATCAGCTTTCCCTAAAATCTAAAATAAGCTTAAAGAACTTGGGACAATAAAACAATATATAATGAGTACGCATGTGGTAGCAATTATATCACCCTCTGCCACTTCCACACTATTTGATGCCCACCCAGTGTGACACATCTGCGAAAAGTTACTGTGGTTAAAACAAACAAAAAAGCTCAAACTGAGGATAAATAAAAATTTACACGTTAACTTCTTCATTAGTTTTTTTTATTTATTATCATGAATACTACAGGTTAACAGTTAGCCTCCTAATTAATTATACTTACACGTCAACTTTTTGTTCTTAACTATAGTTACACTTGATTCCACAGATGAATTCATCTTAAACTAATCATGCATTCAATGATAGTAATAACCTTGGACTCTTATTAACACTTCATAGTAAATAATCAATAATAAGATGGGATTTATGATGCAGGTTAAAACCTGATATGTTGATTAACCTAATCACCCTGCAATATTGAAAAGTTAGAAGCAGTAGCACACTACAAGGAAAAAAAAAACAAACAAACATTATTTCTGAAGTTAATATTACAAACTCAAGATTCTAAAACTTTGTAAATAACCACGAAGCAAGGTAATATAGCTCTTGGGTTATAAACCACCAGCTCCTCCAGATTAGAATAAACTCCGGCGTTGACCGCCACAGAGTCAAACACACCGCCGCTCGAAGAAACTTCAGCCGCCGTATTATCTTCCACCGGAGACTTCTTCTCCTCCGCCGGTAAATCGACGCGCTTAACCCTCCCAGCAATCACACGACACACAAGCATCACTCTCCTCGCATCATCACCACACCTCAGCAAATCATCAGCTCTTCCGCTACTCGCCGTCGTCCTCACGCCGCCGCTAGACGTTGCGGTGACTCCTCCGGCGCCGGACTTTCCTTGGAACCCGTGGCGAATCACGTTACAGACGCCACAGCTGGGGAGGTTAGAGCAGAGAGAAGATGAGCCACGAGAGCCGAGAGAGCAAGTGAGAGTGGTGCAGTGGAAACGGAGAAGCTCGTTGCCGTCGGCAGCACAACGAGCGTCTTTTCTTGTGGTTTGAAGCGCACGCGCCTTCACTGCGTCTCGGCAATCCTCGAACCGTTGGATCGTGCGTTGAGTGTTGTGTACTTTTAGTATCCGTTCGATCTTACAGATTGGACTGTCCTTTTTAAGCCAGCTTGACTTGAATATGATCTCCACTATGTTTCGACCCGAATCTTCCGGACCTAACTCTGAAACTGTAATCAAACGACAACGTTTAAATCAGGGAAGATAATAAAAAGTCAAAAGTTTTAGTACGGTTGTGTCAGGTGAAGGTTTTAATTCTTGTACTAACGAGTAAAAATATGACACGTAATAATATCAAGTGACATTAAATTTAGTTACGACCTGTTACAGCTGTTCATGTTTATAGTACAAATGGTCCCATCGCATCAAAATGTTTCCAAGCAAAAGTGACAGGCATGGAAACTATAGAATATATTGTTTCTCCATTAATATTCCTCTTCTATTTTGTAATCTTCTTTGAGATGTGGTTATGTGAATTATATTCTATTTCGAACTGTAATATAATGCCAAATGTTCCTAGTTTTATTTGGTAGATATTATCACCGACAATAACATTGAGATTTCGAGTTACATTTATAAAAAAAAGTAAGACTAAGCTATAACATGAGCGCATATTCGTGAATTATTTTTCATTACGTTTCGATAAATCCAAGTGTATATTGACCAAAAAACATGTGTAGATAGTGCTAATAATTCAATGAATACTAAACAAGGTTTGATCATCATTCATTCTACGGACAGAGATCTTAAACAGATTTTTAGTTCTACAAAATATACTCTTTGCTTTACCAAGCAAAATGCATTTGTAAAATGTGACCACATGAATAAAAAGGTCGTCTTAATACTAGGGCTAACTTTAGTAACGTGACTATACACATACCAAAGTTAATATTGTAGCTATAGCCTATCTATATAACTTTAGTTGAGTGATAAAGAAACAATAAATAAATAAATAAAAGCAGTACCTGCGTGACGAACCGCTTGATGAAGCTCTAAGCTTTCAAGCTTTGGAAAAACTTCTCCACATTGGGAACAAGCACAAACCCTAGGCGAAATCGGATACCTGACATTCCAAAAATAAATAAATAAATGAAACTACAAAAATGTACAACTAGAGTTACTTTTATTCATGTAGTTCATTACCTGCTAGGGTCAACGATCATGTGACACTCGTAACATCCAGAGAGTTTACGGAACTGCATGGCTCTAAACGACGTCGTGGAGGACGACGTGTAGCTTCCGCTGACGTTAGATCTAGTTGAGCCAGATGTAAGAGACCGAGAAGAAGAACCGTGTTGACCAGGCTTCCGAGTCAGAAGCCTAGTCTCCGAGTCAGCAGTAGCCGAGTTAGCTACCTCTGGAGAGTTGTCTGCTCTGTGAACCACACGAGTGTTGCCGTGCGCCACGTCTCGGAAACTACATATGGAGCTGCACGACGAGCTGAGCTTGGAAGGTGATGAGTTAGCCGCCGTGGTGGACGGAGCTGGTTGAGAGTTCTTGGATGGGTCGTGAACTCTTGACCCTTCGATTTGTTTGCAAGTCAATAGGTTCTTGATTTGGTCCCATGAAGATGGTTGCTTCTGATGAGGTACTGCTGCTTTCTGCTTTTGAGGTTTGTGTGGTTTGTGCGGTTTCTCGGTGGGGTTCTCGCGTTTCTTGCGTTTGCTAGGCGGTGGAGTATGTTTTGGAGGTTCTGCGTTTTCCGGCAAGATAGTTAGTAAAGCCATTGAACTTGAGAGAGAAGCTGTGAGAGTTTCTTTTTGGTTCTTTAATTATAAGCTTTTTATTTTTGGTGTTGAAATCGAAGATGGATCCAAGATGGGATAATAAGGAGGGAAAACTAAAGTGGTGGGCTCTATCTTTCTTTAATTCTTTATTTACTGTTTTACTTTCTTACCCTTCATTAATTTTTTAATCATAAGCTTTTTAATTGAAATATAGTGTACTAAGTTGTATTAAGATATCTTATTTTTGTCAGAGTAAAAAATCTTTCTAATTAATTTTGGTATCTGGTTGCTGCTTTGTTAGGTGTGGTTCATTTAATTCTATGTATTTTCCTCAAAAGAAGAAACAGTATTTAATATGCATTTTTGAGTTCTGAATTGCTTTTTTGATGATATGAATTAGTTAGAACTTAGAAGAGCTAGAAATTAAATCTTTTTGGACGAGCTTGGTTGGCTTGTATGTACTTTAACAGTTAACTGCTTCCTTACATATGATCTTCCATTACAGTTTGACCACCTTAAGAGCTAAACTTGGTCAACGCCATAAAGCTATTATTGGTTGAAATGCAAAAGAAAATGTGATGCAAGCATCTCAACTCTTTAATATTTTTTTCTGTTTGGTATTATCATTAAATATTATACTCAAATTTAAGATTTAGTATTAAAATTTTTGAGATTCCATGCATCTAAGCCAGAAAGAAAATGATTTTCGTACATCAAATATATAATAATCCTGCTAAAATAATGTTTTGTATGTATGGACAAAACAATTGTTTAAACGGATCAAGATTACACGTTAAACAACAGACAAGGTCTTTGGAAACTTCGTATTTGGAACTGTGATTACGAATTTCAAATGTTCTATTTGTCTCGGATTGAATTTTTCAATGTCTGTAATTTTTAAATCTCCTATATATAAATTCTGCTAATTTTACATTACCTATATAGAATTTTGTGTTAAATTCAATAGAACTATAAGTTATTATATAGTTGAACAATGGTGTCCTTCATGTAATAAGAATTTTGTGTTAATTTTTGAATCTCCTATATATAAATTCTGCTAATTTTACATTGCTTATTACACTAACTTAAAGTGTCAGAAATTAATTTCACTACAGTAAATAGTGGTGGAGTTACACTCGAAGTTAGTGTAAGAAGTATGGGACACTGCATTTATTAATATTTCATACAAAATTAATGCGCCAAAACAAAGAATAGTGTACTATAGTAGTGATTCACAACACAATGCAACTCAGCTTACTTATTCTTACGTTCTGATATTAATTACAATTAAACTCACCACAATAATTTGAGTAATCTGTATGAATCATGCATCAAAACCATAAAGTAAATTAATCATATTAAGAATTATAATTGACCATTGACCAGATGTAAAAATCGAAGACCTTCACATACGCCGCAATATTTGGATTTATCACGCAGTCGATTTGGCCTTCTCACTTGTCTTTTTCCACATTTGTCCCTCTCTTTTGCCTCCACTCTAATAACCTTAGTTGTAAAATTCATAAGAGATCTTTTATAAACTCTTTTCATTTAACTTTATAAAACAATTATATTTTATAATTTATATAGCAATATAGGTATCGTTTTGACAAAGAAAAGTAGCGCGAGATCTTTGAGAATGTGTGTTGTATGTTAACAAGTTTGAAATTCAAAACCAAAAGTACTAGTAATTGTTACGTACGCATAACATTTAAATAGTATTGTTACTCCGGTGACAATGGAATTTATTGGACTGACATAAAATTTACTCCACCTGCATGCATGTTAAAGAATCTCTAATAAGCACGTGGATGATCAGCATTAGCCTCTGGTTAATAATTTTCCCCATTTTATAACTTCAAAACTGATATAAATATTAGTATTACCCATCTTGTATTGCAGTAAAGAGAACTTCCAATTCCCAATTTGTATAATATCAAGTGCTTTAATGCATTAAATATAGAGCCACGAACGATAGAGGATTTTTAAAACACCGACAGAGAGAGAGATAGAAAACTTCGCATGTACACAATATTTTTGAATGTAGCTATGAATTATGGATATTCTAATGAATTTCTTCAGTCTTTTCTGTTAGATTTTAGACTTTATGTGACAAACAAGAGGAGATATTTGTAGATTAAAAATGTGTGTTTAATCTCTTGATAATGTATTATTTTAAGATGTTACAAACTTATAAAGTGCACGTGTGATTAAAAGATTTGGCAGCACGGTTCAAATAAAAGATAAAAAGATGGAGACAAATGTGTCCCCATTTTGTATAATCATAAAGATTATGAACCAAACCAAGCCCCGCAAGGGATTCTTTGCCTACCGTTTGTAATTGAATTACATCTCCCACCCAAACATATTGAAGATCCCTTGTACCTTTTATTTCTGGCAAATCTTTTACAAAAAACTATATAATAATTTGAAAACTTTATAATTTTTAAGGTTCCAATCAACTTAATATAATATTTTCAGGTTCATCATAACGTTTTTGTGTTATATTTCCTGCTTAACAAGTGAAACATAATTTGAAACGTTGGTAACTTATTACAAAACCCTACAATGACATTTGTTTTTTACGAGTTTTGAAATAAAGTTCAAAATGGTCTCTCATAGTACTTTTTAACTAGCTTTAAGATGAGCCTAAAGCATGATACTGAAAATAATGTAGTGAAAGTGTACAATTACAATCTATTTTGATACTAACAAACTTGTAACAACTGCTATGTATTTATTTTCGCACACTCACTCTATAATCAAGTAACTTGTTGAAAATTAGATTTGAGAAAACGAGACCGGCCTTGGAATTGACTACCTAACATTCTATCATTAAATTTGTTGTGTTGCTTTCTTAGCTAGAGAGTCCAAATTGGGCAATCGCATCAGGCTAGTCTCAGAGAATCAAAGAGAGTAGTGAAATATAAGATGGTCTTGCTGGCACTCTTTTAGTTTCACACTGTATCATACAACAAGCTTCATATCATCAATTAATGCAATTGATTGAGAAGATAAGATATACAACAACTTCTATTCAAAATGGTCCCTAACTCTTAATAGTGGAGTGGATTCACCTATCATTCGTTTTACATCCTTCTTCAATTATTGGTCTCTCAACAACTCATTGCTTTTGGACTTTCTTTAAATGTAACATCAAATTAATTTGGAATACTTAGTACGTACATTACCATATGAAATATCTCTAGAAAATTATGTAAATATTGATGTGCTTAACCATGCAATGATGATATGTCACAACTTGTAACCGTGCGGTCCTATGGTTATGTATTGTTTTTTTTACTTTAAGCACTTTCATTCTTTACATTACTTTGTACAGTGTTTTGAAATAAAGATCGACCATGGAGTATGGGGACATGGACGGGCAGTAATTGGGTCAATATTGGGTGTGTGGATAAGGATTTAGATTTAGGCCCATTATAAGCGTGATTCTAAGAGCACCTCCAATGGGGGTTTTATCTATTATAGGTTCTAAAGATGTATATATATATGTATATGTTATATAAGTGTATATAGGTGTGGAGTCCATAAAATAGTGTAGAACCTCTATCCAAAGGTTCTAAAAACAAAAAATTTTAGAATCTTTGGATAAGGTATCTACACTATTTTATGGACCCCACACTTACATACACTTATATAACATATACATATACATATATGCATTTTTAGAACCTATAATGGGTAAAACCCCCATTGGAGGTGCTCTAATAATGCTAAATCAACTTCAATAAATGTTCCATTTCCCAAACTTCAAAGCTACTTTTTTTTTCTTTAGCCATTTACATTTGCAATATAATTTTTTTTTTACAAAGGCAATATGAAACTTGCACTAATAATAAATATGATTTATTCTTATTTATTTATTTATTCCTATTAAAGATTAACAAAAGAAAATATGACACAAAGTTGTATTGATGAATCATGTGTTTTCCTTACACTTTCCCACTTAGCCAGCCTCTTAGTCTTTCTTCGTGGATGGCTCTATCTCAGGTACCTTGTCTTTGTTTTCTGTCACCGTACGAGTTGGATCATCAAGTCCAGGTGTTGTCTCTTTCTCTTTCTGTTGATAAACAGAAAAAAATTTATACAAAAAAAAAACTGATAACCGTAACTCAGGACAGTAAAAAGTAAAAATAATGATTATGCAGTGCACACAAGATCTGAATATGTAGAGACGTAGAAGGCAAGGAATTAAATAAACATTACCTTAGTTTTTGGTGATGATTGTTCAGCAATATACTGCAATATCTCAAAGAATCTTGTATGTCCATGGTTGATTGCTTTGTGGAGATATATCATTGCCATATCTCCAGCTCTGGTCTTTACCTCAGTCAAGCTGCGGTCAATTTCATTTTCATGCTTTGAGACATATGGCTTGAAGAAAGAGTCGTAAACGTACGTGGTTCCCTGAATATTAGAGAGTACATATATAAGGCCAGTAAAATCAAAATGATACTTCTCTCTAATTCTATATCTCAAAAAGGCTTTTCACTTACTTTGGTTTTTGGGAACCAGAGGTAAATAAAGAAAGCCAACTTTGCTTCGCTATACATTGGTAACCTTCATCAAGAAAAAGAAATAAGAATACAACATAATGCAACTATAATCAAGAATCAATAAGAGAGCTTACCAGGAAACAAGAGCATCACCAACTCTCTCAAAGATTGTCAAAGCAGCTACAAGAATCCTGCAAGGTACAACAACGTAAACGTCAAGGTACTACTAGGGTCGGTCGAGAAAAGAAATACGCTATGATCATCATCCTAATCTCATATACCAATATTGGCACCAGAACTGGAGGTGTTGAATCTCAGGCTTGTTCTGTTCGACCGTTTTGAAACACTCATAAGCAGGATATGCATATCCAAACACCATCCTATCAACCATTAAAACATTCATTAGTCAGTTTGAAATATCTACGTGTTATAAAAACCCTAAAAAAGCAAAGATCATGATTATTTTAAAGAAGTATATCATACAAAAGGCCTCTTGTCAGAAACGATCCTATCATCGTCGCCACCCTGGTAATTAAAAAAACAACGAATCATCAGAGATAAACGTTACGTTCTCATACGACAAGTCATATTGTAGTTTTCAAGTGGTGCATGCATAGTTTGATGGGTGAAACACATCATATGATATATAAGTTCCTAGACAACCTATAACATTCATGCTACCAAACACAACTCGTGAAAAGATACGCAGAAGCAGTTTAAACGGTTGATCAGTAACTTACCTTATGAGAAAACGTGAATAATGATTTTGGAGATCTCTTGAACGAACTATATATGTAAAGGGCGACAGTTACGTGCGAGAAGAAGAAGAAAAGGGGAAGAGATGATGATAAGGAGAACAAAACTATAAAAAAGTATATGAGAAAGAAAGCAAAGAGGCAAAAGCAAACGGTTGCGTTTCGTATCGATTGTGACTTGCGAATCCTTTTATCCCCAAAATACATATAGATTTTGTTCTCTACTTGTAAGTTGATACTTGAAACAGTGCTCTCCCCGGTTTTGTATACGAACCGTTTGGGTTTACTATTTGACGGTTATCATGAAGACGGTTGAGTTTATGCAATCATAAAAAAAAAAAAAATCGGATAAGCCGATAGTTACTAAATTTGCCACGTGGACAAATCGTAGCCGCAGTGAGTAATGTAGTGGCTGAGATCAACCCAAAGCCACTGGTTCTTCTTCGTCTTCCTCCTCTCATCTTCGCGCGGTTACGCGAAGTTCTGCGTAGCTTCTTCACACCATAGAAAGGCGAAAATGCCAGTATCAGCTCCGTCTCCACCTCGTCTGCGATCTCCGTTCATCCACCGTCCAATCAATGTGACTCCGTCTTCTTCTTCCCGTTTACTCTCCGCGAGGATTCTCCGGTCGCCGGCAACGTCTTATCCGCGGATCAAATCAGAAGTCGATACAAACACGGTTCGATTCTCATCTCAGTGCTATATATACAATACAATTCCCACACTGTGATTATCGATTTTGGTTTCTCGTGATTTAGGTAATCGCAATCTCTGTAGGCGTGGCGAGCGTCGCTCTAGGAATCGGAATCCCTGTGTTCTACGAGACGCAAATCGATAACGCCGTGAGTATTCACGTTACCTTCTCAGTTCATATCCATGCCTAGGTTTAGTTAATCGATTCTCATTGGTGTGAAATGAAGTTTAACAGTGTTTAGTGGTTATCTTCTACATAGGCTAAGAGAGAGAACACTCAACCTTGTTTTCCTTGCAACGGCACTGGAGCTCGTATGTGAATTGATTCTCTCTCTCTCTCTTTCAAGAAGCAACCTGTTTGTGTGATGTTTATAAGCTTACATTATGTGTTCTTGATGATGGAGCAGAGAAGTGCAGGTTGTGTGTGGGAAGTGGTAACGTGACGGTAGAGCTTGGTGGAGGAGAGAAGGAAGTCTCGAGCTGTATCAACTGTGATGGTGCTGGTTCCTTGACTTGCACTACTTGTCAAGGCTCTGGTGTACAGCCTCGTTACCTTGACCGAAGGTACACGACTCTGTTTTTTTTCTTTTTCTTTTTTTGAGTGCACATTGTAGTGATCCTAACACACCTTTTGTTGTTCTTGTTCTTTTTATTCTTCTGGTCAGGGAGTTCAAAGATGATGACTAGATCTCTTGCACCAGATTACCATATCAAAAGACTCTCTTTCCCTCCCTTCTTACATTTTTCTTCATTGTGTGTCTACATTTGTAAAATACTTTATTTTTTTTGTTCAACAGACATGTGAGAAATCATGACCTGGATATTGTAACAAAGTGTTCAATCAGATTCTTTCTTCTGTTGTACTGAAGTACTTGACAGAACAGAACATATCAAAACTTGTTCCTGAAACTATTCATCATCAGCAACCAAAATAATTAGAAAAGAAAATATTGGCATACATGCAACAACAGCGAACTGTATCTATATTCTCAAAAAGGTCTAAAGCCCTACAATAGTAGACACCTGCGCATCCACATTAGTAAATCTAGTCGAGCGCTCAACCAGCCCCAATAGTTCCAAAAGGGCTCGAGTTATTCAGATTTAATAATACTGTTCAGGAAAACACATCTTTAATCCGATTAATAATCGAACTTATACTATTTATTTATGAATGAACGTGATTGGACACTAGTAATGAATTTATAAAGATCAGGATGATGTGACAGAGTTGGAAGGAGTATTTATCAATCCGATTCTTTCTCTCATTCCCAGATCTTGGGAGCTAACTAACTCTCCTCTACTCCAATCCCCTTACGCAGCTGCATTGAACCGGATCTAACCGATCTCTCTAGTGCAGTTCCATCCCTCCACCAACGGCAGAACAATGGGAGAGAAATCAAAGTCAAGAGGATGGTTCGATTGGTTTATAGCGCTCATTGTACTAGCCGCTGTCATCCTCGCCATTGTCTACATGGTCAAATCCAAAATGAAGAAATCCCACAACGAGGGAGCTGGTCCCGTACCTGGTCCAGTAGTACCTGGTCGAGTACCTGGTCCCGTACCTGGTCCCGTACCTGGTCCCGTACGTCGACCTACCGGCGCCATCGATAAGAAATACGCCGACGCTCTCAAACTCGCCTTACAGTTCTTCGATATCCAGAAATGTATTAAACTTCTTCTTCTTCCTTTTTTTTTTTACTTTTTTTTTGCATTATCAACGTGCTTCCCACGTTACTTAGCAAACATAAAATAGAAAACGTGCTTAACCGTTTCCAAGTATCTCAATTCATCACTTCTCATGCAGTCGCTAAGTTTCTTAACCTGAATATTTTTTTTTTTTGAATTACTATGAAGTTCGGACAGTAGATCTAGGCATGCGGTTCGGGTAGTTCAGTTTTTGGTTAGTTCTAAAGTTTTTAGTTTTGCTTACATTTTGGTTTAATTTCATAAAAGTTTCAGATAAATTTGGTTAATTTCAATTAAATTTGGTTGGTGCGGTTTGAAATTTGATTTGTTTGGTTCGGATTTCTGTTATGGTTTTGTTATTTTTTTTTCTAAAGGTTGCCGAATCAAACCTAAAACCGAACTTTAAAAAAAAACTAACAAATCAAACCGAAGTAACCAAAAATTTGATTTGGTTCGGTTAAAAATCTTCAATATCTCAGCCCTACGTAGTTCCGTACATTCCCGACGAGGATCAGTAAGGATCGTTTGTTTTTTTTTTTTAAGCTGAATTTGATTGTTCTGATGTAGCTGGAAAATTGGTGAACAATACAATATCTTGGAGAGGAGATTCAGGTCTTAAAGATGGAAGTGAAGCCAATCTTGATCTCTCCAAAGGTTTATATGACGCTGGTGATCATATCAAGTTCGGTTTCCCTATGGCTTTCACTGCCACCGTCTTGTCATGGTCCATTCTTGAGTATGCTGATCAAATGGATGCTGTTAACCTATTGGATCCTGCCAAAGAATCACTCAGATGGACCACTGATTACTTCATCAAAGCTCATCCTTCTGATAATGTGCTCTATATCCAGGTTTAGAGCTTTGTTTCTCATTCATGTTAGAGGATGTTAGAATGTTTAACCATTTTCTAAAAGTCGGTTTAGGTGGCGTCTAGGCAGACACCTAGTCAGAAAATCGGACCTTAACAAAATGGTATTTCTAGAATGATTTTTATAAAAAAAAATTGGTTTAGGCAGAAAGTCGGTTTAGACGCCCGGTTAATCAGTAATACCATCTAAGGCCTAATTACCGGCTAAAGATCTCTTGAAAGTTATATTTAACAAAACGTTTTCTTGATGGGTTTTTAAAGGTGGGAGATCCAGAGGTAGATCATCCATGCTGGGAGAGACCAGAGACAATGACAGGGAAGAGACCACTCATTAAGATTGATGCAGACACTCCAGGGACTGAAGTTGCTGCGGAAACTTCTGCAGCCATGGCTTCAGCGTCTCTAGTGTTCAAAGATAGCGATCCTCAGTATTCAGCCACGCTTCTGAAACACTCCAAGCAGTTGTTTGATTTTGCAGACAGTAAAAGAGGCTCCTACAGTGTCAACATACCGGAGGTTCAGAAGTTTTACAATTCAACAGGGTATGGTGACGAGCTTCTATGGGCAGCTAGCTGGTTGTACCATGCAACAGAGGACAAAACTTACCTTGACTATGTTACTACACATGGAAATGAGTTTGCTAGTTTTGGTAATCCAACTTGGTTCAGTTGGGACGACAAGCTTTCAGGAACACAGGTTAGATTGTAAGAAGAAATAAAGTGTTGAAAGCATCTTCATTATATTGAAAGATTCATGTTACCATTGCAGGTACTGTTATCAAGGTTACTTTTCTTTAAAAAAGATTTATCAGGAAACAAGGCACTTGCAAGTTACAGGGATACAGCTAAAGCTGTAATGTGCGGTCTTCTACCACAATCTCCAACAGCTACAACTAGTAGATCAAAAGGTAACTTCTCACTTTTGTTACTTTAGTTAAACATGAAGAGACTCAAATATCTTCTGTTCCGTTCATCAATAGGTGGTCTTGTATTGGTCAGTGAATGGAACCCCCTGCAACAATCTGTTTCCGCAGCATTCTTAGCATCACTCTTCAGTGATTACATGCTCACTTCAAGTATCACAAAGATATCTTGCAACGGCAACATCTTTAAAGCAACAGAGCTCAGAGACTTCGCTAAATCACAGGTAATAACAAAAACATAAAGAATCTACATAACAAAAGAAGAGAAGTCTTACTATATATAGTTTCTTTTTCCTTAAGGCTGATTATATTTTGGGGAAGAACCCGATGGGAATGAACTTTGTGGTTGGTTATGGAGACAAGTACCCTGATTATATCCATCATAGAGGCGCTTCGATACCTGCAGATGCAACCACAGGATGCTTAGATGGGTTCAAGTACTTGTACTCGAGGGAACCAAACCCAAACATAGCCTATGGAGCACTCGTGGGTGGGCCTTTCTTGAACGAGACGTTCAGCGACGTAAGAGACAATGTGAGGCAGAACGAGCCAACAACTTATAACAATGCCCTCCTCGTTGGTCTCTTGTCTAGTCTTGTCACTACCTCTTCTGCTCTACAATCACTGAAGTGAACCATACCACATTGCTTCATTTTTTTGTCCTCCTGATGTGTGTCTGTTTCTTTACATTGTGTATTGCTTTGATATGTTAGATGAGTTGAAACGAACTATAACTGATTTCTTGAGTAAGGTGAAAACAGAAGCTATTAAAAAGTCATGAAACATAGAAAATAACTCTGAAATCATTTAATCCAAATTACCACTGTTTAGTTTATTCAAAGATAAACAATTGTATAGAAAACAATGATACAATACAAATAAAAATTGTTGCAAGCAAACTAATAATGTAAACCCCCACCTATAGTTTTCCCCAGCTGCTCTTATCTCCCTTTCAAACCAAAGAAACCAAGAGCATGGCTCGTTTCTAATGATACAACTACACCTGATGACCCATACACTCTTAGGATAGATAGAGGAGGTCATTGTGCTTAATATCGATCACGATGATGACTTCCTCTGCGGTCACCACCTTGCTGATGATGACGCTGATGCTGACCACCATACCCTCGTGGGTTATATTGCTCCGACCCACCTTGACCATTCCAATGCTGCTCATTTTGTTGATTGTAGTTACCAGGATACCCACCTCCTCTATTGTCACGGTGGCCTCCCCTTGACTGGACCGGGTAAGGATCTGATGGGAATCTCCCACTGGTTCCATGAGGTTGGTACCCACCTCGGCTTTGATAAGGAGCTTGTGGCTGAGCATAGCCTTGCACGCCAGGTGGAGCCATATAGCCACCATGTTGGTAAGGAACTGGTGGAACATAAGGCGGTGGTTGATTGTAGCCGTAACCAGGATGATGCTGAGTATGTACATCTCCTGTCTGATACCTGTCCCGGTCTGTTCTCCTATCTAAGCTGTTGGTGACAAGACGATGTGCTGCGTCTCCCAGATGCCTCCCTTGATGATTACTATTATTGTTGTTGTTGTTATAATAATTATTATTATGATTATGATTCGGTCTCCTTCCATTGTCCTCATGCCACAAAGCAGGTGGGGGTTTCAAGTCACCTATGTTCACAATCTGAAAGACAAAGAGAGAAAACATCCAACTTAAGCTACCTATCGATGTAACGTCACACAAAGGTGATAACGTTAATAGACAAGAGATGTACCTTCTTAGGGAAGATGACACCGGGAGGAGGTCTGGTTATGTGTTCATGTGCATCTGGAAGTCTGTAAATGCAACATCTGAGGAACAAAGAAGATTAAATTAGTTTCGAATGTTTAGATCAACTTTAAGAATAGGACATTTTTGAAAGCTAGGTTCGTGATCTCACATGACTTGGTTGTCCAAGATGTCCTCCATACCCTCCACTGGGGACCTAAACACAGGCGGGTGAGTCTCCCCTGAACAGGGAGTCAAGTAGCCGTTCATACCATCACTGCAAGTAGTTCTAAGCACATCACTAACCAGCTTACATCATATTCATCCACCATTAAGCCATAACGATATAGAGAGTCATGTTACAAACCTGAGCTCAGGTCTGATCTTAACCTTAAAGTCTAGTCTCTCCCTCTCATTCAATTGCCGACAATGGTTGTCAAGCGAAAAGATGAGTTCAGCAAGGCGATGAGACGTTGCAATGAATAGCATGTCACTCATCATGCTGTTTCTACGTTTCTCTTCATCCTACAGATTAAGAAAACAAAAATTCTTAAAAATTCATCTCTTTAAAAGCACACATCATGATCTGAAGGAATGGGGGTATTGGCACCATACCGTCAACGTGAATTCCACTTCGGAAACAGCTTCTAGAAGGCGTTTTTCATCAATGAAAGGCAGCTTAGCAATACCCTATGAGGAAAAAAAGTCACAACACGTCAAAAATGCCATTCATTTATAGTGATTGTGTTTCCAATACAGGAAGGTAGAGAGCTTTACCTGCCAGGAATAACGCTTTCCATTCATGTCGACTTCAAAATCTGGAAAGAAGAATAAAGAGAGATATACATATATATAATTTGTTCCAAGAATTAACAATGGGTGAGAAGAAAGCATCTTTTCGAGGGAAAGAAACAATACCAGTTGGGTAAAAATCAATGATGGGTGAGTTGGGATCCGTCATCAAGGTCCTATAATGCTCTGGAAGAGCATGCGCACTGGCCAAATGAAGTAATAGTTACAGATATACCGTACAAGCTTACAAAGGAAGCTAAAACGTGAAAGAGATCAAAAGCATTGTTGCCAAACCTTGCAGCTGGGAACACCCCAAGAAGTTGATTGAAAGGCTTAAATGGAGTCCCTAACTCAAAGTTAATATCCAGCTCTCCGAGATCCTTCAGATCAGAAGCAAATGGTGCATAATGGTAAGGATAAAACCTGTAACATCATAGTACAGAAGTATCAGTATAGATAAAGCATTCCAAACGAATCAGTATACAAAAGAACTCACCACTGCCAAGAGCAAACACCTTCCATGTAGTAATGCATGACCCAACAAAGACCTTCTGTGTACTTCAAAACCTGCAGAAAAGAATGTTTCACATATTAGAAAAACCTCTCTAGAAACGGAAGCACAAAACCTCGAAATATATCTTATAACTCGTTGTCAAACTCACAACATCCTTCCGTAGTCTCTCCATGTCTTCAGGGGTTACAACTGAGAACTTCTCTTCATAATATCTTTCTCTCCATCCAGGTTCACCTAGCTTCACCTGTGTAAATATATAAACCACATTCAGAATCCAAGAGAGACCCAAAGACTGACAACCAAAAGGGTAAATTAAAGCAAATATATCAAATATAATTCACTAGAACGAACCTTGTCCTCTTCATGATTATCTGAGTTGAACGCATCGGATTTCTCACGGATTACCTCCTTGAGCTTTGTCTTTAACTCTTCTTTGTTCTCATTTTCCTGAAATAAGAATACAAAAATTAAAATGACCGTTCACTTAATAATCTCATCCACTCTCAGTTCCACATTGACGAAAGAGTTTAATCACACAAAAGTGCTTATATAGAGACAGGAATGCATACGTCAGGTTCAAGACTGTTCTCGACGTCGACAATAGCAGCACCAATACTGGATCCTGAAGATAAACGTCTAGCTTTTTGAGGAGGAGCAGACCTTCCACCATTAGACTGGAATGGTGAAGGTGCAGGAGCAGAAGCAAGTCGAGAACCACTAAATCTTTCAACCGGAACAAGAGAATCTGGTTGAACTGTCGGGGCTTCGTCATCCATTCTCTTTTTCCGAGCTTTATCGCCCTTTATTCTTTCCGCTTGTCTCTGATACAAACCAGAGTAATAAGAAACATCAATAAATAACTACATACAGAACTATTATATCCATATAATGGTAAGAGTTGAGAAAAGAAAACAGTGTGGAACCATGAAAATCTACTTAAATGACCAGTATGCAGCAATAAAAATACTTAACAAGATTCACATTAAATACCTGATTTAACCGGGCTCTTTTCTGAAATATCTTATCTTCGAATGATCCTACAGCTTGTATAAACTGCTCCACCCTCTTTAAGTTTGGCTGGAGAGGACAAAAGTAAAAGATAAAATCAAAACTATGTCATTGTCACCTAAGGGTAAATTGGAAAAGGTAAAACATATATCTGAGTATAAGCACCTTGCAGCCATCAGTTAGATAGCCGTCCAGTGACCTGAATTCCTTCTTGTAAACAGCCATTAGCAAGTTGATAGCACCCTGGAGATATGAGGAAAAAAAAAGTTTCATTAAACAATATTTTCTAATGCTAACAAAGATATGTCATACGTTACAGTGATTACTTCATACTAGAGTTAACTATCACATCCAAAGCCTTAGAATACAAACCTCTCGAATCTCCAATGTTGGCATATGTGGCAAGAAATCGTTGCCAACAAAGAAACATATGAAGATGAAATCATCAACAATGCGCTCCAGATCAATCTCGAATGGTGGGTTAGGAATCCTCATTTCAAACTCAAGGTATTCTCTAAGAATCCAGATATGAAGGAACTAGAAAAAGACATTGAGAATTGACATTATTGCCACACTTAAAGAACACGCTGATAGTGTGATATGAAATTAAACCTGATATGGCTTTTTGACAAAAGCATCGCCTTTCTCATCAAATTCTCCTGCCCTCTTCTTTGCTTTTCCTTCACAGTCTGAATCCATATGTCCCATTTGACCACACAAGAAGCACTTGTCCTGCTGGCCAGGAGTGAAGACCACCTAACTCATGGGATCACATTTTAGGTTAGTTAAGAAGAAAGTATCACAGCATCATTTAACGTCAGTTAAGAAGGGTGTATCACAAACCTCACGAAGAATTGAAAAATGAACTTCATGGGTAGCCAAGCCCAACATAATCAGGTCAGCGTCCTTTCAATCAAAGCAGGTCAAAGTGAGAAAATGAACTACCAGATAAGACCTCATATTAGTTAAAAAGTAAAAATCAGAAGATGGGAGACTCATACCAATCCGTACAAGCAATGGCGAGTATTAGGGTCAAAACCAGGAAGATTTCTTTGAAGACGAATGTATGACATGATTTTATGCTCCCCTTCACCTGGAACATTTGCGTCTGAAAGGATAACCTATTCAGTACAACAGGTAAGAGCAAAAAATTAGTCACAAACTCAATCCAATACAGAGACAACGTTAAGGGCATATCATCACAAATACCTTAATATTTTTCCAACCAGCATCATAATTAAGTCTCATGTGCACATAATATTGCAGGGCGATAGAAAGAACACCCATGAACTCTGTCCCAGGTGTAATAACGTTAGAATCAAACACTTGAGAGTCAATTTTAGGAGGGAGTCTTCTACCCTCCCTCTCAAACTCCTCTCGCAGCTTTTCTTCTTCAGCAGCCTAACAACATCAAAAAAACTTCCATTTGAAAACCAATGACAGAGAGAGATGGGAGAAACAAATCAAGACCATCAACAAACATGTCTAGATGAAAATTAAGAGAAAAAAAAAACTAAAAAGTTTGGTCTGGATGAGGAGACTACATAGTAGAAACCCCATGCCAGTATGGGGGCATAGAAAGACATACAGCATCAGAAGCATCTTTAGCAGATCTAAACCGTCTAGATCGTTGTTGATTCATTTTAGCTCTTGGAGCAACACCATCTAACACCCAATTTGAAACATACATTTATAAATAAGCTACAAGAAATCTACTGACTTTATATCCGCAAATAACAAAAGCAATATCACTCATAAAATCTCCACTTACCAATAGCCATATAGAGAAGCTTCCTAGGCCGTACCATCACGAAAAGCCTATCGATATAGTCAAACATACACTGAAACACCTCCTCAAAAGTAGTCGGTGATGGCTGCAACCAAAACACAAGTCATTATAAGCACAAAGAGCTATTCTAATTACTCTCAGATAGAGAGGAAACCATATCAAATCGATGATACAGACAAAAGAACCGTTTAATCAGCGAAACAGAACCAAAGTTTAAACTTTATTGTCTTATTAGAAACTCTAATTATCGCCAAATCCTATCGATGCTAAAGTTTGAAACTTTAATGTGAAACGTACCCTATCTTCAGGGTGGAAGCAAGGATGGATGATACCGTTCATGTCAAGGTAAAGGTTATCGTATTCGAGATTGTTAGGGTTAGGTTTACTAGTATCCACCGGGATCTTGATGCCATCGATTTCAACTGCCTCTTCCTCCACGACGTCCGACACTATCAACGGATACTTCTCAGCTAACCACCGGTAAAACGCTGGTACTCCCATTCTTCAATCACCGATCTTCGAAGAATATAATAAAAATCTCCGGCGGCCACAAAAGAAAAACACTCAGAGAGAGAGAGACCTAAGCAACGAATAAGAGAGAAAGTATTAATCGAATCGACGGTGTTTGTCTATGGCCGGTTAGGTCACATAGAGATTGTATTATTTGTTTTTGTTTTTCCTTTTTTTTTTTTACAAATTTCCTTTTTTCGGATGAAAGCAAACGGATATTTGACTCAGTCAAACTTATTGGGCTTAGGACAAAAAAAGACAAAAACTAGATATTTTTTTGGGCTTTTGTATTCTCTTAAAACTTATTCCGAAGCCCAATAGCCTATTTATTTGTTTACTGTGAGAAGTGAAAAACGTACGAGAGGTCATGTTCTAACTTGCAATGAAATTACTCGTCAACTAGTAACACTGTCACACTATTACAGGCTTAACAAAACAGCAAAAAGTTATAAAAAAAATCTCCGTTGCCGGGATTCGAACACGGGTCTCTCGGGTGAGAGCCGAGTATCCTAACCAACTAGACTACAACGGATTTGTGATAACCAGAAACAAAAAACTGTAAAGTTTTAACTATTAAGAAAACAAGAGCTATGTTCTTTGCACTTGAGTAAGCTTTGTCTCTTTCGGCTTTGTGTCTTCTTCTGGTGGTCCATCTATTCCGGCAGAAATTATGATTCTACGATTTAAAGATCATTCTTTTTTATATTTCTTTGTGAAAGTTAGTGGCATATATCTTTGTAATATACTCTACATTGTTTTTTCATGCTATATGTCTACATTATCTTAAATATATCACAGTCCCAGTGTGTTTCATGACTTCTGATCATTAGAAACAAGAAACATTATAAACTAAAAAACAAAAGTAAAGTATTCAGAATTACGAAGTACCCAAAGTAGTCCATAGATACGAGCTCAGCCTTATCTGCCTTAGTGATAATTACATACGCTTTGGTACTTTCTGATTGTACCGGCCATGAGAGATGCAGAGTTGGTCTTAACATTTGTCACAGCATTGGTAGCTACAAACATAACGTCTAATCCAATATAATAAAAATCTATTATGCAAATGCTGTCGTAGAATCACATGTATACACACATACATCACAAAAAAACTATATGCATGTAAGATATTATTCTCTTGCTCATAGTCCATCGACGACATAAATAAGAAAACATATTTCTGTTTATATAATTTGCTTTCTAGGGAACAACCAAAACTCACACGAAACGATGTCGTTGCACTCTCCCTCCATACGCTCCTCTCTTATATTATAGACCAAAAGAAAGAAACTATCTCTCTCTCCCAAACATCTTTCTCTACTTCCCTTTCTCATGGCCGCAACGGTCATTTTCTTCACATTCTTCGCCGCCGTCTTCTCTCACCTCCCTCACACCTCCGCCGTTTCACCGGAAACACAAGCTCTCACATCCTTCAAACTCTCTCTCAACGACCCTCTAGGAGCTCTCGAAACCTGGAACGAGTCATCTCCCTCGGCTCCATGCGACTGGCACGGCGTCCTCTGCTTCTCCGGCCGTGTACGCGAGCTTCGCCTCCCCCGTCTCCGCCTCACCGGCCACCTCAGCCCCCGACTCGGCGAGTTGACTCAGCTACGCAAACTCAGTCTCCACACCAACGACATCAACGGCCCCGTTCCGTCTTCTCTCTCCCGCTGCGTCTTCCTCAGAGCGGTGTACCTTCACTACAACTCCTTCTCCGGCGAGTTCCCGCCGGAGATACTTAATCTCAGGAACCTACAAGTCCTCAACGCTGCTCACAACTCACTCACCGGGAGTATAGCTAACGTCACAGTCTCCAAGAGCCTCCGTTACGTCGACTTGTCTTCAAATGCATTATCCGGAGCCATTCCGGCGAGTTTCTCGCCGGAATCTTCTCTCCAGCTCATCAACTTATCTTACAATCATTTCTCCGGTGAGATCCCGGCTGCTCTCGGTCACCTACAGAACCTAGAGTATCTATGGCTAGACTCTAACCACTTACAAGGAACAATCCCATCAGCATTATCTAACTGTTCGTCGCTGAAACACTTCACCGCCGCCGTTAACTCCCTCACCGGTCTAGTTCCATCGACTCTCGGGAGGATTCCAAGTCTTCAAGTGATCTCACTCTCGGAAAACTCTCTCACTGGTTTAGTTCCGGCGAGTCTTCTCTGTGGTTATTCAGGTTACAACTCCTCCTCCATGCGAATTATCCAACTTGGAGTTAATAACTTCACGGGGTTATCTCCGCCGTCAAATGCGGCTTGCGTGAACACTAATATTGAGATTCTTGACCTTCACGAGAACCACATTGATGGCGAGTTTCCCACGTGGTTGACCGGTTTGACTTCGTTAACGGTTTTGGATATATCCGGAAACGGTTTCTCCGGCGAGTTTCCGGTTAAAGTTGGAGACTTTACGGCGCTTCAGGAGCTCAGAGCAGCTAACAACTCCTTCGCCGGGGAAATCCCGACAACCATCGGAGAATGCAGGTCGTTGCGGGTCGTTGACTTGGAAGGAAACAAGTTCTCGGGTCAAGTTCCGGGTTTTCTGAGTCAGTTAACGAGTCTAACGGCGTTATCTCTCGGAAGAAACGGGTTCTCAGGTCGGATCCCAACGGATATTCTCAGGTTATCCGGTCTTGAAGCGTTGAGTCTTAACGAGAATCATCTCACCGGAGATATACCGTCGGAGATAACAAAGCTAGCTAATCTCAGCGTCCTTAATCTCAGCTTCAACAGATTTTCCGGTGAGATTCCGAGCAATGTAGGTGACTTAAAGAGCTTGAGCGTGTTAAACCTTAGTGGATGCGGGTTAACGGGTCGGATTCCGGTTAGTATCTCCGGGTTAATGAAGCTTCGGGTTTTGGATTTAAGTAGACAGAGAATCTCCGGGGAGTTACCAGTTGAACTGTTTGGCTTGCCGGATCTTCAAGTGGTTGCTTTAGGACACAACGCCTTAGACGGCGTCGTACCGGAAGGTTTCAGCAGTTTGGTTAGTCTACGGTTCTTGAATCTCAGCTCCAATTTGTTTTCAGGACATATCCCTTCGAACTATGGGTTTCTCAAGTCATTACAAGTGCTTTCCATGTCTCATAACCGGATCTCCGGTTCTGTCCCGGCGGAGATTGGGAATTGCTCCAGTCTTGAGGTTCTTGAGCTTGGTTCAAACCGGTTAGAAGGTCACATTCCGGTTCGTCTTTCGAAATTATCTCATCTGAAGAAGCTTGACTTGAGTCACAACAAGTTAACAGGGGACATTCCGGATCAGATATCTAAGGACTCGTCTCTGGAGACTCTCCTGCTTAATTCGAACTCTCTATCGGGTGCTATACCGGAATCGTTATCTAAATTGAGGAATCTCACCGGGTTGGATCTTTCATCAAACCGGTTAAACTCCACTATACCATCAACTCTCTCTCGGCTCCATTCTCTTAGCTACTTCAACGTGTCAAGAAACAGATTAGAAGGGGAGATTCCACAAGCTCTAGCTGCACGTTTCAACAACACATCTGTCTTCTCCAATAACCCGAGACTATGCGGTAAACCGCTCGGTTTAGAATGTGAAAACGTTCGGAGAAGGAGAAGAAGGAAGCTGATTCTACTTATAACACTAGCAGCAGCTGGTGCATTGTTGTTATTACTATGTTGTTGCGGTTATGTCTTCAGTCTATGGAGATGGAGGAAGAAAATAAGATTAGGTTTGGGTTGGGACAAGAAAGGAACACCGTCACGTACCTCCGGTACGAGCTCCGGTGGCACGAGGGGAGAGGACAACGGTGGACCTAAGCTTGTGATGTTCAACAATAAGATCACGTTAGCCGA
Source organism: Moricandia arvensis (assembly GCA_905132765.1). NCBI lineage: Eukaryota > Viridiplantae > Streptophyta > Magnoliopsida > Brassicales > Brassicaceae > Moricandia > Moricandia arvensis. The sequence continues at coordinate 57,961 of CAJHQP010000217.1, read as the reverse complement.
AACCTTAGAAGCCACAAGGCAGTTCGACGAAGAGAACGTATTAAGCCGAGGAAGATACGGTTTGGTTTTCAAGGCCACGTTTAAAGACGGTATGGTTCTATCGGTACGTAGACTCATGGACGGTGCGTCAATAACCGACGCAACGTTCCGTAACCAAGCAGAGGCGTTAGGTAGAGTGAAGCATAAGAACATCACTGTCTTGAGAGGCTATTACTGCGGACCACCTGATCTAAGACTTCTTGTTTACGACTACATGCCTAACGGAAACCTCTCGACGCTCTTGCAAGAAGCGTCTCACCAAGACGGACATGTCTTGAACTGGCCGATGCGTCATCTCATCGCGCTAGGTATCGCTAGAGGACTATCTTTCTTACATTCGTTGTCTATCATCCACGGGGATTTAAAACCGCAAAACGTACTCTTCGATGCTGACTTCGAAGCTCATTTATCGGAGTTCGGGTTAGATAGGTTGACAGCATTGACTCCAGCGGAAGAACCGTCCACTTCATCGACCCCGGTCGGGTCATTAGGCTACATTGCACCTGAAGCGGCCTTAACAGGTCAAACGAGTAAAGAGAGTGATGTCTATAGCTTCGGGATCGTGTTGTTAGAGATCTTGACGGGTAAAAAAGCGGTCATGTTTACCGAGGATGAAGATATAGTGAAATGGGTGAAGAGACAGTTACAAAAGGGACAAATCGTTGAGTTGCTTGAACCGGGTTTGTTGGAGCTTGACCCGGAGAGTTCGGAGTGGGAAGAGTTCTTGTTGGGGATTAAAGTTGGGTTGTTGTGTACCGGAGGAGACGTTGTTGATCGTCCGTCTATGGCTGATGTTGTATTCATGCTTGAAGGGTGTAGAGTTGGTCCAGCGATTTCCTTATCCGCTGACCCTACTACTTCACCTACCTCTCCGGCAGCCGCCGCAGCTTCTTGAAAATGTTTCAATTTTTCATTTCATAATAAATTTTCTTGACTTTTAGTGCATTGTATCTTGTCACGAGTACGACAATCAAAAAAAAAAATCCAAGTTGTCTAATCAAGGAATGTGAGTTTATCAATCAAGTTTCTCGTATAAAAACCATATAGTATAAATTAAATTAGAGAATATAACATTAGATAATGTGAAGCGGGTCCAATAAATAGTGTGTTAACGTTGAACTGACCCAACGGCGCTAAGCATTACGTAATCTATACTATTACACTGACAACACTTCCGTGATTTTGGTCAGTGGGTTGGGAAGAAATGTGGGGTCCTCCACAGTGTCTTCTTTCTGTTTAGCTTCCCGCCAAATAAGTTGTGACAAGTGGGTGAATGCCACGTGTTAGTTTCCCTAGGGAGATGAAAGTAGCCGTTGAAAAAAGTCTTGGATTTTTCTGTACGGGGAGCAGTGAAGTTTAGCCGTCAGACTAAGAAAAGTTTTGTAAGAAAGCTGAACCTGTTGTCTGAAATTCATGGCCATGTCGGATTTTACACACTTTGTCTTTTTTAGCTCATTACTTTTTTGTTCTTTGGTTTAATTATGATTCCTGGTGGGGTAGTATTGTTATGAATGGAGAACTCCGCCTCAAACAATAGCCATAGAAGAGAACATTGATTTTCCATGACATCCTGGAGAAAATGAATTTTGAGTGACTTTGTTTACTGAAGATAAGATGTTATTGAATATAGATATATGGTGGTCATGAAGAAAGGATTGGTGTAAACAAAGAAGGTAAGGGGAATAAATGCATATGGAATGCATAAGTTGTGTGAGAGTTTAATGGATGTTTTGATGTGTGGGGACATGACTCATCCCATTATTAAATGTGTCATAACTATCTTCACTGCTATCTTTAAAACAAGTCATGACAATTATTTGACTGTGCTTGTGTTGGTTTACTCTCTTGAACCCACTGACTACTCTTTTTTTACCCCATGAAGTGAACGGGAAGACAAATAATTGAAAACAGTTATTCCTTCGGTGAAAACAGTATCTAGTGTGTTACTTACCAAAGGGGAAGATTACATGTAGCAGATGTTATAAATCACACTAAGAAGAACATGGTATAGATTACAATAGAACAAGACTGATTTTCAGAGTCAAGTCGTAGGCTACACTCATTGGTGATTAGTTTTGAGATTGAATCTGACAAATATTTGTGTAGTAGTGATACAATCATTGCAGATTTTGTGATGCAAACAGAAAAGAGATGTTTTTTTGATACAAAGATCAAATGTATCACCCAAGTTACTTGTTTCCAATGAGAGACCTAAGCTCAAAATGACAAAAAAGGAACTGAAAGGAGAAACCAAACATTACATGGAAACTTCACAAATGAGAGGGACAGTGATGATAACATATAGATCACTGCTTGATACTTTTCACTCGGCTCTAGACTGTCCAGCTCGAGAGGAGAGGATGATACCGACAATAAGACCATACAATGCAAGAGCTTCTGCAAAGATGAGAATCAGGATCATTCCCACAAACAGCTTCGGTTGTTGCGCATTCGCCCTGCAAAATAAGAACCGATATTAACAATACAGAGTTTCGAATCAAATGGATATACAAATCAAGAAATATCAATCATGTACAGCACCTAGTGAGTTTATCCTATTCTGTTTCAGAGATTCAATCAAGGTAGTTGATAGCCAGCACCGCATCTAATACCAAATGCCGTAATGATGAAAAGCAAATCAACAAAGAGCCTTCCCCTGTTGTCCACGATGTGTTGTATTATTACCAAAGAAAAAACGACTTTATGATATACCATTCACCCGTAGATTAATAAAAAAAACTAATGATCTTAGAGTCCATCAAAACTACTTGTCTAAGAAGTAAGAACTAAAAGTTGCAGACATCTCTCGAACTCAATTTTACAAAATGACTGATAAAGGAAGATCCTTTATCGCTGAGAAAGAAGTAAGAACCAAAAGATGCAGACATCTCTTCTATAGAATCAAATCCAATTTCAAGATGACTAAATAAAGTGTGATCCTTTATGAAAAAAATCAAGATTCCGACCACGGGACAAAGACTTAATAAGAACTTGAGTTATCATTCCTATTCAACTATCTAAACAACAAACAATGTGAGCATCGTTAGTGTATCAATCTATTACCTAACACCAGCATCGCCAACGATTCCAATAGCCATACCAGCTGAAAGACCAGCGAGACCACAAGCTAAACCGGAAGAGAGATGAGCATATCCATCGAAAAGGTAATAAGACTTAGCCTTAGGGTTAATCCCAGTACTGATGATCACAGCAATAATCAAACCATAGATACCCAGCACACCAGCCATAACCACTGGCACAATCGATTTCATCACAAGCTCAGGTCTCATTACCCCCATCGACGCTACTCCGACTCCGCTCTTCGCCGTCCCGTACGCTGCTCCCATACCTGAAAGTAAAAAAAAATCGGATTGGACCGGATCGAACCGGGAGGAGTTTGAGATGGGGGGTGGGAGATCTTACAGGAGAAGACGAGGGCGGCGGCGGCACCGAGGAATCCGAAGAAAGGAGCTGTTTCGTCGCCGCTGAAACCTGAAGCCATGGCTGATGATGATTGTGTGTTGTGGCAGTGGCTCCGATTAGATCTCTGTGAGAGGGTGAGATATTTGATTAAGGACTTGGTTTATTCCGGTATGGGTTCGATTGGTTGGTTTAGCTGGTATGATGAGGAGATTAGTTGAAATACTATAGCTAGAAATCGTTTTTGCTATTGGGTTTCTTACTCAGATTTTTTCAACGGATACAAAAGCCCAACTATGTTATCGGGTTTGACTCAGCCGATCGTATTTTTGCAAAAATAATTATGAGGAAAACATATTTGCACTCTCTAATGAGTTGTGACATGAAATAACGATCATATTTGTATATCTTAGCATAAGATATAAGGACAACATTACTCTCAATTTAATTACTTAAGCTTAGATCGTTCATGTACGCGAAATCAAAATAAGAAAACCATGCATAAGCCACTTAGAAACTGACTAATTAACGAGTAACGAACCTTTTGTCTTTTGAGTGATTCCGAATTCTCGTAAAAGAATAAAGCTGTAGCATGGCATATAACTCGTCACGTAAAACAACATGCTTCTATCTACATGCACACACCGACAGATAGAGATCATAAACTGCAACTCAAGTGGAGATATTCTTATTAGCTTTACAGTTTGTAAAAACAAAAAGACATACTTAGACCAGTTTGTATTAAGTGTATATATTCCCATTCAAATTTTGATGAATTATCCCTTCTAACAATCTTATGTTATTATATATATCATTCCAAGTTAAATTAAATAAAACACCAGCTTCTCGACGTCGTTTTAGAGTAGTACTCTTTTTTTTTTTTATATACTCAAATGACCAAATCAATTGAAACAGTTAATTTTATGGACAAAAAACATTGATTCAATCTGGGATATACTATTTTGCGATCTCATTACAAAACTTTTCTTTGCTGTTCTGAATATTTTTATCTTGAAGGACAGTTGTCCCAACGAGACAGAATAAATATCTTCAACTCCGTATCAAATCAATATAAACACGGGTTAATATTTGAAAAAAGTACTTTTAAACAAGCTCCACCCATTTGTTTTTCATATTTGTACTATAATATAAGATTCATTGAATACTTTTCTAGTGACGGTGGAGTTGAAATGCATATTATTTTTTAAAATTACCCCAGTGACAAAGAGAACATTGACTTGCTCAATTATATTTATTTTGATTATAGGACTATTCGATGTTGATATATCATCATCACACGAACAAATGACCAAACAATCAAGCAGAATAATTCAGCCCTTCACGTATAGTGTTTTGACCAACAATAGAAATTGTTCAGCATTTTATAATGGTACATTTCAGGTTGGTACCACGTCCAGATAATTATGATTTAATATGGTTTATATGGTAATGACCCAGCCGAAAATTTAGATACCTTGATGTAATTGTTGTCCTTGAGATCATTGTGTAGAATCAAATTAAATTATATATACATGATCATCTAAATACAGAAGTTGTCTTTGTGGAATTGGTATTTTTGATGTGAAAGCTTTAGATGACTTCTTGGTTATACAAACGTTGCATAGTTGGTTGGGATTTTAATTAGACAAGAAACCTTTTTGGATCTCATTTTCTATTTTAGAGGCAAATCATATATTTCAAATTAATTTAAATGTTTCTTCAGCATTTTCTAACAAAAATTGGAAAATTTGACATATGAAAATTAGCTGTAAAAAGTGGAGCATTTATTTAGGTTGTTAATGTAATTAGATAAATCTCCAAATTATTACAAATACAGGAAAATGTAACAGTATGGCAGGACCACTTATATAATTATGGAAAAAGTAAAATTGTAAGTATTCAATTTTCAAGATGGAAAACAAAATTTATGACATACAGTGCTGCCACAATTAATTAAATTTTTAAGTAAAGTTACTAAAAATATTAATATTTGAAACTAAGTTTTAAGATAGAAACAGGATATCTGGCATAATTAATTTTGGAATAATGGCGTGATATTTACTAATTAGTATGCTTTATTAACGTCATGACATTAATAATCGATTTTCTTTTTTCATGCCTTATATAAAGTAAATCTCATGGACAGTTTACAACTTTACATATGTACCACACAAACATAAAAATACATATAAAAAGCCAACCCGTGACACATTAACTCCATTCAACAACTAACAACAGAAAAAAAAATGGCTTCACAAGCCAAACCTCAAATCCTCTCCGACATCAACCGTCTCCTTTACTTGACTCTCTTCCTCTTCCTCTCCTTCCACGTGGCATCCGGCGCCGGAGGAACATGGAAGCTTCTCTTAAACAACGTCGGAATCTCAGCGATGCACTCACAGCTCCTCAACAACGACCGTGTCATAATGTACGACCGTTCCAACTTCGGTCCTTCAAAAATCTCTCTCCCTAACGGAACCTGCCGAAACAGTCCAAACGACAAAGTTTCGAAACGTGACTGCACCGCGCATTCTATCGAATACGACGTCGCTTTGAACCGTGTCCGTCCTTTGACCGTCCAGTCCAACACTTGGTGCTCCTCGGGAGGAGTTACTCCAGACGGAACTCTCCTTCAGACAGGAGGAGATAGAGATGGAGAACGTAAAGCTAGACTGTTCTATCCATGCGACGACAAGTCTTGTGATTGGTTAGAAGTTGATAACGCACTTGTTGTTAAAAGATGGTACGCTTCGAACCATGTACTTCCCGATGGTCGTCAGATTATAATCGGAGGTCGTGAGGAGTTCAACTTCGAGTTTTTCCCTAAGACAAACGCTCCAAACACGTACAGTTTACGGTTCTTGTCGGAAACCAACGATCTTGGCCAAGAAAACAATCTCTACCCTAACGTGTTTCTCAATAGCGACGGAAACTTATTCATATTCGCTAACAATAGAGCCATTTTACTAGACTATGCCAAGAACACCGTTGTGAAAACGTATCCGAAGATCCCTGGAGGCGAGCCAAGAAGCTATCCGAGCACTGGCTCAGCTGTTCTTCTCCCTATCAAGAATCTTGAAGCTGAGGTTGTCGAGCTGGAGGTTATGGTGTGTGGCGGTGCACCGAAAGGATCGTATCTTCTAGCTTTGAATGAAAAGACTTTTGTCAAAGCTCTTGACACGTGTGCGAGAATCAAGATCAATGATGCTAAACCTAAATGGATTCTTGAGAAGATGCCTAGGTCGAGAATAATGGGAGACATGATTGTTTTACCTAACGGACAAGTTCTGTTAGTCAACGGTGGTTCATCAGGGTCTGCTGGTTGGGAACTTGGTCGTGAACCGGTTTTGCATCCTGATCTTTATCATCCTGATAAACCGATCGGTTCAAGATTCCAAGTTGAGAACCCGAGTACTATACCAAGAATGTACCATTCTACCGCGACTTTACTACGTGACGGTAGGGTTCTTGTCGGAGGAAGCAACCCACACGAGTTTTATAACTTCACCGGCGTGCTTTTCCCGACGGAGCTCCGGCTAGAGGCTTTCTCCCCGTCGTATTTAGAATCTCGGTATAGGAATATACGTCCAAGGATTATGAGTCCTTCATCACAGTCAACGGTCAACTACGGTGGAATCTTGAGGTTAAGGTTTAGAGTATTAGGAAGAGTGAAAAGTCCGGTTAAAGTTACAATGGTGTTTCCTTCGTTTACTACTCATTCATTCTCAATGAGCCAGAGACTCTTGGTTCTTGATCATGTCACGTCTTTGAGAATAGGAAAGTGGACTTATGAGGTCAGGGTTAAGACGCCAAGATCTAGAAATCTTGCACCGCCCGGTTATTACATGGTTTTTGTTGTGAACCAAGATATACCGAGTGAAGGTATTTGGGTAAGGTTACAGTGAAAAAGTGAAAAGTGATTGTCAACATTAATATAGTTTGTTCTATGTGTGATTTTTTTGGTTATTATATAACTGCACCAACATTGTTTTTTTTATTTGAGTAAATCAAATTTTTATTACGCGGCATTGTATGTAACAAGATTCTTGGTTTGGATACAAATTACAAAAAGGAATCAGATACTTGTGTCTTGTTGAGTTGGTAAAGCTTCATGTTTGAAACTTTATTGCTACGTGAGAGTTTCATGATTAAAGAGACAAGAATCTTTACTCTATATTTACATAGAACATATCGAATTATGTGTCGTGGGTAAAAAAGTTATGCTAAACTTAATTCATAATTGCCAATTTTTGTTTGGACATTTTATAATTCCATAAATAGAAAGTCGTGGAGAAGTGTATAAAGATTGGATACCCGAAACAGAGAGACATAGTCCAAAAAGCTACATAGTGAATTACGTTGTATGTAGTGATATGATCCAATCAGATTCTTACCGTCTAGCACGTCTCCACATGTATCACTCTCTTGTTTAACTTCTTGTGCGCAATGCAAATAGTAAATCATTTGAATATCGATGACTATCTCTAAATTCAGTTCGGTTCCTTAGTACTTTGCCCATGCCTATGACGAACCATTCAAGAACAATGACACAAGGGTTTGTCATATAACGACAGTAACCAGAGATATGTTAACACTGCTTGGCTCTGGGATATGTTAAGTGTCAACTTTACTTAGATAACTAGTGGTGGAAGCGCATATACACTTGTACTTAAAATGATTAGTGTAAGAAATTGAGAATAGAGAATACAGCTAGTATATAACTCACTTCCTCCTGATCATTTCGATTCCCGTTTGGGATAACTTTGTTGCTATTGGGGTAGTGGGTTATAGCCTTATCGAGTTCGGCCCTTATATTAAACTTGATTATACCCAGCCCAATTACATTGTCATCCACCTCTTGCTTAGTCAGACTTCAACCTGAATTTCCAAGTTATCAAAATATTCACCTGCAGCGTTTGCGGGTGAACCAAAAGCAATTAATCTTTAAAATAATTAAGAGATAATGAAAGAATCAATGAACGTGAAAGAAATTATTTATAAAGCGGTCATATTATTGTCGCCAAAAATACATATATATATTGTTGTGAAAGTAGGCGCCGCAAATATACAGAAGAAGAGGCGCCTCACTTGTTGAATTTATTAACAATGTGGGGCCCGATGTTACTATTTACACAGTATATTTCACTTCTATATAATTGAACGATTTCGTTCGATTGTAATACACACCATCTTTCTTCTTCTCTCTTGTACGAGTATTATCTCTCTTCTACGGGTATAAAATTTTGCCTTTATTCAAATTTCGAGATACTATAAATTTGTAAGTTATTTCATAACACGTTATCAGCACGTATATGTATCATATTTACCCTGTTATAATGACCAGTATCATATTTACCCTGTTATAATGACCAGTATACCGCCTATACTATCTTTTATTATCAATTTCAATTCACTATAATTAATGTTAATATATATACTGGTCGGCCGAGCCGCCGTAAATTTATTTATTGTGAACTGGTCGGCTGAGCCGCCTTATAATTTATTTATTGTGAATTGGTCGGCTGAGCCGCCTTATAATTTATTTATTGTGAATTGGATGGCCGAGCCACCTTATAATTTATTTGTTATTGTGAATCGGTCGGCTGAGCCGCCTTATAATTTATTTATTATGAACTGGATGGCCGAGCCACCTTATATTTTATTTATAGCATAATAATGGCTTGGCTCCGCCGCCGCATAATTTATTTATTGCATAATATTGGTCTGGCTCTGCCGCCACATTATTTGTTTAATGTTTTGACAGAAATAATTTTATCACTAGAATAAATATTGATATTTGCATATTATGAATATTATATAAATATTTGGTCGCTTAGATAAAATATTTTGAAATTTATTGATTCTGGTTGACTGCTTATTACGATATTTTCAGACTGATTTTTGGTTCAAACATTTTAATCCCAACGGTCACAAAGAATTTTTTTTAAAATTCCCCCTTTTCCAACGGTCATGAACAGTGTTTTTTACCTATAAATATACTCATCCTTCATTCATTCAACTCATCCAAAACATTTCATCTCCTCCCAAATATTTTCAAATCGCTCTCCTCCGATTTTCGTTGCAAGAATGATGATTCGGCTATTTTTGATTTTGTGTACGATTTTTATTTTTACTTCCATGTATTTGATTTATCTTGGAGGAATTAGTGCTGAAAATTTTGGCATTAATGTCTATTTAGCTTTCTATGCATCATTTCTCCTTGTAATCGCATGTATGATCAATGTATATGGTTTCTAAATTATGAAATTCTAATAAAATTATTATTTTATGTTTTAGAAATCCAAATGGCAAATATCGAGAAACTTCAGTTTCCGGCCCTCCAAGTTACTGGTGCAAACTACACGGCATGGGTTACAAATATGGAGCTCCATCTAGACTCAGAAGAAATACTAGATACCATAAAGGAAGGGAACCAATCAACTTCCCATCAAAAGGCCAAAGCCGTAATATTCCTGAGAAGGCACCTAGATGAAAACCTTACGCATGACTATGCAAGGACAAAAGACCCTCTGGTTCTTTGGAAAGCTCTAAAAGAGAGGTTTGATAACCAGAAGAAAGTAACTCTTCCCCATGCACTCGACGAGTGGTCAAACCTACGGTTTCAAGATTTTGAAAAGGTAGAAACGTACAATTCCGCTATACTAAGGATAGCGGCGCAATTAGAATATTGCGGTAAGCCCGTGACGGAAGCAGAAATGCTTGAAAAAACCTATCAAACGTTCCACAAAAATCATCTTGTTCTACAAGAACAATACAGAAACCGTGGGTATACGAGGTTCTCTGAACTCGCTGTGGCGCTTATGATAGCGGAGAAGAATAATGAACTTCTCATTAAAAACCACAATAGCCGACCCACCGGGACCAAAGCATTTCCTGAGGTGAATGCAACGGATGTTAAAAATCCGGAGAGAAACCATCCCTATCGTGGTCGTGGTCGTGGTCATGGTCGTGGCCGTGGTTATGGTCGTGGTCGTGACCATGGTTATGGTCGTGGTCGTGACCATGGTTATGGTCATGGTCGTGGTCATCAATTTAATCGAGGTCACGAAAAAAGCTACAACCCAAGAGGAAGGGGATCCAATACATGGAATCGATCTGACCGGGCAAAAGAGATCGTAACTCAAGAAAATCCTACTCGAAAAAACGATAACATCTGTTACAGATGTGGATCGAAGGGACATTGGTCTCAAGTATGCCGAACTCCTCAGCATTTATGTAAGTTGTACCAAGAAACCCTCAAGGGTAAGGCAAAGGAAGCGAATCTCAATGAACACTTTGAGGGTACAACTTCAACATATCTCGAGTCCCCTGACTTTATGGGAGATCACGACGAGACCACTCAAGAGAACTAAAAGCTTATTGTAATAAAGCTAAAATAATGCCAGTAATGCCATAAAATTATGTATTTCGATCCAAGAATAATGTTGTTTTCAAAACAACTAATGTATGATTATAATCTAATGTATAATTATTGTGTGAATGTATAATTTTCAATATGATTATTATGAAATTTATTTTCTTTATTAACATTAATTGTGTATTTCAGAAATGGATAAGAGAACAAACGGAACAACAACTACGCAACTTGGTAGAGAAGTTTGCATACCAGATAGTGGCACAACGCACACTATACTGAAAGATAAGAGATTTTTCTCTAACTTAAAGTCAGCCAAAATGACTGTAAACACAATATCAGGTCCTACAGACTTGATCGAAGGAATTGGCAAATCAAACTTTATGTTGCCTAATGGAACAAAGTTTTCCATAGATAATGCCTTATATTCTCCAAATTCTAAAAGAAATTTGTTGAGTTTCAAAGATATATATCTTCAAGGATATGATACTCAGTCTGCAACTGAAAATGGCAAGAAGTATATATATATAATTTCCGAGAGATCAGGCAAAAATCTAATCTTGGAAAAGTTCCCAGAACTTCCTTCTGGATTACATCACACTTATATTGATGTAATAGAATCACATTTTGTTATCAAGAGAAATCCAGAAGATGTTATACTATGGCATGACCGTCTTGGCCATCCAGGCACTACAATGATGCGTAAAATCATTGAGAGTTCACATGGTCACTCAGTAAAAGCCCAAGATATACATCAGAGTAATAAAATGCCATGTACTGCATGTGCCCTTAGGAAATTGATCATAAGACCATCACCAACAAAAGTTGATAAAGAATCACCAAGATTCCTAGAACGAATACAAGGTGATATTTGTGGACCAATACATCCACCATGTGGACCATTTTATTATTTTATGGTACTAATCGACGCATCCAGTAGATGGTCACATGTTTGCTTGTTATCATCTCGAAATATGGCATTCGCGAGATTTCTAGCTCAGATAATCAAATTAAGAGCTCAGTTCTCTGATTATCCAATTAAAGGAGTTAGATTAGATAACGCTGGAGAATTCACATCACAAGCATTTAATGATTATTGTATGGTATCAGGGATTGAAGTAGAACATTCAGTTGCTCATGTTCATACGCAAAACGGATTGGCAGAATCCTTAATTAAACGACTGCAACTGATTGCAAGGCCATTGATTATGAGATCCAAACTCCCAACTTCTGTATGGGGTCATGCAATTTTGCATGCAGAAGCACTCATTCGGATAAGACCAAGTGCATATCATAGATATTCCCCGTTACAATTAGTATCTGGTAGAGAACCAAATATCTCTCATCTAAAAGTATTCGGTTGTGCGGTTTATGTTCCAGTGGCACCACCACAACGTACAAAGATGGGACCTCAAAGACGGTTGGGAATATATATTGGTTATGATTCTCCATCGATAATAAGATATCTAGAACCACAAACTGGTGATGTTTTTACGGCACGATTCGCTGATTGCCATTTCAATGAAAAAGAATTCCCAAATCTAGGGGGAGATAACAATAAAGTAGGAAAAGAAATCAAATGGAATGTGCCATCCTTATTACACCTTGATCCTCCTACGAAACAGTCAGAACAAGAAGTTCGACGTATCATGCATTTACAAAACATCGCAAATCAACTACCTGATGCATTTGCTGATACCAAAATGGTAACAAAATCATATATACCCGCCGCAAATGCTCCTGCTCGCATTGAGATTCCAGAGAAAGGCAAAATGGCAGTTGATACACGTGAATCAGGAACACGTTTGAAACGCGGCAGACCTTTTGGCTCAAAGGATAAAAATCCTAGAAAACGAAAGGAAGTTGAAAGGCATGATACCTCCAGAATAACAGAAAATGTTCTTGAGAGAGAAGATAATGAATCTAACGACAATACAAAGCATCATGAATCTGAAGAAAATCATGAGATTTCTATTAATTACATCCATAATAGAAAAATATGGGAACGGAAAGAGATGGATGATATAGATGATGTTTTCTCATACCTTTTAGCAAAGGAAATAGATGAAGAAAACGAAGATCCAGAACCAACATCTGTTTATGAATGTCAAAAGAGACATGACTGGATAAAATGGAAAAATGCAATCCAAGTCGAACTAGATTCACTTAACAAAAGAAATGTATTCGGACCCATTGTAATCACACCCAAAGATGTGAAACCTGTTGGATATAAATGGGTATTTGTCCGGAAAAGAAATGAGAAAAACGAGATTACAAGATACAAAGCTCGCCTGGTAGCTCAAGGTTTTTCTCAAAGACCTGGAATTGATTATGAGGAAACATATTCTCATGTTATGGACGCAATCACATTTAGATTCCTGATGAGCCTAGCGGCTAATGAAAATTTAGAAATGCGTCTTATGGATGTAGTTACGGCATATTTATATGGATCATTAGATATTGATATCTATATGAGAATCCCAGATGGATTTAAGATGCCGGAAGTGTTAAGTTCCAAACCTAAAGGGTTATGTGCAATTAAATTGCAAAGATCGTTATATGGGCTAAAACAATCTGGACGTATGTGGTATAATCATCTCAGTGAACATTTGACAAAAGAAGGATACACTAATGACCCTATATGCCCCTGTGTTTTCATAAAGAAAACAACATCGGGATTTGTAATAATTGCGGTGTATGTTGATGATCATAACATTATAGGAACTCAAGAAGAAATTCAAAAGGCATCAAATTATTTAAAAGGAGAATTTGAGATGAAAGATCTCGGGCAGACAAAATTTTGTCTTGGTTTACAAATTGAGCATTCTCAAAAGGGTATATTTGTACATCAGTCTACATATACAAAAAGAGTGCTAAAACGTTTTAACATGGATAAAGCAACTCCGCTTAGCACTCCGATGGTTGTTAGATCACTTAATATTGAAACTGATCCGTTTCGACCATCTGAAGAGAATGAAGAAATACTTGGTCCTGAAGTTCCATACTTAAGTGCAATTGGAGCTCTTATGTATCTTGCAAATTGTACTCGGCCTGATATATCTTTTTCTGTCAATCTTTTAGCAAGATTCAGTTCATCCCCTACACGAAGACAATGGAATGGAATTAAACATGTCTTTCGTTATCTTCAAGGGACTATTGATTTAGGTCTATTTTACCCTAAAAACTCAAAGTGTCAAATGATTGGTTTTGCAGATGCAGGTTATTTGTCAGATCCACACAAAGCTCGATCACAGACAGGATACGTCTTTACAATTGGAGGCACTGCCATATCTTGGCGTTCTCAAAAACAGACACTCGTGGCTACCTCCTCAAACCATGCCGAAATTATAGCACTCCATGAAGCAAGTAGAGAATGTGTGTGGCTAAGATCAATAATCCAACATATCCGATCAAGTAGTGGAATTAGCAAAGATATAGCAACAACAATTTTATATGAAGATAATGCGGCTTGTGTTGCTCAAACAAAGGAGGGATATATCAAAAGCGACAGAACTAAACACATACCTCCGAAGTTCTTCTCATACACTCAAGAGCTCGAGAAGAATAAAGAAATCGAAGTGAGATATGTTCAATCTTGCGACAATGCAGCCGACCTCTTCACAAAATCACTTCCTACCTCGGTATTCAGAAAACATGTCCATAACATTGGAATGCGTCATCAGAAGGATCTATGACTGTCCATTCGAGGGGGAGCTTGCGTGGTTGTACTCTTTTTACCTTACTATGACTTTTCCTACAGGGTTTTTCGAGAAAGGTTTTTAACGAGGCAACCAGGACATTAAACAAGACATATTAGCAACACCGGTCCCCAAGGGGGAGTGTTGTGAAAGTAGGCGCCGCAAATATACAGAAGAAGGAGGCGCCTCACTTGTTGAATTTATTAACAATGTGGGGCCCGATGTTACTATTTACACAGTATATTTCACTTCTATATAAATGAACGATTTCGTTCGATTGTAATACACACCATCTTTCTTCTTCTCTCTTGTACGAGTATTATCTCTCTCCTATGGGTATAAAATTTTGCCTTTATTCAAATTTCGAGATAATATAAATTTGTAAGTTATTTCATAACATATATTACTATTGTTTCTAGTAGACAAACATTTTTGATGAGCTGGTCTATGGACTGGCTTAACATTGACGTGCTTGTAGACTCAAGTGTAAGGGCTAATCATTTCGCAATATAAAGTGGATGCAAAATATTATATATATATTTTCTTAAGTGTTTTTAATCAATCAAAGATTGTCTTCACTATTTAAAACTAAAATAAATAAAAAATGTTGTAACACGTACCATAAATTTATCAATCTTTAAAGTCAGAAACTAAGATTAAGTTATTCGAAAATCATATACGTACGTACGTCAGTGCCTACTTATTCCTTTGGCCCTTTACAAATATCATTTCTACCAGAACCAGTTTTATATGATAAATGATCATTTTTATAATTGAAATGCAAGCTGTGTTCTTTACTTTTCTTTTTTTTTATACTTAATTTTATTATATTAAAATTTACACAGCTTTTTGCCTCTTTTGTTTTCATTCCAACACTCATGAGGAAACCAAATCTAGTGTTACGCAAAAAATTATATAAATAAATTTGACGTCTTTTGTCAAAACTTTCTTGATTTTATTAATACATAGCACCCACAGATTATCTATCCAAACTCCAATACCATTCCCAGTTTTGGTATCGCAGTTAGAATATACATGTTTTTCCGACCATGCTTAATTTTACCAACCAGAATAAAAGCTTAAATTTCACCAAATTTGGATTTGAGTATACTATGGTGTTGTGCATGATTAAACTTTCGCATGTATTAGCTTATATATATATCTACAATACTAAATATTAAAAACTTATAAAATTAAAATATGCTAACTATACAAACTCATTTCATCAATCTATATACAAATAGGTAGTATTATAAAGAAGAATGTTCATTGGTTGTTTAAGTTTATAATTTTATATTGCTGGATCTAAAATCAGAAACAAAACATATCATCTGAATATAAATTATGTAAAGTTGTATTTATCAATAAATAACGTGGCGGATTCTAATAAGGTGTTAGAGATGCCGAAAGACGTTTGCCTAAATAAATCCAAGGCATAATCCTAATTAACCTCTCTTTACGCCTTTATTAACCTAAACATTACATGTGCCTTTCCCTGTCTTCACTCTTCTTCACACTTAATATACAAACTACTAGTAATGAAACTTAAATCTGATTAGTTGGACATAAAGATAGAACTTAAAATATATGATGCAAATGAATTAAACTTAAAGATTCTGAGTAGGCTTTAATAAAGTACAATAGCATACTATTAACCGAACTTATGTTTTTCTGTTTTACGCGTCATATCTTAACTTTATAAATACTTTCTTTGAGAAAAGTGAGTGGAGAATGACAAATTACACTCCAAAATAGCTACACATCAAAGCTAGATTTACTTGGAGACCAAACTTTAATCAGATTCATCCCTTCTGCTTATGGCTAATCACTGCCGCCTAATACATAAAATAAACAAAATTTTAGACGTATTTAATTTAGATGAAATGAGGTTAGAAGTTATAACCCTAGAAGAAAAAGAAAAACAGAGAAGAGTGGGAAAAACGCCATGTCATCATACGGTCAATTAATCTTACTGGTTTGTGGGCCCTCCACTTATCAGAAAGCGCCACGTCATCTTCTGACACTAACACGTCATCAGCTCATCGCTAATTACACCTTTAATAAACATTGTTCCACATCCTCACAATTCTGCGCCTCGTAGACGATTCCACTTAAGTTATCACTTAATTATTTTGGTTAATTAATTATTATTTTCTTTTTTTGGACATTTGGTCAATTATTATTTCAACGTTTTTTGCTGCCAACTATTACAAGCTGATTTATTATAATGATGTACACAAGCTTTAACAATCAAAACAAAATAAAGAATCACGTACACTGAATTTTCTCCTAATTTACGGTATGGAGATGATTAAGGATTGATATGGATATTGTTGCAGCTTCAACAAATGACATTACACGAATATTTTATTTGATAGTATTTCGTGTTATAGTAAAGACAAATTAAGCAATCAGCTAATTAATTGTTCGATCTCAAGTAGTATTTTTATTTGCTCATATCGTGCGTGCATATTAATGCACTGGTACATGGATGGCAGAAAGAGACAATCCTATGCCGATTCATAGCATACGATACGATCAACTCTCTTGTAATATATCTCCGAAGACAAACTATACTATATAATTCTGTTCGATTCATCATAAATAACCAATATTAATAAATCTGCAGAAAGCATTAATGAAGATTTGCTTAGGCATATGAAATTAAATGAGAAGATCTTTAAACCGTAACAATTGGGGTGAGAACGTAACGTCGCATGGGGGGGGGATGCATCCTTGATTCCATAACATGCATTTGGACCCACTTTTATCAACTTAAAAAAATGTTTATCAATATTTTGGTTTAAAACAAGGCCTCAATCATCTCTTTCAATTTTATTGTTTTAGTATGATATATGTATATATATACATTTATGCATGAATATTCGACTAAATTATTATGATAAGTGCATATATTACAAGTTTATTTTTATTACAAGGTTTATCATGCCACATGCAGAAAATGTGATATGTAGGAGTGATAGGAACTCGAGGTGTGGAGATTGGATTATTGATGAGCGATTTTATAGATGTTTTCGAGTTCAACATTTCTTTTTAGGTGCACAAAAATCTTACTGTAATTGGTTACTAAAATTGCAATATTGCAGTAAAGATTTGAAGTATGGTTGCAAAAATACTATATATGCAACTAACGATAGTTCATATAGAAGATATACTGTCTTTGTTATATATATCAGACACCATCTTGAATTTTAAGGAAAAACTGAATAAAAGAATACTTCAGATTAAACTGACAGTAACAAAGCATTTGAGCACATGAAAATGTGTGATGTATATATGGATAAATGTAGAGATTATTTATTATATTTACACATTATTCCCAAGTACAATACATGAAAATCGCTTTTGGCTGCTTGTTACTTAGAAAAATATAAATAAATAATTGTAGATGAGACATTCGCGCACATGGGGGCATGGACACATATATAAACTATAAGATAAATGATGTTTTGGTCTGGTACGCCGTATTACGTTATTGTCCATTTCGTATGCCAAATACTATATTAATTTGCTCATCAAACAAAAAAGCATCTTCAGTTAATCTTAACTGCGTCTGGTAAGATAACGATTTATATAGTTTTCTATGTTTAGATTATAGTATTGAATTACATACAGGATTTAAAATTACATTGTTTAAAATACATTTTCCTATACCTTTTCCCAGCTACCCATGTGGTAGTTTTATTTATATTATTTAACATAAATTCTCCCACTTTCCGTGCGCCGAAATTAGATTTATTAGTTTTAATAAATATATCTGCATTTCGTGTTTAAAATAATAATAAAACTTTACTTTAATATATACTATAATTTTCTTGTTTATAATATATATGAAGGTTTTGACACTTCAAGCGGCCGCTGTGGCTGATGCCGCTTGTTTGCCATAAGCATGCACGAATTATCTTGAAGCAACAGATTTATACAGTACATAATTTGTTGAAAAAAGCACCTTAATTATTTATCTAAAAAAAACTATTTCTGATTTTGGTCGGTTAATGCGTTAATTAATTATCTTATAAATGTTAATACCCTTAACCCTAAGGTCCCTACCTTCTAAGATGAGCCACCATGCATATTCCTTGTAAGCTTGATTTATCAGATTTCATCTCATATCATGTTCCGATATTTGACTCATATATAGAGCCATAGTAACTGAAATATTATAATTCAAGCAGTCTCACAGATAAATAAATTTACTTTCAGTTAAAATGTATAGTTTTAGGCTTTAAGCATTACTAAAATGATATGATCATATTTTGCATCGTTATTTTTGGTAAACCTTTTTAGTATAAAGAAATTAGATAGACAATACGAGAGAACTAATTAATTAGCCGAATCTGCATGTTCCCTTATGTTAGATATGAACTTAAGCTATGTTCAGGTTATGTGTAAGCTATGTGTGAAAGTACTATCCAAACATAGAATATCATCAGGTTATTTGCTTCTAACGTTTGAACACTTTGATTATAACCAACAGAACATGTAGGCCTGGGCATCCGGGTCCTCGGGTCGGGTTCGGGTCGGGTCCTGATCGGGTCCGGGTCTTTCGGGTCCTGAAAATTTAGACCCATATAGGTACCTGTAATTTTTCGGGTCGGTTCCGGGTCGGGTCTTATCGGGTCCGGGTCGGTTCGGGTCTATAATTTCAATACCTGTAAAATACCCGTAACTTTTCGGGTCCATATCGGGTCCGGATCGGGTTTGGGTATTTAGAATCTGAAAAATACATGGCATACCGAGACTCACTCAAATTTAATTAATATTTGTCATATATATCTAAATATTTATAAAATAGCTTAAATTAAACTATTAATAATCAACATAAATCATTTTAAACTCTAAATTTTATAGTTTAAAGCTTCATATTACTTAAAAAATGTTACAAAATAATAATAAATATTGTTAACAAAGAAATTTCAACTAAATAAAATATAATATATATATATAAAACATAACACAAAAATCATAGTTTTAATATACATGTTTTTAAGTCGGGTACAAATCGGTTCTTGCGGGTCGGGTCTATTTGGATCGGTTCTTTTCGGGTCCGGGTCTATTCGGGTCGGTTCTCTTCGGGTCCGGGTCTGTTCGGGTAAAAGAAATTTAGACCCAAAAGGTACTTGTAAACTTTCGGTTCGGGTTCGGGTCGGGTATTTTCGGACCGGGTCCGGGTCGGGTCTTCGGGTCCAGGTTAAAATGCCCAGGCCTAAGAACATGCATGAACACAAAGGAAGAAATTGACTCTAATGTGTCCCTAATCAAATCCCAAAACGATGTCTGAACTCTTTCCAAAGACTGGTCGTCTTATCCAACACTACCACATGCTCTCACTTCCCTACCATTTCTTTTTCCTTAAAGTGACATTTATTTATTCAATTAATAGAATTCAATCCTTTATCATCTCTAAATCCATTAGCATAATTATTAAGACCATGAATAATCAACGGATAGTTTTCACATGTCGTATCTATCACCTACGAATGCTTCGTGCACCATCCAATGTATGTAGAAGAAAAAACACACTAAAATCTTTGATTCTCTCTTCTAAACATATTATTATAAAACTAATTTTCCCAATCATCTCATCAGCAAAATTAATTTCACGAATCTTAACCCATCACACTAATATAATTTATCTATTACAAAAAATAGATCAAACATAAGAGTATCTATAATTTTTAAAATGTTTAAGAAATTAAGTCTATTCCACTTTTCATTTCAAATTTTATTTTAAAATGTTTTTAGCTCTATTTCTCAAACAATTGAAGTAAAAATAAAAGTCTAGAATACTCATAATTTTTAGGTTATTTCTCTAATTATTATTTTAAAATAAATTAAAATTCAATTATGTTTTGGAATTACTCTATTTTGAAAATAAAAATGGAATGATAATATTACAAATATTCTAAGGACCATAGAGGCAGACAATGTCGTAAATATTTGGAGGACCAGTGGCATTGTGTTACTTCCTTTACTATATAAACTTCGTCCCTTGCCAACTCTCAAAACCCCTCTGACATTTTTCTCACTTCAATCACTTACTAAACCGGAAAAATGGCTGGAGGTCTCGGGAAATGCAGTAAGATCCGTCACATTGTAAGGCTGAGACAGATGCTCCGACAGTGGCGTGACCAAGCCCGGATGTCTTCTTTCCGCCGCAGTGTACCGTCAGATGTACCGTCAGGACACGTGGCAGTCTACGTGGGTAGCAGCTGCAGGAGATTTGTGGTGCGCGCGACGTATCTGAACCATCCGGTCTTATGGAATCTTTTGGTTCAGGCGGAGGAAGAGTTCGGTTTCGTTAACCAAGGTCCTTTGGTTTTCCCTTGTGAAGAATCGGTTTTCGAGGAATCGATTCGGTTTATTTCCCGGTCAAGAGGGTTTACTTGTCCTGATGATTTTAAGAACTGCCACGTGGAGATCGCAAGTAAGCTCGATCGACGGATTGAATCTCGACCGTTACTTAACGGCGTCTCCGAGAAAGCATTATGGTGATCATTTTTTCGGCGACGTTACAGAGTAAATAGATAATAAAAAGAGAGCCGATTTTGACTCGGTTTTACAGAGTAAATATAATGAGGGGACAGTGTTATTTAAATTTGGTGTTGCCTCTATCTCCTTTCCCAGTTCAATTAAATTGTATAGGTCATTTTTAATTATTGGAGAAATTTGATACTGATTCTAAAATTTTATGTGTAATATTCCAGCGCGTTAATGTAATAAGCATTGTTCTAAGTTTTAATTAGAGATGGAGACAAAACTATAAATGAAATGAATGTATATGAATTATAAGGAGTTTTGCATCTTTATAATTGTGAATTATCTAATTAGCTTTATAAAATTAGTTGTATATATATAGGATGTCAAAGAAATATTAATATATTTAGGTCTTTTTAAGCCATTTACGTCTTTGTAATTTTAGAATAATATATTTACGTCTTTTTAAGATTTCTTTATCTAATGTTTTACTAGTAGTTTTCTAAATGAAAACATCATGTACTATTTACCTATACTACAATTTAATAGATAGCGAAATAATATAGAGTATAAGCTGTTATAAGTAAAAAAATAATTAATATTGAAAATATAATATAAATTGATATATTTTCCCTAAAAATATCATTAATGTGATGTGGAGGTACTAGTTTATAGTTTTAACGTTTCAATAATGAACCTCTAAAGTTTAAATAGAAAAATAAGTTATTGTGAATTTATTACCAAAAATTATTTACTTCTTTAACTTATTTGAAGTTAAAGAAGTTTAACTGGACCATAGTGATTGGAAAAAAAGAAGAAAAAAAAACGACCAGGTCATGTGAAGGATAAAGACTATCAATAGCCACTTTGCTCTGTTTTCACTCTCATCAAACTTTTTTCGCACGTTCTTCGAACAGTGAAGAGTACAGTCTAAGGTACATACTGTTGTCATATTGGTGTTTTTCTTTATTTCGCCGTAATCTACTTTAGAATGTTCAGACAGCCATGTGTGCTAATAAGATAGTTTAGATTTTGGTCTGGTTCGTTTCCTTCCTGCGCTTTGCTTATATGGAAGTAAACATGGCTAAGTTTATCAGAAAACATGGCTAAGTTTATCAGAAAACATGCCTAGGTTTATCAAACAATGACCAAACAAAGATATATTTATAATCGGCCAAATAAAGTTGCTTGTTTTGAACTTTGAAGACATAAGATTAGATCAGATGGTTGAATTTTAATTTAAACGGTAGTGAAAATATATTATAGGCTTGTAGCCAAAATGAAAAGGAATCTAGCATCTCAAAAGAGTTACACTAGCATCAACCTATATAGTAACAATCACCTATAAAAACATATATAAAATTACCCTATGACATGAACCTTTTTCTCTTGCATCCACAAATATAGGTCATTTTAGAACACGTCGTGTACTTAATATTCTATACCCACACAAAAACTTCACATTACATATGATGAATACATGAAGGACCCATATATGCTTGTGCATATTAGTCTAGCGATAGTATTCAGCTTGAATTTTAGTGTGAACCGAAAGTTGAGTTGGGGAAGAAAGATAAATGACGCCATGCACGTGGATCTCTATCACAATAGTTATCAACGGTGAATACTGTGTTAGAACTTAGAAAAGAGTATGTTTAAAGCCCCTTTTAATATGGTCTAAATCAGATCAACGTGATGAATACAATCTTCTCTAAATGGTTGAAAGAACAATGTCGGTTAAAGATAGTTGCAGCCAGGAAGGAGATCATTAACGAGGAAGATAGTCCTTTTGGTACAACAATTATTTAGACGTGAAATGATGAGAGTCGTGAAACCTAAGAGAAGATGAGAGATTCTTTCGAAAGGACAGCGAAGTGAGGCCCAAAATGTGAATAATGTTTCTCCTTCACTCGTTTTAGTGATACCTTTGCCAAATTCTTTTTGAGGCAGGAAATTCCCTTGGAAAAAAGGAGAGTAAGGTAGTTAAGTGATGACACTTGTCAATTTTTATTTCATGAATCATTACATTTGGAATCATTTTGATTCATGACGACCCTTTTTGTTGGTCAGTCGTTGGCTAAAACGAATAATTTGAGGTCAATTGGTCACGATGAAATGATGATAAGCTGTAGCCTTTTCTGAATGACAAGCTCAGCTCATGCAAAAACCTATGTATATAATCTTCTATTTGATGCTTTTCGAAGGTGCAAATCCGTAGGTTATAAATAAGGTTCGAGATAAAAAAAATTACCAAATTAGTTGACTAATTTAACAAAACTTAACAAATCCAAAGAATTGTATATGTATCAAAATTCAACACAACCACATTGTGTAAAAACCGGACTTCTAGACGTTTAGGTAAATTGATGAAAATTGAAAGTGTGTTTCTTGAAACAACTTTGGTTTCTTTTTTATAAAGAAAGCTTTATAATAACCCAAGTTTTTTAAAAAATAATTTAATTGATCTAGACGATTTTTTCTTCATGCTCTGATAATTTAGAGAGTGGAACGTTATAGCCCAAGTCCATTTAGGAAAAGATCCAATGACGCGAAATCAACCAATCATCAAGATCGACCAAGAAGAAATAACCAGCTCGATATGAACGAGGAGATACGGTGGTGGTAGTAATTATATTCTGATGCATATATATATCATCATGCAACAACCCATACTCGTGAAATCAGAACTTTAAATAGAAGTATAAATAGCTAAATAGGTTCAAGAATCGATTAATTAATATTAAAAATGTTTATTCATGTGGATGTTCTCTTTAAATAACTAGTCGACGGTTTTTTTTTGTTTTGACTTTAACTGACTCTCGCCTAACAATTTATATGGTTTTAGTAAATTAGCTACCTTGTCACCTTCAATCAAATTTATATAGTTCATGTAGTTGTAGTTAATATTGCATAAATGTTTATAAAAAGAAATAGAATTGTGAGTCGGCGTTACTCGTAATCACGTAATGATATGCTATAATTAGTGGAGCTGTAGCACTTTCGGACTTGGTGGGATTTTGATCTCTTTACCGACCCTTTGTCATGCATTTAATTAAAATATTTCGTTTAAAGAGACAATGTCACAATGTCCTTGCAGAAATTTGCCGACCAAAGAAAACGTATAATAATTCACAAATTAATTGTATAAAAAGAGAAGAAAAGTATATCTTCAAAAACTAATCTGTATTAAATCTTTTATCAAACAAAATTAATGGATCCGGTAATTAATGAACCTACGAAAACGTAATATCATGAAAAAAATCAATTCTACTATAAATTTAATATTAATTATATTTTATCATTAATGAATAATTATAAATAACTTAAATTTGTGATAAAATAACGTTATGCTAATTTTTAATTATTTATAAAATACTTATAAATCTACTCTCAATCCCTTAATATTAAACTTTAAAAATAATCATTAAAATTTAAACTCAAATATTAATATATTTTTATTGATAGTATTTTTAGAAAATAATAATTATTTATAATATTTTTAATATTTTTTTAACTTTACGAGCTTATAAAGAGAAAAAATATGAGCCTATCAAGCAGTGCCTCATCACCAAAACGTGGAGGGTTACAGATTTAGATTGTCGTATTTGTTGGAAATAATCAAAGAATGTTTTAAAGAAAAATCAATTAAACCCAATTTTATACTATCACATGCAGCTGTGTTTTTTTAATGAATTACAGACCATCATTTAAAAATAAAATAAAACAAAACAAAATAATTTTATTTTAATATAAATATAACTATATTAGTGCACTTTTACAAAAAAAAAATCTATTAAACTTTAAAGTTAATTATGAAAAATCATTCATTCGTTCGTTCGAACCTCACGCTAAGTACCGTACGGAGGGACTAGGGAGAATGGCTGTTGACGTCAAAAACATATCTTAAGGAGTGCATTAGGCGATGCGGTGAATCTTATCGTGATCACGAAGCCCATGATCAGACAAGTTTATAATCGTAGCCGTCCAAATAATTGAAGTAGGTCCACCACATACCACGCTGTGTTCTAGAGGATTGTAAACCCATCAGAATCTTTGTGTAGGGACTTCAAAACGATACGAGAATTCTTTAAGCGCTTGGTCCCATCCGCATGTGCTTATCCCTCTGACGTTGATTTTGACATCTCCAAGTTTTCTTTTCTGTTTTTCAAGACGAACTTTCAAACACTCCTTTTATCTCCTGCACTAGGGTCGAATGTATATGTCAAGCAAAAAATAAAAAACTCTTCCACATCCTATGCTTTTGGTATATATATTTACCTATTATATGTTTTGAAGTAAAGTGTGTCCGGTTTTATATGGAAGCAAAACTAAATGCCATATTGCAATAATATCGAAATTAATTTAGCGGTTGAACATCAACATCTAAGGTTAGCTCATTAGGAGTTACTCATTAGGAGTTATGGGTCTTTGCTTTTATTTCTTTGGTACATAAATAGAGTGGTGAAAGTTGATAATTCCTGAAATGTATATATCTTTTAGAAATATTGTAGCAGTTGGGACTTTTCATCCAACCTAGCTATGTATGGGTCTAACAAAATAATGGTTCCAAATTTATTTAATATCATAATAATATAGCTATGTATCCTCCTAGCTTCTAACCTCATAAATTAATACAAACAGTAAACGTTTTTTTCTGAATCTCAACATAGCAGAGCCCTACATATAGTTAGTTAGAAACTGCAACGATTTTGAAACTAGCATCCCATGTATAAAACTTTATTTATCTTTTTAGCTAGTTCAACAGTTTTAACGGCTAAAAACCGCCGGCTAAGAAAGAGACACCATAGTCTCTATTTATGAACCTACATATAAAAAAAGCTTGCGAATCTCTTACAAAATAAATACAAGTCCCACATTTTTTAACTAGAGGAACTTGACCTTATCTTTTACCGGGGTTTAGAACCAGGAGAACCAGGTTAATCACTACCTTACCACATATGATGGTCAATAATTAATTAAAGAAAAAAACAGTAAACCGTTCTTCGGCGAGATAATGTTAAATCATCAGTAGCCACGCATTAATGATATATGAATGTAGACGGTTTCAAACTCAACTCGCTTAGAGACGCTGATAATTAACTTATGCAAAAGTAACCAAAACCAAAGAAACTTAGCTGATAATATTAAAAGTCTCATTCATCAATTATCAAATAATCTCTCATAGGGCATACATTCAACAACCACACCACCATGAGAGTGATCTTCACGAGCATCTCTTTCTCTAAGGGTTAGGTCTCACTCTAATACAACACTAAACCCATATTAGCCAAAACATGTAAAAAATAGTTTGCTAAAACAGAGAAGCATTTACTCAGCAGCTTCCACTGTTCTCATCCTACTAAAATATATAACTTAAAAAAAAGCAAAACCCTAAAAGATATATTCATCAGAGCATGGAGGTGAGAGATCTGAAAACAGCTTCATCACAAGGGATAGTGAGACCCATGTCGTGGTCAAAACCAAACTCTTCCTCTGCTTGTTGGAGAAGAAGCTGAAACTCGGGTCGGGTCAAAAACGAAATGGGTACAACGTACCTGACCCGATTCTCTCCAACGTAGACGACGAAATGTCCTTTAGGCACGTCAAGTGGGTGTCCGTTCTCGTCTTCGCTGTATACATTACTCTGTTTCTTCCCCAAGCTCGAGCATCTCTTCAAGATTTGCTTGATCATCGCCGTTTGTGTCAGCTTGTTTGCTTTTTTCATCGCCATTCTCTTCTTGGACCCTTTTTTTTTTTTGAGCAAGATATTAATTTCCTTTTGTGTTGTTCACAATGAAGGGAGATGAGTGTGAAAAGATTGAGAGGAGGGCTCATAGAAGTGTGGTTGGGTGTATTTATTGAGGACTATAGTGAGTGGGATCTTTTTTTTTAATGAATATACGGAATTTAAAACGTATATACATGACTTTATGCACACCCACATGTGTGTGTGTATAAGACTATAAATATATATAACATAGAGAGAGGGAGGAGTTTAGGAGATTATGATGTGTTTGTTGTCTGAAAATGAATTTGCGTGTTTGCTACGGGTAACCACTTGTTGTGCATTATGATGACACAAGTAATTTAACTTCTTGTAGAATTTGATAGAATGTAGAGACTCATCTGGTTTGGCTCCAAAATATTTTGTTATCAAACGAAAAATAAAAAACAAACCGTGGCGTAATTTAGATTAAATCCCTTTTCACTAGTTCAAGAAACGTGAAAGGTGTATTTCTAAAGCATGTGAAGATGTGGGGTCAAAAAATGAGACGAGTATGTGTAGGATTTGTTAAACGGACGGTCTGATATTGCTCTTCCTATCACTTTTTCATTGTTGGAATATATTTGAATATCTAACTATTGATTTTCTTTTGGTTCATGCATGCTCGTTGGTTTTGTTAATTAATTAGGGTTTCGTTCTCACCCTTCGAGGTTGATTAGGGTTTTACTCGAAGATGTAATGTTGTATAGTTACTCTAAATTCGTATGTATTAGTATCCTTTATTGTCTCTACTTTGTGTAATCTTGACACATTCTCCCATCTAGTTGTCTCAATTTCGTTACATCGAGCGTAGGGCTTTTATGATTTTACCCAAGTTGTTAATGAATTATTCAATACTCCAAGGAGTAGCACACGCCGTGTTACCTCATGCACGTTGTCAAACAGTAAGATAGAAATTTTAATACTTTAAAAGAAATCATCAGTCAACAATATCATCCATGAATGTTTCTAATTTCATTTATAAATGTTTTTTGAAAATGTCTCTTTATTAAAGATAAAAATAAATAATAATATCAATATTATGGTAAAAATGATTTTTTTTTTATAATTTAGAACTGATTGGTTAAAAGATTGTTTCAGTATTTTCAATTACAAATTAGAGATTAAAGCAATGTCTGGAAAAATAAAAATGTTTTGTATTTTTTTTACTAATATTATCAAATGTTAAAAGGTCCTCTATCGGTCTTAGTGAACTGAAATTGAATGATAGATGTTAAATTATGTATTATTAATTGATATTTCCTCAGTTTTTAATAAATGATTTTTTTTTTTTTTAAATTACATAATATTTTCAATTTTTAATATAAAATTATTATTTTTTATGATAAATGACTTTTTATATTTTAAAATGTGTTTTCTTATTGATTGGATCGAAGTTAGTTAGATACTTAACAATGTTTGTATTTAAAACATATACATTTAAATATTTATAATCTTTGCCAAACTCCAAAATGTAATTATTAAGGGAAGAAGTATATTGTAGTGAAATTTAATGGTCAAAAAGATGCTAAGTTGGTCAAAATTATCATGACACTCTCAGAAAGTAAATTTGAAAATTGATCACACTTTTTTCTGTAAATTTCTCCAATGAGGAGAAAAGTACAGAAGAGTACCACGATCTTGGTTATCGAACCCGTGAATCTAGAGGAATAAAAAAGAAAAGAAATGAAAGCTGAAACTTCACAAGGATAAAAGGAAAGTTGTTGTTGTACCCAATGCGCCACTAGTGAGTAATATACAAATATTTATACAGAGACCTTAGAGAATATGATAACCCTGCAAGTGTTAACGTAACACGTATAACCGAACTTCGGTCCACTTGGAAAACAATATACGGTGAATCTTTATATTAGTATTAAAATACATGCAAAAACAATAGAGAAGAAACAAAGAAGCAAAGGGAAGGGGTCGATGTTTCGGACCACAAACTGAAACCAAGAAAACTGTAGTAATCAAACGTGGACTCTCCAACTGTTTCAACTGACTCACATGCCTTCCTTATTGCATTATACGCTTCGCTGCTTCTATAATTTACCCACAGTTTCTGAGTTGCCACTTTCTTTTTGTTTCAAGACTTATAAAGTTTTTATTTTACAACTGTCCAGTAACTTTTAGGGGAACATTACCATTTAAAACATATTAATATAATATATATTAACCTATATCTTAACTTCTTAGGTCAGTTTTTTTTTTAACACCAACTTCTTAGGTCAGCTAAGTGAAAGCTTATGTACATTTTTAAAAAGCTATTAATTCATTCCTTATTTTCTTCTAATATGTCTATATATTACGTTCTCATTTTTTTTGTGAGTTGGTATCGTACGTGGTCCACTTCAAAAAGACAATAAATAATTTTCCGTTTAAAGCTAAAAGTTAGGAATTAAATCAGCAATGTATGCAACTTAAATTAAAAATAGAAACATTATAAAACAAAATAACTTTTTGATAATTAAATACAGCTCCAAGTTGCAGTAGTAGCCCCTCCCTACCCCCAAAATTAAATTTACAAATTTACTTCCTGCGGCTAAATAACTATCCCACAGCTATTACATACCCCCGCATCACTTGGCGACTAAAAATAATAGGAAGACATTACTAAGATCCAAAATGCATGGCCACAAAAATGCTTTTAAGTACAATAAATTTAGAAAACAGTATAACTTTGTTTGTATGTATAATTCATGTATTACAAATACAATGTAGAAAACCCTGGAAAATAGTAGAGAGAGAGAGAGAGAGAGAGGGAGAGACAAAAACAGTGGAAGCCGTGACGGGTTTGTTGTTTGTACAATAACAACGAGCCTGATCCATGAACAGTTACCAAAGCGGGACGTGTGGCTGAGGAGCTTAAAAATAAGGACATGATCTAGATTTATAAATAAGAAGATAAGGACTTAAAGGTGTCTGGTTCGTACAATGACAGTACTCGAACCCGTTACGGCTTCTCGAATTTAATATCTTCGATTAGGGTAACAAGTGCACATGCCAGCCGTATATTTTTCTTCAACTTTTATGGTTGTGTAATTCGTCTTCATCGTCGAATCCATTTCACTGCACTTTTATTTACCGACATAAAATTATTATAGCCATGATAATATAAAAGATCGGCTTACAAATGTTGCTATAATATTCCAATTTCTACAATCAATACGTACAATATTGGGTGCAAATAATTATGCAATATATATATATATATATACAATTATGTAAATTGTTTATAAGGAAATGCATTGAAATGGTGTGAGACTATGACGAAATAAGATTCCTAACGATAAAAACAAGGAGAAACGATTCCGACCAAACCGCGAATCTCTTTTTAAATGAAACCAACTCACATGTTCCATCAACGAGATTGGTCACCTTTAAACTGAAAACTGAAACGATACTAATTTTTGATGGGTCCTGCAACAGGGGAGTAGGTGTGGCATAAAGGACCATCATGTTTATTTTCAATCGAATTTACAAGACACAACTACTACCCTCAAATCAATTTGGGTCAACATAGTATTAATATTTTAAAATAATTTTTTTTTAGAAAAACTGAAATAAATTAAAGTTTATTTAACACTTACACGGATGGCCTCTCACAAATCCGTTGTAGTCTAGCTGGTCAGGATACTCGGCTCTCACCCGAGAGACCCGGGTTCGAATCCCGGCAACGGAGATCTTTTTTATTAAATATGTCTAGGACCTCAGCTACAAGCCTACACTAACAAGAAGAGTTGTTTATTTTACCCATTTTGAGATTGAGGATAAAAGTATAACTCGGCCCACTTAAAAGCCCAGCCCAATAAACTCTATGGAAGGGATAAATAGATAGATAAGCGCTTGGAGAGAAGAAGGAAGGAAGGTAGAGCTGTGATTCTTCTGCCCAGATCTTCTATCTCAGGTTCGTGTATAGCTACTCTCCTTCTTCAATCATTCAATATTTTTTTAAATCTCTCGAGATTCGATTTCATGTTTTTGTTTCCGTCTGTAAGATTCGATGCATCGTAGAATAGCTTTCGTTGATTACTGTGTATACGAGTTCGATTGATTTGCTTAGGACGTGATTCATAATCTGTGGTTGGATAATTGTTAGATCTGATTGTGTATTGCGGGATGATACATTGAAGTTGTTGTATATTCTAATCAAAAAGCGATTTGAAAAGCTTTTAGATCTAATTGAGTTTGTGAGGCTGACGAAAGCTTCTCAAGTGGTTGGGATGATGATGATGATGATGGGGGTGGGGTTGAGAGTGTGGATACGCATATCAGATCCCTTACTGTGATGTAGTCAGATCTGTGTTTGGGTTTGTGGATAACTTGTTTTGAGAAAGTGGCATTGGTGGAGATTTTGTGTGTAGTTTGGTATGGTATGGGAGTGAAGGAGGTGGTAATGTTGGTGTGTGTGTGGTTGAATGTTGGCAGGTGTTGTGGTTTGTTGAGTGGTGGAGGTGGTGGGAATGAGTTCAATGAGCAGGAGCAGGAGTCCCAGTCGTGAGAGGAGCCGTAGTAGGAGCCCCAGAGACAGGAGAATGAGATCTGAACGTTCCTCTTACCGTGATGCTCCTTATCGAAGGGGGGACCGTGAGCCACGCCGTGCTGCTTTCAGGTTTTTTATTTGTACTGCAGTAGCACTTTCGTCCTGCAAAACCATAAACAACATGCTTCTCTTTCTATGTAAATCTTGAGGCTGGAAATGCAGCCACAGTCCTTTTCTAAGTTGGATGTGCTGAACAAATTCTCTAGTGTCAAGCCTTCTTTTCTCTTCTTCTTGTCATCAAGATGATGAGATTAGGATAGGATCATGGTTACTTGTAGTTTTCTTTCGATATTTTTTCTTTGATTGAACTGATAGTGTTAGGTTTGTTTTAGTTCAGCTGTTTGTTTGCATACATACTTTTGGGATGAAATTATGTTGTAACTACTGTGTTTGAGTGTGGACTTTGGTTCTGATCGTTTTGTAAACATTTGTTCAGCCAAACGAATCTCTGCAACAACTGCAAGCGACCTGGTCACTTTGCAAGAGACTGTCCTAATGTTTCCGTCTGTAACAACTGTGGTCTTCCAGGGTATACACATCTCCTCCCTAACTTTATTATTCTATGCCCATTTGTATATATCGTTTATGTTATGGTTCTTACAATGTTAACTGCAGGCACATTGCAGTGGAATGTACTGCAGAGTCAAGGTGCTGGAACTGCAGAGAACCGGGTCACGTAGCTGGCAACTGTTCAAACGAAGGAATCTGCCACTCGTGTGGCAAAACTGGACACCGAGCGAGAGACTGCTCGAACCCTGTTTCTCGTGCAGGAGACTTAAGGCTCTGCAACAACTGCTTCAAACCAGGGCATCTCGCAGCTGACTGCACAAACGACAAGGCGTGCAAGAACTGCAGGACTTCAGGTCACATAGCTCGTGATTGCCAGAACGATCCAGTCTGCAACATCTGCAGCATCTCAGGACACGTTGCCAGAAATTGCCCAAAAGGGGACAACAGTTACTCTGACAGAGACAGAGACAACAGAGGAAGCAGGGTCCGAGGCGGTGGGATGCAAAGAGATGGTTTTGGCAGGATGGGCAGAGACGGCGGTATGCAAAGAGATGGTTTAAGCCGAGTGGGCAGAGACGGCGGTGGCGTTGGGTCAATGATAATATGTCACAACTGTGGTGGACGTGGACATATGGCTTATGAGTGCCCATCTGCTCGAATTGCTGATCGTGGATCCCGCCGTTACTGAAGTGTTTCATTGTTCTTAGCTTTATGTCTGGTGATTCTATAGCTTTGCTCTCTCGTTTTAGTTGCTACTCTGTTCTTTTTTGGTGTGTTTGGAGTGAGTTGAGTCTGTATTTTTTTTTTTTTGAATTTTGAGACTTTGCTTGTGTTGTATGACAATTAATTTATTTGGAACAATCTTGAGTAATTAAGGGTTTAGTTGAGTTGTGTCTCTTGTAAGCAAGACATTCATAATTAAACCCTATTTATTAGCTAATCCGATAACGAAATAAACTGTTGTTACTTGAGTTTTTTTGTTAACTAGCATGAGATTAAATATTTGGCGATAGAAAGGTTGTTCGAGAACCAACTATGTCATACATAGTTTGATTTCCATGGGAAAATTACGCTTTGATTGCGAATCTGCATGAACATTTTTAGTTCTCGGAACATGGATAATGCTTAAACTTAGTTCGGAGATTAAAAAGATGTATTTCATACAATTAATGGAACATTTAGTAGGAGAGAAATGGTGGTCCGTGGTCCAGTCCAGTTCATCTATAAGTAGATGAAATGAAATTGCATAACGTAAAAGTTAAGTATAAACAACCGTACCAAATACTCCATAAAATACCAACTTGCACAAACTGTTAGATTGTAATTTTTCTTAGAAAACTAAAAAAAACTGCTGGCATGCGATGCAAAGTTTATAGTAATATTAAACATGTAAACAAGATGAATTGTTTTACACTCTTTTGATTCGTTGTTTCTGTACGCATAAACTGGTAAAAAAAGGTTAACGTGCGTTAGTGTCATCATTGCGTAAGCTTCGTTTTGTAGTTTTAACAAAGAAAATAAAATGTTCATTGAAGGAGAAGACTTGCAGTGTTGATTGGTGGCGACTACCACTAGTAGTGTTAACTAAGGGATCTCTCTTTTTGATTAATTTATAATCACTTGATAATTAGTTTGTTAACCACTAACATCTTTTTACTAATAATAATCTTTAAAGCTTGATAGACCTAGTAGGTTCAATAATAACTATGTAGTCTGTAATTGTATAAGTACTAATACCAATGACAACTAACAAAGTCCAATCTTATAATACAAGGTAATTAAATAAATTAGTATATCAATCGCTTTATAAGAAATGTTTTCTGTTGTACAAAATTAAGCTAACTAATTATGTCAATATCCGTTCTCAAAAACACATAAGAAGTTGACAAAAAAACATAATTATGACATTTTTTTTTGTTATTGGTAGGCCCGAACCTTAACTGTAAATGAGAAATTTTCAATTTATTATTAAGGGGACAGGAATATATGGACTATAAAGAGAGGACCAAAACCAATAAGCTAACATATCAAATCAAAAATCACTAATCTACTTACAAACTTTGTGGAGAAAATGAAGACAAATTCATCATTGGTGATTATCTTTCTTCTCGTACTGATCTTGCAAACTAACACACTAGAGAGTGGGCATGTCCGTCCCACTGATCAAGATACAGTCAAGAACAACACTGATAATAACAACACATCCACTGGAGTAGTTCTCAAGGACAAGAAAAGAAGTTATAGTGGAGGAAGTGGAAGCTTTAGATGGGGATGGGGTGGTGGCGGCGGCGGCGGAGGAGGAGGAGGAGGAGGAGGAGGAGGCGGTGGTGGGGGTGGTGGAGGAGGATGGGGATGGGGAGGAGGAGGTGGTGGTGGAGGATGGTACAAATGGGGTTGTGGAGGAGAAGGAAGAAGAAAAGGAAGAGAAGGAAGAGGAGAGTTTGTGAAAAGAGAATATGCGGAGTGCAAAGGAAACGGGAAATGTAATGGAAAGAGATTGGAATGTCCTCAACATTGTGGAGGTTTTTGTTTCTACGATTGTCTCTTTCTCTGCAAACCACATTGCCGTCGCTAGAGAGATGTATCCATGCACCATGCATACATTTTGGGTTTTGCAATACTTTTTTTTTGGTTTATTTGTTTCTTTTTATTTTGGGTTTCTTCTTTACAAATCTTTTGAAGCTTCTTGAGTGCTGAAGACGAAAAAAAAATAGCAATTGTAGTAGGATCTTATTCATCAGAGGTTTTTTTTTTGTTTGCTTTCGATAATGAACTGAAAAGTTCACAAAGGAATTCCCAAGCGAGACTTTCTTTTACCAACGAAATATTATGCCTTTTTTTTTTTTGCTTTTTATAATGAACATCTTTTGAAAAACTAATCTTCTGCTTGTACTAGTGGTTTTCAACGACAACTACTGACATAATAGCAGTTTTTTTTATCAATGACATAATTAAAGTTATAATCAAATTATTACTATAAAAATAATGTTTTAACTATACATTTTAATAACCGGAAATCTAAAACTGAAGTTCATACTAAAACCATCTCTAACCCACTTTAATATTCATCCCTATATTTTTTAAAAAAATACAGAAATTGTATAATAAAAATGAGTTTTCTCTTATTAATAGATATAATATAAGTTGACAAAAAATATATTATATAATTCTTCTATTTGTAGGAAAAAAATATAGAAAATGTTACTTTCATCTCTAAATATAAAAGTAAAATAATATTTACTTATATTTTTTCAAAATTAGATAAATTTTATTATATTAGAATATATTGGAGTATATTATTATTTTTAAAGAAAAATATAAAAATATACAATAGAGATACATTAATATCCATATTCGGAAACATACAACTCTAGCTAGTGATCAAAAAGAAAATATAGCAAACAGAAATGTGACGTCTATCGCTTGTAAAGCACCATAATGTCAATGACTAAGCAAACATATATCAACGTCTCTGTCATCTCTTGGTTAATTCTAACGAGGTCTATCTCATTGTTTTCTAAAAAGAAACATCTCGATACATCTCGATTCATCCTTGGACCACAATGTTCATATGAAAATATCTCTATATATTAAGTATATCTGTCTCGGTAGCAATAAACTTTCACCATTCATCTATTGAAAAAGGAGATTCAAGAATTGATTGAAAATGGTGCGATGCAGCAATCTCGTTACCTAGTCTTTTTTTTTGGTTTTGTGAATACAGTTTTACACTCATTACAAAAATAGTAGAACAAATAAAAACCTGAAAGCAGCTATTACCAACATTTAACCACTCTTTTTTTTGGTAACACAACATTAACCACTCTTTCACTCTGAAAGACTTCCCCTATCCCATGGGCCGTGGCCACATACGATTCTAGTCTCCCTTGGCGAACCACACTTGTAGCAATTTCAAAAGCTTCCTCTTATAAGTAAAAGGCAACTCAACTTCTACGTTCCACCCGTGATATTAAACAAGATGGTCATTGATTTGGACGTGTTCATCATGATTAGTTTCATTCCAACTCAACTCAATAAATGATACTTTCGTACCCCTTTTTCCTTTTAGTTTTGTAATGAGGACGAGTTTTAGACCCAAAAAAAAAAAAAAAAAAACGAGTTAATGACGTGTCGGTACTTTACTTGAATAGCTTTGGCAGCCATAATGAAGTGTCTATGTAGTTATCAGAGATTTGGAGGCATACTCAATCAGAAACAAAAATATACCGATGGTGATGGGCACGTCATGGTGACTTAGTCTCCATTATGTGCTCTTTTCTCATCTTTATTTCTCAATAAATATTAAAATAAATAGCAACCAAATCCAAGAACAACCCTTCCCCATATGGGAACTGAGGAGGCAGAAAGATGAAAAGGACTCTTCCTCATATGCAAAAATACACAACTAGATTTTATTAAACTCACTTTAAGTTTTGACTTATTTTCCTTGAGAAAAGGAAAAAATAAGTTGATGACATTCAAAAATAGTACTCCTAACTAGTTTCTTTTCATAAATGAAGTCTTGATTTCACAAAAAAAAACCCGGAAAGATCTTGATCTGTGATTCACAACAAAAGTCATGGGGCTTTATTACACGAAAACTTGCAATAGAGGATAAGAAAGAACATTTGCAATCACACTCAAAAATTTACAAAAAGACAGAACCAAGAAAAGTAAACCAAGTTCTTCTACAAAGATCCAAGTTCAGAGAAATCAAGAAGATGAAAAGGCCAACAAACAAACAAACAAGAAACCCCATGTAGATTACCAGAAGGATCTGGACTTTTTATTTGAAGCAAGAGGAGGAGGATGAGTAAAAGTAGTAGTAGAAGTCATCTGTGGGACAGTGAAGCCACCATCATCATACCATCTCTTGTTCTGTCCTTGTTGTTTCATGTTTTGTATTGAAGCATAAGTCTGTGCTTCTGGTGATGTTTCTTTGTTGTTGTACATCCCAAACTGGATACTGTTGTCCTGAGGAAAGTACTGGTTTGTGTATGAAGAAGGAAGAGTTTGTGGAATCTGAGGGACCCAAATGCCCATATTCTTAGATGGAAGTGACACTGTATTGTTGTTGTTGTTTCTCTTAGTGCTGTCATCTTCTGCTTCCATATATGGTAACACTCCATCATCATCACCACTCTGTAATCACAAAAGCAAACCCACCAGAAAAGGAAAGAAAAAAAAAATCAACTCAAAAGTAGAAAAGATCTATCCACATCTATAAAGTTTGTTACTAATTTATATCTCCATTAGATCTGATATGATATCATATCATATAAACAAGGGAAATGAAAGTGATGAAATTTTCATTCACCAATGAATCACTAAAGATACTACTAATAAACATGGCCGATCTTGAGATTTTAGAGATCATAAACATTATAAAATGAATCTTAATTAAAAAAATTTACAACTGAAACTGTGTATAATAGCTTTTTAAAATTTGGGATTAAAGAATGTTTAACTATGGTTTATCTAGCACAGGCCCTGCTAATAAATATCAAATCTTGACTAATCAAACTTGATCTTACTTGATTAGAGAGAAGAAGAACACACCTTAGAGAAACCAAAAGGAGGAA
Organism: Moricandia arvensis; assembly: GCA_905132765.1. Classification (NCBI taxonomy): domain Eukaryota; kingdom Viridiplantae; phylum Streptophyta; class Magnoliopsida; order Brassicales; family Brassicaceae; genus Moricandia; species Moricandia arvensis. Next base: position 20,529 of record CAJHQP010000217.1, on the reverse strand, counting down.
GTGAGGACTCAAGAAAATCCTCAACGTGCCAACCAGGCAAAGTATCGATCAAATACTCTGAGATCGTGCTTGTGGATCCCCACTGATTCACTCCCTCATCTCCACTGATCTTGGTGTTTTTGGTCTGGCTCTGAGGAGCTGAGAGAGGTTTCTTGATAGGAGCAGGGACAGAACAATCTTGACTACTTGAAGGAGAATCTGAAGTTGGTTTGTAAACAGAGGAGGTTGCTGATAGCTTAACCCCTGTGAGAAGAAACCTATCGTGTTTCTTGGTGTGTTCATTCGCCGAGTGGATCGATGAATCACAGTCTTTGCATAATATAGCCCTATCTTGTTGACAAAACAAAAGAGCTTTCTTCTCCTAAAGTTCACCAAAAAGAAAGATCAACGGAGTTAGACAAAACCCATGTCCTAAAATCTTGGGAAAGAAACTGAAAGAGACCTGACAGATGTCGCATATAGGAGAGGAGTTCTTGGAGGAAGAGGGGTAGAGGAGAGAGAAACGGAGATGTTTTGAGGCGAGTTTGTTAGCGTGGTGGACTCTGTGATCGCAGCCGTCGCATAGAGACGCTTCGTCGGCGGTGCAGAACACCGAGGCTTCTTCTTTGTCGCAGACGTCGCACCTGATCTTCATCAGTAGATAGATTAAGAGAGAGCTAGCTGAAAATGAAAGGAGAGAAGATGTTGAGACTTTGTTATGAGTTCTGTAATAAAAAGGAAAGAGAATAGTATGAAGTAATAATATACGAGGGCTGCTTATGTAATATCATCATCATCATCTTCTTTTATAAAAAATCATATCTCTTCATTCAAAAAAGTAGTTCTTGTTTTATATGACTCGATGAAGTAATCTTTTAAAATGAAAAAAGAATCTAATAGCGATCCAACAAAAACTAACTATTACTTTGTTACATCATTTTTCATTTCATTTTCTTAGTCACTTATAAATAAAAGTAACTATACATATCTAATATCCTAATTTATAGTATAAGAAATTATAGTATTATATTATATATCAGGAACTCTAGAAAACTATACCTTTTGGAATGATTCATTTGATACCAACAAAAAAAGATAACCAATATATTTGAAAGAATACGAAATTACGATAATTACAAGAATGAATAGTTAAGTACATATATCAATATAATCTCTTTGTAAATGGCTTTTTAGTAAGTTTTTTTTGGTCAAGTATATTACCTTATTTGTCAGTAAATATAATGTTTAGTCTACATAGTTACTCTAAACTAATAGATTTAATTATATTTACTGCTAATGAAATGTGGAACAGATAAAAATGAAATATTACACAAGGCTAGTGAATTACATTTTAAAACAGTAATAGAAATTAATATATTGGATACAAACGATGATAATAGGAGAGCTTGACTCAGTGTATGTACCGTGACCATGTTAGTTCTGCCCATCCAAAACTACAAACTTCGAGAAGAAACAAAACTATATAATTAAATAAGCTAATTGTGTATGAGATATTTCAACAAATTAATGTATTATTTCTTTTTTTCAAAATAATGTATATTTAAAATTTCATATATTATTAATTATTATAAATGTATATTCTATTATGGTTATCCTCTTTTCATAATTGTGAACTAATAAAATTTAATTAGTATAGTTAAGTTTTTTGAAGTTTGCAATTAAACATTACTAACTGATAAAAATTGAAAATACAAAAAAAATTGAAACATTTTTTTTTAAATATGTAACTTTATAGAATAGAAGGAGTAGAATTTTACTTGTAACAATCAGTAAAATAACAAAATCATTATCTTTTATTTTCTAATAATATGTACATTAAATTACCACATTTTCCCAATTAATTGTTTTTTTAACATTTCCAATCAAGCGAACTTTATAGATGCGTAGACAACTTGACAAAACATATTATTGTACAAAACTATAGTGAAACAAAAACTGATGAAGACACTCACTCTTAAACCTTCAAGATTAAAAATTAGTGGCTAACATCGTATGCGAATATAGACTGACCAGGTATAATACATTGAGAACATTAATAAGACTAACTGTCCAGATGGTACATTGATAATATTAACACAAACCATTAAACTACATATTACATTCATAAACAAAACAATAAATATATTAGAAGCATAAAATCATGAGACTAAGACATACTCTCTCTCTGTTAACAACATGTCATTCTAACTTTTTTATTTTACTTTTAAATAACTAATAGACATTTAATTAATTTCATTTTTATTTGAATAATTATATAATAAATAAAATATTTTATTTTTTAATCTGAATGAAGTATGTTTAGTTGACACTTTTTGCGAAACGGAATGAATATATCTTTGTAACACTGCATGTGCCTTGTTCATAACATCTAATAAGTTTATATGGAAGATAATACAACTCTTTTTTCCAGGAAGTGTCCCCTAAAAGCATCAAATTCAACCAATATTTAAAGGAGAATATACGAAGCTACCTTTGTTTAAGCGGATTGGTCGACTCTAGTTGTTTTTGCCAAGCACCAATTTGGTTATTCAATTTTTCTTTTTTTGAAAAAGGGTTATTTAAATTCTTTTTATATATAGTAAAGCTCATGCAGTCATGCACTATAGGTCCAAACAGAGGATGAAGATCAAACGTAGTTACAATTCCAGCTACATCTTAAAGAGTTGCCTATATATATATCACCTTGTTACCAAAATGTTTGCAATATTTTGTGTTATCTTTGTTTTCGCAGATTATGGTTGAAGCCATGGAAGAACTTTTCCTTGAAGGTGGGAAGTGTGAAGCGTGGGTATCGAACATAGTTGACCGGTGATGGAGGGTTGGCCTAGTGGTGGATCTTACAAAAAAGTACTAATATCAAAATATGTTTCAGCCCTTGTATGAAAACTTTAAATTTCATTATTTTGTTATCTTTTGATTTTGTTATTTTTGTTAAGTTCTTAAATTTTATTTCATCATTAACATATATATAGATTAAATATATTTTTTTCAATATTTTGTCAAATTAGCTAGCTAGTTTTATAATTAATAAAATTGATAAGAATAATTCTTAGTGTGAAAAATAAATATGGAACGTAGCTTGTAACTGGAGACGAAATTTAAGAGGCATATTTAATGCTTTGTAGAGATGCTAAGGATAAGTTTTTAAATCTAGACCCACTATCAAGTAGTAACTAAAGATTATAACGATTTTTTTCAATTATCAGGAGTTCAATCTAGTTGTACCATATCTTGCACATTCCTAAATCCTAATCCTAGCGTATAGATATTCGACCTTTTTGACCAAAAAAATATATTCGACCTTTAACTAAAGGCGTATGCTTAAAGAAACTTTAAACCCATACAGAACACTGGCAAGTATCATAATAGCAATAGCTTTTTGTTTGGTGGAAAGTATAGTTATAGTTTATTACAAAATCTTGTTTACTATTTCAAGAATACATGTATCTAGCTCCTACTATTTTGTATGAGACACACATAAAAATACCCTTCAGCCTTTAGACTCTTGACTGCGAGTCTGCGACTACCTTTCTTATCGATCTCAATTTTTTTTCCAATAACCACCAGTAGTTGTAAAAAAATGAAAATAAACCACTTAATCGATGTTATTTGATAGAGAGTACATAATACAGAGTCTCATGTGACCAGCCTCTGAAGCAAAGCTTACTTTAGATTAGTTATAACCTTGAGAATGTGAGCTAGGGAACAAAATGGACCCCACGATCATAGTGTCATGTTCTATATTTAGCAACTAGCAAGTGGATAATCATGGCGAAAAACATTTAAATATTCCTACTTGGTCAACTAATTCCTGGTATCATGATCACATTATCTCAAGCTAATACAAAATGATTTAGACGAAAGAAAATCACAGCGAAAAACATTTAAATATCATAAGTCATAAGATCATGGCAAATAAAAATAAGGTGAAAATAGATTTTGTTTTAATATTATGTTTAGGAGCCTGGATGATGTTAATAAAATCATAAGAGCTTGTTGAAAGTAGGTAGTTCTTTTTTTTTTTTTTTTTTTTCCGACAAACTTCATTTCATTGAAAGAAGAAAGCCCATTGGGCATACAACGAAGACATTACAAAACTCATAATAAAAAATACGAGGCCCAGTTACAATAAATCCTAGTTATCCGACTTTGTATCTAACAAAAGTACACGCATATGATGGAGGCTGCAACTTTGGACACGTGTTATAACACGTGGTAATCATGCAAAAGTAACAATGTATCCACCGCTTTAATGCTCCTCCGCCTGATGCTCCTCCGCCGTCGGAATTTTCAGAGCTTTGGTTCCTCGTTTTTGAAGATGAGTTTCCATGACTTCGTTCCTAGTAGTCACTCTGTTGTGGCCTTTCCTTCTCAAAATCAACTTCTTCATCCTGTTATGAAGAGCACACTCCCGTCCCGGTGATGATCCAACTGAAGATCTGCCGCCCCACTAAGGACTGACGACAAAAGTAAGTGCGATATTACCTTCACCAACGATGGAGATTCCGTTGAAGCAGAGATGGAATAGGGATGAACCGATGAAAATCAGAGGACCACCGTATAATCTGACTTTATTAATTTCAGTCTTAATCGAAGATAAAAGAAGAGATTGATGAACTACTTCGATTTAGGACTGAAAAGCACACCAAAAAGACACAAATCTGAAACTTAGTTGAAGAACTAAGCACAGAACTTTATTAATCCGAATTGAATCGAAGGATGATTCAATCGGAACACAACAAAATCCGAATCAAGTTAGAGATGAGATACTTGATCGGAAACAAACTATATTACATATAGATACATAAAATTTCGATTTCCCTCTAAAAGATTGTAATCGGATAAGAGGGAATCGAAGAGAGGAAAATCCTCTCTCTAGAGTAAGAGAGAGAACCCTCCTGTAACGACCTATTTCTGAAAGTAGGTAGTTCATGATGTCAATTATTCATCATTGATTTTTATTTTGACGTTTTGAAAAGTTGTTTGTTATTTCAAAACATAAAACTTAGTCCCAAATGAATGTGGACCGTGGACGAAGGGGTGGGAAAGAAGACAGACCGCACGTGGCTAGTTGGGCCGTCGTGTCTCTCGTACGTTGTTCGAAGCTCTACACTTTGATTTTCGACTCGGTCACCACCTCATCTTCTTTCACTTCATTTTGATTCAAATTAATCTACACGTTCCTTTTATTGTTTTCGACTAAAGAAAGATGCATCATGCATCTCTGCTCAAGCCACGCGTAAGGTCGTAAGTTTCATAATTATGGGGGTGATTAAATGAACTGTAACTCTAGAAATTTTACAGTGAAATATGTCATCAAAATCATTATGATGATCCTCTTTTATTTATGTAATTATATTCTTTCTCACGACTAACCATTGCTAATAAGAGCATTCATAAAATTTTAGAATAAAATAAGGGAATTAGTTGGATCTGTATGGGCAGAAGGTGGGCAGGCCAATATCGAACCTATCGAATCTTAACAGCGATTCAATATATTTTTTTAATCGAATTTAATGATTTTATTGGTCCACTCTGGGAGTTTTCATTATTTTAAAGTATATGAATACACCCTCCCCCCCCCCCCACATTATTTTATATACTATATATACTACATTGCCCATTATTTGGTATCGATACATTCATCGATAGATCCTCATCGAATTGATTCGAATTTTGTTCTTCTCACCTTTTCTTTCACTGTTTATTGACTAACTTACGATGACTTTTTGAAAAACAAACGAAAAGACACCATCATCTATATAACATCCAACTTTTGATTGGATCAATGTCAATGTTACGTTTTGATGATCATATTTTAACATAAAGCCTCCACTAATAAGGTAAATACATATATATACATATTAATCTCATTTGTGAATTCCATCTAAATATCTTTTGACTGCTTTCTCGTTCGTCTCGAATATGAACGACATCTCTCGTATCTGCAAACACGTAAAGAGACTGATCAGCTTCGGTTCTTTTTATAACCTAATATTGAAACATGTCACAAAAAAATAATAACCTGGATTAAGCTATTGTTACTGAGATTAACAATCTCTCCATGCTGAACTTCTTTCTCGTTTATCCATATAGAAAACTTCCCAAGATTCTTGATTACAAAACACCCATCTTTCTTCAACTTGATTAGAGCCTAAAAATCAAATGAAACTCAACACTTTGAAACTCTCCATTGATCAAAAACGTATATAGCACGTTAATATAATGAATATATAACATCATTACCTGTCGTCTAGAGACTTTTTTCCAAGACCCTGACTTCGCTAAGTCGATATCCACTAGATATTCACCAGTCGCTCGTCCAAGTAACACCTGAATAATATTGAAAACGTTTATTATTTTAAACAAATGATTGGTAACTCATCCTTCAAAAGAATATTTCAATCACCTCTGGTTTATTAATGTAATGCTTAGAGCTTCCATATAGCATAGCAAAAGCTTCATGAGAAGCGATGTTACGGTTCATGTAAGAGTTAGAACTCTGCTCTAATCTCATTATCATTCGCGCCACTTCCTCATTTCGATATCTCGACGCTACAAACAATCATCATCACATCTTTAGTTAAACAAAAGACAAGAACCGGCAAAAAAAAACTACAGCTTAGTTACCTTCCAACTCGTACTGGTCTTGACCAACTGGTTCAAGATCCATGCCAAGAATCTGATTGGTTAAAAGAAGAAACCCAAGTTGCAGTTAGTTTAACCAAGAAAAGACAATCATTTGCAAAGGCTTGTAAGAGTTTATATACCATAGCTTCAACATCTGAATAGGAAGGCAAATCTTCATCACTCTCAATCTCATTGTTGCCTTCCTCTTCTTGTGACATTGGAGTGCTTATATCCATCTCTGAACTCAAACTCGTCTGTTCATAGTGTTGTTGTGATGTTGAAGTTGTTGTAGTAAAACTAGAAGTCGCTTTCTCGGTATAGCTAGCCTTGAATGCATTAGAACAACTTGCTTGTTCTGTCACAACACTATCTCCAGTACCAGAACTGTGGTACATGTCATTATTACCTCTGGCTTGTGATGGTGATGGTGATGATGATCCTCTGTTTGGATATGGAGGTGGTCTCATATGCTTCCTCAGTGATGATGATGAAGACGGGTTTCTAGCCTTCTGTCTGTAGAGAGTAAAGTCAATATCATCGTTATCTGGAATCTCATCGGACTCTTTGTTTAGAGTGCATATGATAACACCGTTAATGACTTCTGGATGTGGATCCCACTCAGGTTGTGACATAACATTATGACAAAACTCCATTGGTTGGCTTGGCAAAGACTCAGGATCAATCCAAGTCTCTGCTTGATCATGTGACACTGAGGTTGTCTCATTGAAGGATTGAAACAACATAGGATCTTCAGAGTCTTCTTGCAACAAAAACTCTTCTATTGCTTTTGCTGTTGTTGTTGTGTCTGAAACATCACAATCGTTGAACAACTGATTCACCATTTGATCATCATCATCATCATCAGCTTCTTGAGGCATGATACCTGGGAAAGAGTTTTGGATGATTGCCAAGTCCACCGCATCTAACTCCAAGTCGAAATACTCAGAGCCTTCAAACGCGTTTTCTCCAAACGCAACGTGATCAAGATCTTCGTTGATGACACTGTTATCAACGTTACTAAGAGGATACATCTCCTCCAAACGCCTCCTCTTACAAGATGTGTAATACTGAGACCTAACTGGTGTTCTGTAATGGTTATGATCTCGTTGTGGAAGAAACTGATCCGAGTACATGTGATCGAATGCAACTGATGAAGATAGAGATGTGACATGAGGATTGTAGAGAAGAGAATGCCAACGATCTCTTAGTTCTGAAAGTGTGAATCTCCTAGAGAACTTGACTGCTCCTTTAGCTAGCGACTCTAGAGAAGCTCCATTCTATATATATTTATAACAATAATAATGATTAGAAAACTGCATATTTTGGATTTAAATATTGAAGATTTATATCATAAAGTATGTAAAACTCGGAGTGATCGTTGAATAAAACAATAAGAAACTCGTAAGAGTCAATATAATCAAGTTTTGATTGGATGACTTGGGACGCAAGCTAGCATGTCGATTCTAGGGTTTTAGTAACATCAAATCGTTACAGTAACACGAGATACGAAAAGACAAGAACATAAAGTAGAAGAAGATTAAAGGAAAAAAAAACAAGAGTGGAGATTAGGGTTTGGTGAAAACATAAACCTCCATGGATTTTCTGAGGCGAAAGTCATCTTCAGGGATCCAGTGAGAAGCCATGGGAGACGCAAACGATAAAGCTTTTTCTTCTGGGAAACGATAGTAGCTTCTATTGAGTCGACGAGATATTGAGAAGGGAAAATATTTGCTAAATCAGCCACCGAATCTTAATTCTCTATAATTAACGTTTTAAATTAGCCAAATAAAAAGATATTACTCCTAGCTAGTCTTTTCCTTTTCTCGATTTAATTTAATTTAACCCATTTAAAAAAAATCTCGATATATATCCTTTTCCTGGTTGAGTTTATGTTATTTATTGTGGAAAAATATTTTTGATTTTTTTATATATAAAAAATGTCAATGATAATATGTACAAGTACAGATTAGCTGCCAATTACTAGTATAAGTTTATAACGTTTAGTACTAATAAATGAGGGGAAAATAAATAAACAAAAATTAAGCAAACCGACATTAGCGGTTTTGATGATTAACTTAATTAATTAAAAATAAATAATAATACAATATGCGTTAAGTTAGGCGTTTTAAATAAGGAAGCCTAATCGAATGAAACGATTAGGATATAAAGTCCAAAGCAGCATGATGCTCATACTTCTTCCTTAAGAGTTTCAAGCCACCAATGGCAATGGACTCCATACAACTTTTGAAAACTACAATGATGCACTAAAAAATATTATTCTAAACGCAAAAAGTTCCAGATGTGTAGTGGGCTATAAATTAAAGCCCATTAGCTTGGAAGTTATGCTAAAGTACTTCGGATGTAATGCCCAAAGACTTACCCACTAACGTCCACAAGGTTGGGCCGTCCGATTTTAATCGACCAAAGCATTTTGGATGCTGAATACTTAACTACTAAATTTCATAGTCCTATTAGGCCAACTCAATTATATAACCTGAAACTAGAGTATAGTGGTAAAGATTAGTGACAATCTATAGAAAGCTATCTAAATGGTTTATAAATGTGAGCTATATAACACATATATTATAAGATTCTGAAGAATGGTGGTGGTCACGTGACAAATGCCAATGAGTCTTTGTAACCTTCGTGGAGACCACAACGCTGTCTTTTCTTCGGCCGGTCTCTTCTCCTTTAAAGGCATATATAGGCCTATTATATTATACGCTTATATGTACTTAGATATGCGTATTAAGACTAGTATTTTTATATACACACACGCTAACATAGCTAGAGCTTAATGTGAAGCATGTGCATGGATGGGAAGACGGTCCCACGGCTTTTATGAGGCCCATAAAGCTAATGGAGAGGGACCACGTGGCATGGGGCTAGTACCTACAAGTGGAGGGATCCTAAGAAAGTAAAGTACGTAGAATTTGATCTCGTGATCGTACGTACTGTTTCTACTATTGGCATGCAGTGTTCGTCGCCTAGGGTTACAGAATTAGACTTGCTTATTATACTTAACTTGCCATGTATTCATGAACCACAGTTACAATCACATCACCTTGTATTTTGTTTTCGTTTTTACATATAAATATACGTACGATGGGAAATTCGTATAAAGTAGGTGACTGCACAAGAATTTCAATATGTTAGTAACAGTAGGGACATCTTCAAAACCAAAAAAAATAGTTTTTTTTCTCCCTCGTTTTGTTTTCAAAGTATTTGTTCGCGTGATGTATTGGAATAAAGTTAGTCTTAACGCAGTAAATCGAATATCTTAGCTTTAGGAAGACGCTTTGAGTCACTTCATTCCTTTATTTCCAACAAGACAAAACCCGTTTTTAGCGGAAAGAGCATAATTATAACTTAGCTTTAAGCCAAAAAAAAATGATATGGTCACAAAGGCGTAGTGGAGAAAATGTTTACAAATAAATGCATGAGTCATGAGTGTATACTTGTGAGAGTAACGAGATTCATATTTACTAATGTATTACACATAGAGATTATAACGACTATATATTAGCATATTTACTGATGTATCACACATAGAGATTATAACGACTATATATTATTACTAAACAGTTTTGACCGTTTGTTGCCAAAAAAAAACTAATCAGTTTTGAAGTCATAACTTGTTTTTTTTTTTATGGTGAGTACGTTATATATGCGAGTAAGAAAGCAAGCTTTATCAATCAAGAAAAGAGCCGACAAATTAATGTTTTAAACCAATATGCCACCAGTTCATGAAACCACAAGATTATGTAATAAGTAATAGATTTCTCATGCTGATTCCAAAGCTAACGTAATACTTTAGCGAGTGAAGGGTTTTCTAACGTTGAGGACCTAGCTAGGGTCGAGTCTATTTCAAATAGTTTCAATTATGTTTGATAGTAATGGATGCATAAATAACAAAAATACTCAAATTTTCACATGTTTTAGTAATTAGCTTAGATTTTGGCTTGAAGTGTACATGTTATAATGTATACAAACATTATAGATGGTAATCAAAGTTCTCGAAAACCAAAACAGTTGATAGTTATCCAAGTAAACGTGTTGATTTACTTCATAACGTTTTATAAAGATCAGATTCAAATCCTTACTTACACTAACTGCTTAAACGAGTCTCGGCTTGAAAGATAGAGTAGTTTTTTAAACCCGACGTATAAATAATAGGTGTAATCATTGAGAAGATTGTCGGGAAAATACTGTTAGTGAGAAGAATGATTGACTAGCATACATATAAAGGGTGAGAGACCGCGAAAAGAAAGGGAAGCACAAGGCTCGAGAGTGATAGACATCAACATAATAATAACTGGAGGTGATCCTTATTCTTGAATCTTTCCAATAATAAGATGACCTTTGCTCCTTCTTCACTCTCCTTCGGACTTGTGGTGTGGGTGGTGACAAAATCGTAATTGTATTTCACCTCGACTGAGAATAAAACAATCTCGGATCACCTCGTATAATCATTCCAATGCACATAATTTGATGATAAGTATTACTTCCTCTGTTTCAATTAATATGTTTTTAGATTGTTTACATAAATTAAAAGACATTAAATTTATTGTTTTACCTCTAATTAATATATTTGTTTATTTGATTATTTTAATTAATGAGCTAAAAATAAAGGTAAAATAAAAAAATATCAAATAAATACATAAAAATTTAAAACGACACTTAAAATAAAACAAAATTATAAATTTTAAAATCGAACTAATATTATGTGGAGGGAATAGTTTCCCCACAAGATTAGGCGTTGATTAAGCTTTAGGTTAACTTACACTATTGATTATATTGGCGGGATTAACTCCACTCTCCAAAAATATACACATAGATTTATAATTTATATAAAATTGATATAATATAATAGTTTCTATTTAATATATGATGATGTAAAAAAAACTTTTATAATTAAATAACATATTTCAATTTGGAAGTAATACACATTGATTTATTAATTTTGTGTTATATAACTATTTTATATGTAGTTTATTATTATTGGTTGAATTGAGTTTATATGAATAATAACAATGTTTTATTTAGAAAAATAAATAAAATAATTTATATGCATAATATTCTTAAACGTCAATAATAAATAATGGAAGTAATATAAAATATATTAAAATCCGGTGATTTATGTGGTGTTTTATAAAGTAAAGAGAATGTTGCATGACAATGTCAATCCATTTAACATGCTGGATAACTTCACTGGCTACGCCTGAGTTAAATATATCATTATCTCATTTTTGGTGGAGTTATTCTGATATAATCAAAGATATTTTGAAAATGATAATTTGAAAACGTTTTTGTATATATATATGATATATACACTCTAATATCTATATATGTATATATATATATATATATATTATATATAGATAATATAGTTGTTATTATTTTCTGTTTTGTAAGAAAATGTTATTTTGATATTTTCTTGCTATAGAGAAAATGTCATTTTAAAAATTCAATACAAGTGTATACGTTACTTTAAATTTACTATTATTGTAAAATATTTACATTTATATAGAATTTTATCTCAATATTATTATTAAATGTATGTAATGTAATAAAATATATGTAAACTGTATTTCAAACATATTTATTCATTTATGTGAAAATATCAAAATGATACTATTTAATAAATGATAAAGTATGTTTTGGACATTAAGCCACTTAATATTTAGCTATATAGTACGGAATGTAGAGATAACACTCATCAACCACGACGCATATGTCAGTCCTCTAACAGAAATATCATGGCACAAAAACAAGCCATTGCTATCTACTAATCCATCAATATCAAACCGATAAGAGCAGACGAAGGCATAGAAAATAGAGAGAAGAAACGAAAGAACTCTGAAGTAAAGCGAAAAGTTACATTAGGCAACTAGTTTAATCATTAAGATCCCGAGTCATCAAAGTTACGGTCATCATTAACCCAGGAACCTCCACCAATGCGGTTCTGTCATTTTTTCTAATTAGATAAAAAATAAAACGAACCAATTACGGATCGCCACGTGTCAGTGGGCGTCCTATCGCTGAACAGTGTAAGAAAACCCTCTAAAAACTCGGTTCTTATTTAAGAGTTTGTAAAAGCGGTTCTTAACATCTGTTCACTGCCGGCCCCACATGTTAGTAGGGCCCACAAACAGTGCTAAGAACCCATTAAAACAACTTGGATACAGATGCCACTAGGAGCTCCTTTGTTTTTATTAGATCAGATAGTAGTGCTAGTAGTACTAAGGCATTACATTTACAGACTAAAGTACAAAATACTGCATTAGTCAACAAGAAATTCTAAAATAAAAACCAGTAGTCTCGGCCACCTATATATAGCGATCTGGGTACTGGTAACAATATAATACTATCAGCCATGCTAAAATATATAGTATATACATATTGGGTGCCATGACACATAAGTTATAGTATTTTAACGAAATGTAGCCATTCTACAATCTATATAGTATGTACATATGGGAGTCACTTCATGTTCGGAAATGGGCTATAATTCATCTTTGTGGTTCTACTATACATTGGTTTGATAAGCTTTTTCTTTCGCTACAAATATACGGACCGAAATCTAAATTAATTGTTATTAGAAAGCTGATAAAATGTCATGTTTTCGGATAAATCTAAAGTTAACAAAATTCTTTGGAATATCTATGCTCAATTTCTCATGACTTTTTCACAGAAATTCTTCAGACTTCAGGCAAAGATAGTGTTCGATTAAAGAACAGCGCGTGAAGGGCAATAATATTAATACTGGCGAACAATCAAAGGTATGACTCTGTCAAAATCATTTTAACTTTAATATATTCACTGTATATGGACACTGCTGATGGTCTATGGTAACGACGTTATCTTAGTGAAATTAGGTGTGTATTAATTGGTCCGTTGAAACCGATGATTTGATCCAATCTGGCTATAAGAATGAGGAGTCTCAAAACTCCACTCGTGACCTGATATTGTGTATGTACAATTTAGTATATCATTGAGAAATGTCACAATCTGCAAGAGAATATTGATTCGCGAATTTTTCTTTCATCTGAAGAAATTGTTATAATATGTTTCTAAAATACGCTAAAAGCGTTCATCATAGAGCGAACCGAATTTTATATGAGAACAAATAATCAGTATGAACATTTGATATAGCTATATCCCACGATTCTGACAGGATATATTTTAATATACTCTATATCGCACTACATTGTAAATTTTCACAAATGCTTTCATTTATATCATATTATTGCATACTTCTGAAAATGTCGAATCCAGTCTAAGCTAGATATATAGAAACAAAAAAAATGTTTGTCAGCAGCGATAGACTTCCACAAAAAAATTTATGGCTTCGCTATATGTCAGCAGCGGCGAGACTTCCACAAAACATAACTTTACATCATTTATTTATTATTTCAGAACCGCTTATTATCATTATCAACATGAAAAAACTGCCGCCGCTAATTCACGCGCATCCACGTGATCTCGAGACATTAGAGTGGGTTCTAGGTTGCGTCGGTTCTAATATGTCAATCAAATTATGACTGAAAACCTAATCTTTAGGATATTAAACAGTAACAATTCGAACCCTTATAGTAGCAAAAGTATTTTATCATATGCATATATACTATATATATATGATTGTTTACAGGGTTAAGTGTGGCTGTTTTCCTTTAAAATTAAGATGTGTATAGGTTATTGTAGTGTTACATTGCTCATGCATTTGTAAGAAAAGAGTAAAATATTCCTGAAATCATTTTTAATTTTAATTTTTTCTCAAATTTAAATGATGACGTGAAGCTAAGTTTCTACTTCACAATCGGAACGAGCTAGAAATCGTAAGAGACAGAACATGACAATATCAATACTTCATATAATAGTTGTCGGTAAGAATGAAGATGATCACAACATGGTCATCGGCTAGTAATAATTATGACTCGTGAGCTAAAGCCTTGTAGACTAGGTTTCTGCTATCTCAGCAAAATGCGCCAATACAGCACACCTATGTTTACTAGCTATTTTTTTCATATCCATTGCGCACCGGCTAGAGGTTTAAATATGGGAGCACATCTCCCTGGTTTTACTACACAAGAATAAAGTATAATGCGTTTTTACAGTCTACACTCAGTTTGGTTATTGCCTCATACAGTTCTCACAAAACCCACAATATAACAACAAGAATTTTAACTCTTTTGTGTAGTTTCCTAAACTGATAAAGTTGATTATCTAATTGAAAAGTAACACTCTTCCAACGGCAAGAACTCTATCTAGTAACATTGAAAATATGTCGTTGGTCTTACTGTTTAGAAAATAACAAGGTGTCCTACGTGAGGTGAATGATATGAAATGTATCATCTAGCTCACTTATACTGTATACAGTTGATTTAATACTAATCGCCAAAAACAGATATGTATACCTTATTAGTGCCACGTAACCCTGGTTAGATGAATTAAACATAAATAATTACAGATAATTAGCGCACGTAGCTGTCGTTGAAATAGTTATGATTTTCGACTGTGTCACATGACTGCTCTAATCGCCGTGATTAGCTGTAAACCTCACGATAAGAGCCGTCCGTGACGATAAAAGCGTCAAAGCAAGTGTGACGTTTAGAGACTTCCCAAAGTCTTTCGGAAAAGAACTTCCTCCAAAACTCTTAATTGATTCTGATTCTTTTAATGTTTTTGAGCGCACAATTCCCTTAATGTTTGTTTGCATACTACTTTTATATAGTTTCCATATAATTCTAATTCAGACTTGAAATGAAAATCAAAGATAAATAGCGCCGTGGAAGAGGTTTTGCGGGGGAGGGGAACAAGTGGCAGATACAAGTCCTGTTCTTTAACACGTTAGGGGCAATTCTAGTCACCTTGCGGTAGAAATTAAGCATATGAGATTTGAATTATTTCTTCTATTTAACTTTTATTTAATAGATTTTTTGCTGTTGTCATTTGAATCAGAACATCATATTATGTTTTCACAAGGCAAATAATGCTAATTTTTTTTACTAACACCTTTCATGCATACTATTTACGCTTACAACATTTATCCAAATTGATAGAATCAAATTTTAATTAGCGCCAGAATAATTAAAACTGAAAAAATAAATTTTATAAATATAAACGAATTTTATATATTTTAAAACATGAAAACTGAAACCGAAACCGAACTCAAAAAGACATATGAATATTCATTTTTTGATACAAAATATATTATTATATCATAAAATTAATTATATATTTTTTCTAAATAACTAAATATTTAAAATATTCATTTACTAATGTTATATATATATATATATATACAAATACTAAATTCTCTGAAATTTATTTATCCAAATCTTTTAAGTTATTTGAATTATTCAACATTCTTATCCAAAAAGTCTGATATTTAATTTACTCAAACTTATCTGCAAGTTTTTATCTATATTATGCTAAATTATCAAAAAGCAGAATTGAATCAATTAAACTCATTATTTTCAGCTGATTGGCCGTTCAAATTTTAGCTACCAAAACGATTGAAATAGAAATATACAAAAATCAAATCAAATTACATTTGTAAGTAATCAAAACAGGAAATTCCTAAATTGTTGAATCTTAATACGCACTAAATCTATCGACAACCGAAACGAATGCTAGTGCCCAGATACTACTTGCATCTTGAAATACCAATGACTAGTCATTATTCAATTATTTCTGTGGTTTATATAATTCCAATTGTACATAAAGCGACTATGATAATGATACAATGATGAAATGATGTATTTTGTTCTAAAAAATGTAGAGAGTAAATATGATGACTCAATCTAGTAGTGTGAATATCTGTGATTCCATTGAGAGACCAAAAATAGAACTTACATAATGGCATTCTTCACTATAAGAAAATTTACTTAAAATAATGGCCAACTTGATATTTCCTCCTTTCTTTTCGCTTTAAACATATCGCGAGTGCTCCTCATGTGATGGGGATTCACTCAAACTGGAAGATAACTGTAGTGAAGTGCCTAAAGCTAAAGATCTTCATGGGACTCTCTATCTCTTAAAAACATTTATCTCTCTCTATCCACAGAAAACCGAGCAACTTCCACTTTCAGAGAACAAAATTGTGTTGTCTTAGAAAAAAATTTGAAGAGAGACTAATTCCATGAAGGCGTTTGCAATCTTTTAGTTGATTCAGTCTTTCTCAGTTTCTCCAAGCAAAAAGATTTGGTTATTTCTTGGATCTCTTTGGGGTGTGTTGTGTGTGTGATGTTGATTATCACTTGGGAAACAAATGGCAGGATTTTTCTATCTAGGAGGGAGAGACAACAACAACAACAAACAAGATCATCATCAAGTTGACAAGGATCATCATCATCAAGACAAGAGCAACTATCTTTATCTTTACAAAGACGAGATCTATAACACCAACAAGGGTTTCGAGATTTGGCCTCCTCAATACTTCCAACAACAACAACAACAACAACATGTCTCGGCTCCTGCAAACTTTTCTACTCCTTTGGAATGGTCCCAAGCGGAAGCAGCAGCAGCAACAACAACAATAACCGGAGCCGGGGTTTATACTTCAACGTAGTCCCCGATCATGAACCGGGAGGGTTCACTGTAACAAGACAAGGAGGTATGAACTGTCAAGATTGTGGGAATCAAGCTAAGAAAGATTGTCCACATATGAGATGTAGGAACTTGTTGTAAGAGCCGAGGCTTTCACTGTCAGACTCACGTTAAGAGCACTTGGGGTTCCCGCTGCTAAACGCCGTGAGCGTTTAGCTCAACTTGCTTCCCTTGCAGCACCATTCATCCTCCAGCCGTGAAACAGAAAACGCAAACGCTAAACGCCTACGTGAAGTTAACGGTGGTGATAATGATGATAAAGAACATAGTGGTGGTGGTGGTGGATCGGCTCTTGCTACTCGTGTGGTGAATACTAATTCTAATTCAGGTAAAATTTGATCATTGTGTATGTTTTTTCGAATTGATGATACTGAATCTAGCTTACAAGATTGGTTGAATCTTCAAGAAAAGTGTCAAAGTTTTAATTATGAATGTTTGTGGAGAAGAGTACAACATCATTTGCGTGTGAATGAGGATGTCCGCCGGATATTGCTGCTTTATTTTTTGTCTAAGTTACTGTTTCTTAGTAAACCTGACGACATAAAAGGGTTTATAATAACAAAGATAGATTTCATGTAACGTTATTCAATAAATATTTAAAGTTTGGGTATATAATTAAGAACATGTTACTAAAAGATAGGCCTAAAAGCTTAGGTTTATTTTTATTATTCTTATAATCGTTAATGAAAATTTAGGGTTGGAGGCGATTCAAAACTTACCACCGGAAGTTAGCTCACCGGCGGTTTTTCGATGTGTTCGAGTGAGCTCAATAGAAGAGGATGAAGATGATCAAGAATATGCTTATCAAACGGCTGTGAACATTGGAGGACATGTCTTCAAAGGCATTCTTTATGACCAAGGACCAGATCAAGATCAACACCACCAACTTAACCTACTTGCCTCCACTGCCACAACCACCAATGCTGAAGAGACTGCTGCAAAAACGGCGGTGACTATCGCTGGAAACAATAACAATGGATTGCTTCTAGATCCTTCATCGCTTTATCCGACTCAACTCAGCTCCTTCATCGCCGGTACGCCATTCTTCACACCTCCGAGAGACTAAGTTATTGAATATTTACTTGAGCTTTACAACGTTATAATAATAAGAGGCCTTTCTTTGTTGTTTTTGTATTTGCATTTGCTTTTGAAACTTCGTGCAAGTTTATAAAACTGCCTTAGCTAGGTTGTTACTTAGTGGTGATTAACATTCGCATCGTACGTGTACGCCTTTTTAAGATCATCAATGAGAGTTAAATCAATGTTTTTGATACACTCTCAGTTTCCTCTTGTGATTATTCGTTACATGAAAGCGTCTCTAGTACAACTCTTTTTGGTTCATTGCGTAGTATCGATCTCTTTGTGTCAATTTGAATGTCGTTTTGTTGGAGTTTTTTGCATTACTAGTTCTCTCTTTTTAATTGGTGTACGATATATAGTACTTTTTTAAGTAAAGGTCAAATCAGAAATTAATAAATAACAGTATTTTTGGGTTTGATATTGAATTAGCTTTCTGGTTGGTGTTGAGCTCGAAGCTGCCTTTTCCCATTTATCCGTTTGCCTGCTGGTTCCAAACGTGACTTAACTAGGTTTCGTGTTCCATTGATCAAAGATTTGAAAAAAAAAACATATTTTAAGAAAACTTTAAACAACTTTTATAAGTATTATCCAATGGAATTCCTCCAGAATTCTTAATTTCAATATATCTAACATCTGGGAAAGATGAAAAAAAAATCAGCTAAAACTGAGCGGCTTAAAACAAATGTATTCCTGCATTAACTTTAATCTACTTTCTGTACACCTTTAATTTAGTTTGTATTATTTTTTTCTCTGTTTGGAGACTAATAGTTGAATAAGCTAAAAGCTCACTTATATTTCCTTTATTTTGAACCCTTTGATCTACTGTTTGTAAGATAATATCGTGTCATTCCAGTAGATTCAGCCCCTATCTACGACATAGGACGGTAATGTTAAGTATTTCGAGACTGTCAACTAAATTATGAGTCCATACGTAACATGTGATTTGTTAATCGGCGTAGCTAGATGATTGTAAACGGATAGTAATATAGGGTATTTATATCAAACTACTTCCCTGAAGAACTATGACAATTTTAGCAATTTGATCATTACTTGCATGGACATATTATTCGTTTTAAGCGAATCCTCTCATTTGATAATTACTTTTTTCTTTACAGTTTGTAGCGTTATATACACATCTACAAAGGACTGATTTATATAGTTGACGTCTAAATTGGTTTCGTTATCCTAGTAAAATGCTTTTTAATATGACAATATGTATCAATGTATGTGTGAACTGATACTATATTATTGACAATAATGATTATCTAGTACTGTGTATAGATTGCTTGATTTAGGACAGGTTTAAATGACAGAGGAGAAGATGGAAGCTACTAAAAACTGTACAGTATCTGACTCATGACATGTGATCTTTTCTTTCTCTCTTGATCAAATTTCTTTTATTTAGTTTTTAAAATATATCAATTTCCAAATAACTGTAACTGTTCCAAAAAAAATCACGATCATCCCCTCTGATGCTTCTGCTTAATCAATCTCACTTCTAGTTTCGCAAAAGATCTACAGGCTCGTAGGATTAGCTGATGTGGCTTTCCTTTCGGGATTACCTTTTTCTAGCCATATTTTTTTTTAATTAATTTTTGGATTTCTTTATTGATGAGACACATGTGGTTCCGATGGTACGTATACTTACCTCACGGTCAAATGTTTGGCATCATCATTAATTACCATTAAAACGTTAGGTTAAGTTTCAAAGGATGGCTATTAGCGAGTAAATTGTTAATTAATTTTGTTGAAAAGAGAAACTAGTGGGTCAAGAAGTAAGAAGTGTCCAAAGACTCGCGGCACATCATATCATTGTAAATATTGTAAAGTCTATGGTCAAGGTGAGAGACTACTATCCAACAAAGATTTTGAAATGCATTCTCAACTTCTGTTAAGCACATACCTAACTCGATTATGATTGATAGGACACCTACTTTCTTTTATCTCAATCCCCTTTTCTTAAATCATCGAAACCTTCCACTCGTATATAAAATAGGGGACTATCAAATTTTTTTTATGGATAAAAACAATTAAGGCCCATCTATAACGTAAGAAACAAAATTTTGGTTCATTTTATTCTCTACCTCATTAAAACCAATCATGAATATAAGCAAATATCATGTTAAAGTTGTTAGAATACGCATCTCACTTATCTTACCTTATAGTACTATGATCTTTTCGATAGTTCAATGTAAATCTCTAGCTTCC